>CM054147.1:63193981-63211481 GCA_028751875.1 Rapana venosa | reverse complement strand
CTTGCTCTAGTGTTCATCTACCTAGTCATAGTACCACAATTTCTTTTCTATCAACATCAACTATCTCATATGAAATGTATACAATCATCTATCTATCACTAACACAATCTATCATACAACATCTATACTATACAAATTTCTTTTCATCATCTTCTATTATCTAACATATCTGACATGCTATCTATCATCTATTCAAATTATTAACAAAACGCGATGAGCTGCTTGTGGTGGTTCTGAAAGAGAGTCACATTCTCGTTCACACGTAGCTCTGCCATCTGGTTTCACAAATGATACACAAGGCGACAATGAAATCAATTTTTGGCATAAATTCTTTATAGCAGACGGGTACAGCTCAAGAAATTTTTAAGGCTAACGCATTATTTGTTTCTCAAAGATAGGTTCGCTCTAGTTCCTACCACCCTACTACTGCCCTGGTCCTAACAAAAGGTGTAGGGTGAATGAATGGGAACAAAAGAACACTGGCATTACATCTCTTCTCTCCTTTTCTGTCTTCTTCACTCTGGGTCCTTCAGCCCCCTACCACCTCTACTCTCACAAGTATATCAAACTGCATCTCTCTCTCTCTCTCTGTCGCCAGGGATATAAACCCTTTCCTCAGGCTTTGTTCCCCTGTGTCTTTCTTACTGGCCAAGTGAGCTGGATCAAAAAAGGAATGATCACCTCCCTTTTCAGTTTGCCCACTCAGCCCTCTAATTCATTTAATGGCGCCCAGAAGGGGATGTAACTCCAGTCATCGAAAGTGGAGTATGAAGGAAATTGTTACCTTGTACACAGCCACCTGTGACGAGGTACAGAGAAGACCAGGAGGGAAATGTGTGACGCTAACCACTTTGATCCGTTTTGTCTACAAGGAGACTCCAGATGACTGTAAATAAATTTTGTTATTCAGTTTATTGAAGAGATGTCAGTGTGTGTGAAACTCGTATGGGCAACACAATACATGCTTACTTTGAAATTAGGGAGAAGGAAAAGGTAAAAGACCATTATTGTGCAAACCAGACACATCAAAGTCTCCTGATTTTTTTCAAGTAAACTTTTGTACATCTGCCACTATGTTACTGAGGTTCCTGAATGACAGAATTTTTTTTACATTAAATAAAATTCTGGCTGCAAAGAAAACAGTATAACTGTGATTGTTACTAAAAGTAAAATTTGAAAGTCTTGATTACTATTGGAGAAAGCAAGTAAATACTGGTAAATGATTACTGCTTGGTTTAAGTATCAATAATTTCTACAGTACGTAATAGTCTGGAGCCGTCATCCTGAAATTATTTCTCAGAAGAATCTAAAGTGCTTTGATGACAAAATGTGATTTTAGGGTTGGGATTTTTTTTAAATACCACTTTTCTCTCAATCACACACTGTTACGCGACAAATGACTCCAAACATACGAGTCATTCCCATACACTTTGGTATCTTAACAGTAGAGGAGTAGAAGCCTGGTATTGAATCAACAAGAGTTTAAGCATGTTGTTTTATCTACAGTCGGTTCACATTTAGTGATTTCAAACTTGCTCAAGAAATGGAATTAGGTTTTTTTAAAAATTAACAATCAAAATCAAAATAGACCTATGATAGGACATTGACAGGAGACTCAGAAATAACTTTAGCAATAGCAGTGATTTCTGGTCGAGTAGTAGGTACCCCGACAATGTATCAAATATTTCATTTCAAACGAGAAACCTTTCCCGGTCTTTCAATGTCTGGTAAGCTAGATGTAACATATTTTGAGTCGACCCAATATCCACATTTCTCTGATGCCAACCACGGAGTAGTGCCACAAAGGTTGCATACAATTCTGCTCTAAAAACATAAAGTCCTTTCTCAAAACATGTGCGTAAGAATTGTGTACCAGGAAATCTTTAGACTCTTTTCCAAGACACATATGCAATGTAATAATAAATAAGGTGATTATAATGAACACTTGACAAATCAAGTAATCTCAATTTTTCCGATGGTTCCTCAAATGCCTCCTTGGGAACATATATCGGCTAACTTTGACACTGACTACACGGATGTCAAAAAGAATGAAGATCAAAATTTGCTCACCGTTGATGTAAAAAGTCACATTGAAAGTAATTATTCTAATCATTTAAAAGTGTATACTGATGGATCTGTTCTGGAATCAGGAAGAAATGGGCAGCATTTGTGATTCCTGTTTTTAAAGTACAAAAATTATTTCATTTAGGAAAACATTTGTCTATTTTTACGTGTGAATTGTTTGCAATCCTTATGGCCTTGAATTTTTTGTCAAATACTGCGCTTGACACTCGCCACATTCTTTTTTGCGTTGACTCAAAAGCAGTATTGATGGCACTAAAGCACTGGCAGGGGAACATAAGGAAAGATATTGTATTTGAGATTAAATTCTTGATACATTGTATTGCAAGCAGAGGCATACAAATAACTTTCTGCTGGGTCCCTTCTCACTGTGGAATCTATTGGAATGAGTTGGTTGATTCTTTAGCAAAACAAGCTGCCTCGGATTGCAACATTGAAACGTTTGGTTCCAATCTCGCATTGTCCTCGCATGAAATTAATGCTAAATTGATGAATTGTATACATTCTAAAATGGAGAAAACACACTCTGAAAACATTTCTTGCTCACGGAAAGTAGAAATTTTAATATATAAAATGAGACTAAATGCATGGAACACCAAATATTCTAAAAATGTGACATGTTGCTGTTCCCAATCTCTTTCAATCCACCATTTATTGTTTGATTGCCCAATCCTAACTAACCTGTTTAAAAGGAGAGGAATAGATATTCATAAAAAATATTCCACTGTTCAAGAGGTTTTATATGACTCTCAGCAGTTCATAACATCAGTTGCTGAGGTTATATATTCTTCCCCAGTAAGACCTCTACTGTAGATAGTTGTGAGAATATAAATACACATATAATTATTAGGGGAGAGAGAGAGAGAGAGAGAGAGAGAGAGAGGAGAGAGAGAGAGAGAGAGAGAGAGAGAGAGAGAGAGAGATGTTGGTTTGAATGCGGGTGTGTCCTTATCACCAAGTAGTGAATGGACATTAAACAAAAACAAAACAAAAAACAAAGTAATCTCTATGTCCTTGTTCTCCTCATTATCTGGTGAAAATGATATTTATGACTGCCTTATCTTTAAACTCAATATATAAAGGATCTGGTATTGCTGATAGACGAATAAGTGTATTCCCACTGAGACCAGAAATGGTTGATAGTGCTTAAGTTATCTCTTAGTCATGGTTGTTAGTGCTTGCGTTATTTCTTAGTCATGGTTGATAGTGCTCAAGTTATTTCTTAGTCATGGTTGATAGTGCTCAAGTTATTTCTTAGTCATGGTTGTTAGTGCTTGCGTTATTTCTTAGTCATGGTTGATGGTGCTCAAGTTATTTCTTAGTCATGGTTGATAGTGCTCAAGTTATTTCTTAGTCATGGTTGATAGTGCTCAAGTTATTTCTTAGTCATGGTTTATAGTGCTTATTTCTTAGTCATGGTTGATAGTGCTTAAGTTATTTCTATGTCATGGTTGATAGTGCTTATTTCTTAGTCATGGTTGATAGTGCTTAAGTTATTTCTATGTCATGGTTGATAGTTCTCAAGTTATTTCTTAGTCATGGTTGATAGTGCTCAAGTTATTTCTTAGTCATGGTTGATAGCGCTCAAGTTATTTCTTAGTCATGGTTGATAGTGCTTACGTTATTTCTTAGTCATGGTTGATAGTGCTCAAGTTATTTCTCAGTCTGCTTTCGATGTTCTGCTGTAGGTCTGTTGTTTTAATTGTAATGTTTGAATTTTTTATATTTAATTTCTGCTCGCGTTTTACTTGTGTTTTTCCCCAGTTCCTCGGCCAGAACCCCGAGGTTCATCAAGGTGAGATCTGGTGTACGCAACCTTTTCTTGCCCAACACCAAGGTCGCTGAGTTCTGCTCTTGAGGTTGCGTTTTAGTGTAGTATGATCGGGAGTGAGCACACCTTAAAGGAAACAACAACAACGATGTGAATGATAAACACGGAATGTTCTTAGGCTAGTCTGTAGTTCCTAGTCTTTATAGCAGGTTTGTCCAAAAATCCTGTCTGAAATGTTTCGAGTTTCACCCTGTGAATGTCCTGTACACAAGGCGGCAACATGACCAATGCTATTTTAAAGTTCTTAAAGGCTTCATCATATTTCATGAAGTCATAATCAGTCGATAATCAGTTTTTATAAGGCTCAGACAAAGATAGTGGTGGTCAAAAGATGAGAATTAACATCATAGAGATAGTGCTTGGCAGTGGGCTTTGGAAAATAGCAAACATACGTGAGATCTAAACGGGTATTTCTGAAAAGCCAAATAATGATCTTAATACTTTCATATATACGTGGTACATAGTATGTTTTTTAATTAAATGAAATATCACCATTTCCGCACGCACCCTCTCATATGTGTGTGTGTGTGTGTGGTGCGTGCGTGCGTGCGTGCGTGCGTGCGTGTCCGTGCGTGAGTGCGTGTGTGTGTGTGTGCGTGAGTGCGTGTGTGTGTGCGTACGTGCATGCGCGCGCGTTTATGTGCGCGCGTTCATGTGCGTGTGCGTGCGTGTGTGTACATGCATGCGTGCGTGCGTGCGTGGTGTGTGTGTACGTGCGTGCGTACATGTGTGTGTACGTGCGAGCGTTCATACATGTGTGTGCATGCGTGTAAGTGTGTGTGAGTACGTACGTGTGTGCGTGCATGGGTACGTGCGTACATGTGTATGTACATGTGAGCGTGCATGCATGTGTGTGTGCATGCATGTGTGTGTGCGCGCGCGCGTGTGTGTTTGTGTGTGCGCGTGTGTGTGTGAGTGGGTGTATGTGTGAGCATGCATCTGTGTATGTGTGGGTGTATGTGTGGGTCTCGTGGGTTCTCCATATCCATTCTGTCGAGTAAATTGAACCCTGATCAGCAATGAACAACAGCTGTTAATCCCTTCTGGCTGGAACATTAATGTTTATGACTAGACTAATGACCATCAGAAGTATTGGAATGAAGACTTTGACAAAAACTCATCGCCATTCATCTTGTTTGGAGCTTGTAATCCCCTCTGCTTTTAGCGGCAGATAACTGGTAAAACTACCTCGCTTACTTCCCTTGCCAGTGTAGTAAACAGATATTGTGTCGATTATGAAGCAAAAATAGAGGCAAGGCTTCGATATGTGCGTGAGAGATATATATATTTATTTTTTATTTCATTCTTTTCTATTTCAAGGATACTGAAATAAGCATCGTGTGTTTTTTCGTCCAGTCCCCGTGTGTATGCAATTTTGAAAAATTTGCTATCCGTTCCCACCGGTACACAATGGCCTACTCATCAGGAAAGCGGAACGGGTGTTAACGTGTGCGTAAAATGTCCTGCATGGGTTCACACACGGGACCTCGGTTTATAGTCTCATGAGAAGGACTTTTGGGGAGAGTGGAGTCGGCACTGATGTTAACTCCAGAGGAAAAATCCTCTTGGACGAAAATCACACCCAGGTCAGCAGATCACGAGTACATCACTCTAACCACTAGGCTATCCCGTCCAGAGAGAAAGAGGGAGGGAGATAGAGAGAGAGAGAGAGAGAGAGAGAGAGAGAGAGAGAGAGAGAGAGAGAGAGAGAAAAAGAAGAGAGAGAGAGAGAGAGAGAGAGAGAGAGAGAGAGAGAGAGAGAGAGAGAATATGAATTCAATTTGACTCAATGTGTTGATCATCAGGTGAGAGAATAAGCACTACAATTACGTTTTCTATTACACCCATCCCTCTATAACAATGAACGTAAGATTTACAAAGAAAAAGGGGAAAAAATCCACAAACATCACTCTGTTAGTAACGCTCAACTATGGAACATAATAGTATGTCTTCACATGATGTGTGTGTGTGTGTGTGTGTGTGTGTGTGTGTGTGTGTGTGTGTGTGTGTGTGTGTGTGTAAGCGTGTGTGTGTGTGTGTGTGGTGTGTGTGTTTTGGTGTGTGTGTGTGTGTGTGAACTCGTCAAGTCAAAATGATTTTTATTGAGTGTAAAAGAGAAAGCTCACTAGCTGTTTGTTCTCCTACCCTCTCTCTCACACACACAAATTGACACAAAAGGCAGAAGAAGCCTCATTAAGCGCACGAAACAACTCTAGCAAATCAAAGCAAAGCTAAAGAACGAGCAACATAACTGTCAACATAGATACAAATCCAAAAAAGGTCGTCTGAAACATGATAACAGGACCTAAGGTGAAGTATTCATCAACAAAGAGACCATGAATGTAACATGAGATGTGTGTGTGTGTTTGTGTGTTTTTTTAATTTAATTTTTTATTTCATTCTTTTATTTCGAGGATAATAGAATAAGCTCTCATGTGCTTTTTCATCCAGTCCTCCTCTGTATGCAGTTTTGTAAATTTTGTCATCCGTTCCCACCGGCACACAATGGCCTACTCTTCCGAAAAGCGGAGCGGGTTTTAACGTGTTCGCAAGATGTTTTGCGTGCGCGTGTGTTCGCACACAGGACCTCAGTTTATAGTCTCATCCGAAGGACATTTTGGGAGAGTGGGTTTGGCACTAATGTTAACTTAATTCTAGAGGATTTTTCCTTTGGAATCTGTGTGTGTGAATGTGTGTGTGTGTGTTTGTGTGTATGTGTGTGTGTGTGTGTGTGTGTGTCGCACGCGCGCGCTACAGAAAGAGATTGAAACCGAGACGCAGACAGAAATCATCATAAATAGAATGAGACAAAGACAATTTGCCCTCCACCCAGTTAAAAATGTGCTCTCAAATGGAAACAAATAGCAGGAAGGAAGCATATCAGCAAAGTGATCTTTACCCTCACACAAAGAACGCAGTGTTGAAGACAGGAACAACAACTCCACATACCCAGAAACGTACTCTGAACGAGTCTGTAGCCACTTTTCATTCCCCTCATTTTGGACTCCATTGATCACCACGATTAATGTCCAAACAACGTGACCGCTCACTTTACAGGGAGGAGGTAGCCATTCTAGTCTTTCAGACAAATAGAGCGGCGTGCTGGCTCCACTTGCAGGGGGAAGGAGCCCTGATTGTGGCCAGGGTGTGCCGGAATCCTCCATGGTGGCTATAAACTGTCAGCCTAGTCTTTAAGGCGATGTTTTCAGCTGTGGTGCGGCAAGGCTTGGCTTTCTTTGGCTGTCACCATAAATCAAGACGGGGGACTTCTTCGTCGGAGGCTAGTCCTTTGGAAAAGGAAACAAACTCTGTCCTCGTGGCGGGAGGAGAGAGAGAGGAGCAAGTGGTTGTAGCAGCATGGCTTTCTTAGTGTGTGGTGGAGAAAGGTTCTAAACCCAGGGACACCCAGTGTTGCCCATATAGGTCTTAAAGTTTCGGTAAGGACATGAGGAGTGACGATACCCATGCTAGTGAAAGCACAATGAAATTGTCTGTGAATACTTACAAATGGTGTAACTGTGGAGTTTGTTATGATGATCAGTGATTTAGATGAAGTGTGTCTATCTGTCTGTCTGTCTGTCTGTTCTGCCGTCCTGTCTGTCTGTCTGTCTGTCTCTCTCTCTCTCTCTCTCTCTCTCTCTCTCTCGCTCTCTCTCTCTCTCTCCTCTCTCTCTCTCTCTCTCTCCTCTCTCTCTCTCTCTCTCTCTCTCTCTCTCTCTCTCTCTCTCTCTCTCTCTCTCAAGAAAACTATTGATGTTTTGCACGATTGATTGTTTTGGAGAAATCTTGATGTTGTTATGCTGGTGTAATTTTGTTTCATGTTGGATTAATTGTTTTGATGCATCTTGTTGACAGTAGGCTTGACCTAGCTCTCTCTCTCTCTCTCTCTCTCTCTCTTCTCTCTCTCTCTCTCTCTCTCTCTCTCTCTATCTATCTATCTATCTCTCTCTCTCTCTCTATCTATCTATCTATCTATCTCTATCTTACTTGATAAATGTGCCTTGTATGATGAACTCAGGCACAATTTGTCCTAAAAAATCAAAAGAGTAAAAAGTAAAAATTGTAAGCAACATAATCACTATTCATATCTATTAAGCAAATACCTTTAGATTTGTATCTGAATGTTTTGAGAAAAGAGAAAAAAAAAGAAGTAGAATGCAACATGTGTTTAGCATAAAACATTTTGAGTCGATCAATCATAATAGCTGCTGTTTCGTTTTGTTTTGTAAAATAAGTCTACATGTCTAAAATTAATGGCAATGAAATATTCTCAATCTCTCTCTCTCTCTCTCTCTCTCTCTCTCTCTCTCTCTCTCTCTCTCTCTCTCTCTCTCTCTCTCTCTCTCTCTTCCATTAAAAGTGTTTTTAAAACAGACAAGTATGTTAAGGTAGTAACACAAAAATAGCATAAGAGTAATCTTGCTCGTTTGAGATTAAGAACTTTTGGCCTTAATGTCAGCAAAACATGGTTTTCCTCTGACACATCTGCGCAGTCCCCATGTTTGCCGTCAGCGCCTGGGCTTTATCACAGTTCTTGATCAAACCATTGACGCTGGGGGCAACAGCAAAGTGAGAGGCTGTATGACCAGTGGCTTTCCCACTCATGGAATTCCACTTTACAGCTTAGTCTTTAGTGATCAACTATGACTCTCTGACTAGGAGGCTTGACTCGCACAGTCCTTATGTGCTGCAGCCGTGGGGGCTGGATGGCCTTTGGAGAACATCTCCAACGCTTGACTGTCCTTATGCCCACTTGGCCGAGAGAGTGGGGATGTACTGTGGGCAAGGCATATCCACTATAATCAAATTTCTGCCCAGTTTCCAAAACAGCAGCTGCCTTCTCTGCTGTTTTGGAGGTCATCGTCGGACACGACGGACAAACATACATATATACAAGTCCCCATGCCCCATGCGTGGCTCACAGACTGAAGGTGAAATGCATTTTTGGTTTTGTTTTATTGTAAAGCATGCGATGACATCCGTCAGAAATGCCTCATATTCAATGAAGAAATATCAAGAATGAGAGATATAATTGGCATCCTCTTGATCGAAGGCGAGGAATTTTTAAAATCGCTCGCAAAATTTATCTCCCTTGCTTGGGACAGCAGAAAAAAGAACTGCAGATAACTAATGTACCATTTCAAATTAGCATTGCTAAAATGTGACACCATTTTGTGTTCCATACTTATGGAACTAAATTGTACCGATGAAATGTGAAGGTGGGGTGGTCGGTTTATCCCACATTGTTGCTGGTTTTATATTTAAGCGGGAACGTGATACCAAGTGACAAAACAAAGTTCCAGTAAACGTGTGTGTTTGTATGTATGTATGTATGTATGTATGTGTGTGTGTATGTGTGTGTGAGCTTGAGACATTGATATATTCAGTTAAATGTACTCATTAGCGATTCCTTTTCCTCATTCAGTTATCATTATTTCTTTGTTGCAAAAAACATTGCTTAAATTGTGTTCATACTGTGCTCCTTGCCAAAAAGACTGTATTGTTAATGGCAGTAAATTACTTTCAGTGTCCAGTGTTATCTTTCTCTAACACACACACACACACACACACACACACACACACACACACACACACACACACACACACAAACACACACGCATACATAAACACACAACGCGCAAATGCAAGCGCACACACACTCTCTATCTCTCATTATGTCTCATAGAGAGAGAGTACTCTTGCCACTCGTAAAGAAAGAAAAAGCCTAGGAAAAAGAAGCCTTTTGACATGAGGGTCTTTATCCCAACAGATATTGTCAGGAACGTGGGGTGTCTTTATCCACATGTCGCCATAAAACATCTCGGAAGACGGAATATGGAGGCTGTGACAGTAATTAGCAGCGTCGTCAGGTTTCTCTTCCGGTTGTTGTTTCTCGTGAATTGTTGTGTCTCATTGTGGGTTTTTTTTATTCACAGGCTAACTTTACAACAAAAACTCAGTTCGATTTTTGCGTGCGTTATATTCACGGGAAAATACAAAATTAAGACATGGGAGGGTAGGACCTTAGAAACAGACGTATTCTGAGTATCACGTTTACAAATGCTATCCCTAGCGTAAACAGAAATGTCTGCAACAGGGCGTGTTGTTTACAACTGTCATCCCCAGGAGGAAATGCCTTCAACGGGACACAATGTTTACAACTGTTAAAAAGTACAGATAAAAGTGCTCCCATAACCTTTGCTAAGGTAGGGGAGTAAGGTGTCAGACCTCAGCTTTTCTCGGGATAAGCATCCTGAGGGCGGCGCCCATATCCTCTTCCTTACTGTTTTACCTTGCCTGACCCTAAAGAGGGCAGGTACCCATTGATAGCTGGGTGAACTGGGGGACTGTACCGAAACCAAAGCGCACGAACAGCCTCCCACTCACTTGGTAACGACGCTCAACGCTGCTGAACCTTAATGTTGGAAGAGCCAGTGCTGTTGCCACTGAGCTACCCTGTCCCCAGATAAAAGTTAACCATGGACTAAAACTGCCTTCAACAGACAGCTTAGCAGCGGCTAGATGTGGGTGGACACTAGACCAGGGGGCTGACGATGTCTGTGTATAATAATAATAAATGAAATTTGTATAGCGCTATATCTTGCAAAGACAAACCAGAGCGCTTCCGCCCCCCTCCTTTGTTTCAGAAGCTGGTATGGGCTGTCATCCTTCCTAAGCACGCCAGACAGTGAAACCCCTTCATGATGACACTTGTTCAACGCAAATGAGAAAGAAGATACTGAAACTGTCATAATGATAATTAAAATTATAACGATAATGATAATGGTTCTTCTTCTTCTTCTTCTTCTTCTTCTTCTTCTTCTAATAGTATTCATAATAATTATAATGATGAGAATAATGTCAAAAGATGATGATGATGACGATAATGATTTACGTTGACAATCACAATTATGATAATGGTAATGTTGATAGTGATTTAGTACTTTAGAAACACGAAAGGAAAATCATTCTCTTGTGGGTAAACCATGTTGAGAGCAGTGGTTCAGAAAACAAGTCTGCCGCAAAACAAAACATCTACGCAGTCGGGATGCTGATCAGGCCACGTGCGAGTTTTCCTGTACCTGCGATTCTGGCTTAGCCGAGGACTGAGAAAAATGAGCAAAGAGCGTGACAACTGTACTTGAAGGACGATCCAGCCACTACAGTCTTTGAGATAAGTGGAGCAGGGTACCGTCTGTAGTTCCTCAAGACAAAGAGCGAGGCCTTCTCCTTCTTCTTCTTCTGCCACCATAAACTGTTGATGGAGCTGCCTTCAGGGAGAGAAGAAGGAGGCTTTGCTTTCTGCCGTTGTCGCCATAAATCGTCCGCCAGACCTTGTTTGAGAACTGTCCTCTGACGGGAGAGGGGAGGGGTTGACATGTTGGCTCAGCGCTGAGGACGAGACGGCCAATCGATCGCCGATTGTCTTGGTCTCCGTGATGTATGATATTCGTGGGAGGAAGATCCTGAAATCTGGAGCTGGCACACTGTAGAGCTGAGGGAGTGACTGTTGGTGGGAATGATGCTTGCAGAAGTGACATTACTAGGTCTTTGATGGGCTGAAGGGTTGTGCACCTACCTGTGCAGAGGATGAAAAGGTCCCTGTTGAAATCCTCTCCATAATCAGATTTAGTCTTTTCACTAGATTATGGGGATCATCTGAGTGTTACTGTTATCCAGACTAACGAGATATCATAATAATGCGGCATTCATTGTAAAACCACCCGTAACAACAAATGATTTCTAGTGCACTACATTATGTAATAAATTTATCTTTGTAAGCAAAAGTGAATATGACCCCCCCCTCCCCCCCTCTTGGAAAACTGAAAGAAATTGGGACACTGTATCCTGGCTACACCTAGAAACTGGCCTCGCCTTTGATTCCTAACCTATGAAACACAAGGCAACGTAATAAAATAAAATACAGTGTGATAGATCAAACCAGATATTACGTAGCATACTATGGCCATAGTCATACTTTTTTCCCATTAATTTTTATATTCATGTACAATGAAACGACTAACCGAAAACTATAGCTGATTTTTCCCGATTTTGTAATTATGCAGTCATTCCAGTCTTCTGTTTGACGAGTGTATGCCACTACATCTGATTGGTACTGCATATTTGTGTCAGAAGAGTTCTGTAGCGCAGTATGGTGCAATGCAACACAATAGCTATATGCAATACAAAACAATGTAATACAGAATGTAACGATACAACCTAGTGTGATAATAATAATAATAATATAATAATAATAATAATAATAATGATGATGATAATAATAATATTAATAATGATGATGATGATGATGATGATGATGATGATGATGATGATGATGATGATGATGATGATGATGATGGATATTAATAATGGTAGTGGTAGTAATGGTGATTATGTGTGGAATTTGTAAAGCGTAGAGTCATGCGCAGCAACAAAATTAATCAAAGCAAGAATATGAAATAATGAAGTTTGATGTTGATACTGCGCAATGCATACAACAAAATGCAAACCAGTTCATTGTCATCCTCTCTAAACTTGCACCCCCACTAAACCCGGGCACCAACTTACTTTGCTGAACTACAGCCAGCAATGTTTGACTATGCCAGCTGCACAAAGATACAGTCATCTCTGGAAAGCAAACAGTGTGCTGTCTGCAGTGCTGATGAAAAGCACAACTTCAAAGCGAAAGTCATTCACGTATTCTCCCTGACTGTACTCTGCCCGGGGAGACGTTTTCAGGCGGGAAGGGGGGGGGACTTTGCTTTGTGCTGTCACCGCCCTAAAGTGTGTGCAGCCCTTGTTTGGGAGGAGTGCCCCGGTGAGGGGGGAGCGGGATCGATATGTTGGATCAGCACCGGGCAGGAGACGGGGAATGGATCTCAGGTTGTCGCCTGTGTTTTGGATGTTTGATCATATCGACATGACAAAATGTTTAGTTGTTTAGGGGGATGCACCTAAGCAAGGAGGTCCTTACATTGACTTTCATCCCTAGCCACATATTTTTCTGTCTACTAAATCATGATTGCTAGTCCAGCAGCTACTTCTAACGGAATGATGAACTGGGGTTCAATACCTATTTGATTTAATTTCCACAACAAGAAGGGCGCAATGCAAAAATCATTAAGTGAAATATAGTGTTGTAGGCAAAGAAATAAACGAAGAAGAAAAATCGGAGGAAGGGGTTTCAGTGTACTGTGGTAGTGTGCTTCTCCCTGGTTAAGTAGACATCTTTGTGTACCGTGCTATCTTTTTCAGATTGTAAACAACGCATCACAGAACAAAGCATTACAACACAACGCTGCACAGTACAATACGACGCAATGCAACTCAGCGCAGTATAGCTTGTTTTTATCTAGAATTTCATTTCCTCTGATATTGGTACAATCGCAGTAAAACTGGACTAGCCATGTTGCTGAGACATAATCGTATTCAACATGACTAAAACGTTTATTTTATCTACATTTCAAATTGAAAAAGCAATTTCTCTTTGCGCTTCAGATTATTTCTTAAAATGTTTGAAGTACACAACTGAACATAGAAAAGAATGTTTCAGAACAGATTAATGTCTAAGAAGCCATAAGATATTAACAGCCTAATCCACCAGGAAAAGTAGTTATTGTTGTCTTACAGGTAAATGGAGCATGGAAGACTAAGCACTTTTCCAAGACGCAGAGTGACTCATTCCTCCTCTGTCACCACCTCTGTGTCGTTGTTACCTTTCTTCTTGGTTTGCTTCTCGTTGTTGTCAGTGTTCTTGCTGTTGTTGAGCAATCGTCAGTTTAGTCAGCCAGCCGGGTACCAGAATAATGCTGTCTACCTCCCTCAGGACATGCAGGAGTGACTGTGAGAGTACACACCGAATAAGAAGTTTGCGTGTATGGGTGCTTGCAAGTATCTCGCTACATCGACAGCCGTACTCTGACTTAAGTTATTGTTTCTCCTTTCATGTAGTGCCCAAGTGTGTACAGTAAGAGCTTGGTGCAGCAGATGATAAACTTGACATAATATGACAAAGCATAACAACATTGTGATGTGGGCCATGGCACTTTGCTTACATCAATAATGACTCAGGCTTTGGCAGTAAGTAGTTAAATGGAACATTTTGCTTTTTTGCTCTTGTTTCCAGTACCTGTGCCAGAGACTTTTTCAGAATAGGTCATTGGGATAAAAGTGACGCAGCCGTTTAGAAGCCAGAAGTTTCCTGGATAAAGTTGGGTTTGAAGCTGAAGCTGTCATGGCTGCTATCCTGGGTGAAGCCCTCAGACGTGTGCATTACACATAAGGCCAATAAGCACACACGACAAAAGCTCGTGTGTTTTGCAAAATTCTGCGTTTAAAAGCTTTTTCGTAGAGAGCAAGTAATGAATATTTAACGGTGTGTCCTTCAATATATACAGATTGTAATGCAAGCGCGAAGCTGCTATGCTATAGAGTAACGCATCAGATCACATTACCGTTCACCACACCACCATACCACATCACACCACCATACCACATCACACAGAATAATACAGTACACTATGACTTGACCAGCCACAGTGTGGCAGGTCATAGAATATACCATACCATACCATACCCAACCGTACTGTACAGTACTGTGCGGTACCATACCATACCATACATGCAATGTCATACTACACCACACCACACCACACCACACCGTACCGCACTGTACCATACCCTACCCTACCGTACCATACCATACCATACCATACTATACCACACCATACCACACTATACCATACCATACCACACCATGCCATACTATACCATACCACACCATACCATACTATACCACACCATACCATACCATACCATACCATACCACACCATACCATCCCATACCATACCACACCATACCATACCATACCGTACCGCACCGCACCATACCATACCATACCACACCATACCATACCATACCATACCACACCACACCACACCATACCATACCATACCGCAATGTACCACACCAACGCATGCCATTCCATGTCTTACTATATTGAACTACGATGTGGATACGTTAGCACCTTCATGGGTTTTAGCTGTGGCACCCAGACCGCGAAGACAAATGGCCAGAGTGTGTGCCTGCTCCACTGAAATGAGGATGAAGCCAGCATCGTCCTTCAGGCAAAGGGAGTAGGGCATTGTCTACTTTTCATGGGGGAAAGCTAAGCATCTCTTCAGATGCAGAGAGAATCCCTTTTTCCTTCGTCACTCTTAACTGTCGCAGGAGCTTTCTTTCAGGAAGGGAGGCAAAGACGTTTGCTTCTAGCCGATGTGGTTATACTCTGTGCAAAGAGTTGAGTTGAAAGTCGATGTGTGATGGGAGAGGAGAGGGGAGGAGAGGAGTTGACTTGGTAGGCCAAGACTGAAGAGGAGAAAACCGATATTCGGTCCAAAACGCGTTGCCAGCTATTGATGTCCACAAAGCGCCATGGTCTACATTAAAGTGCGGGTATGTTTGGAAGGGTTTTATTGACGCTGGCTGGCTAAATCCATAATTAGCTCTGTACTTTCCATAAAAGGAGAAAAACCCATCTTACGTCAGACCAGTATAATGACTGGTGTCTTGCTCAACTATGTAGCAAATCCTGCCCTCACAGGTAACCAGTATAAAGCAGTTAAACGTGAAAAAATCGACACAAGACAATTGTGGTTTACTCTTCCCAACGAAGGCGGCCAAAATGCTATACAGAGATATGTGGATCAGTTTTACTGTATTTAGTAGAATACAATACAATACAATAAAACGGCAAACAAAATCCAATGCAACACGGAGTTGTCTGGAATCGCTAAAAGTGGACAGAGGTTAGAAGTGAAATCTTAATTGGCAAAACACAATACAATTCAATACAATATCATATAATACAGTACAATATAATACAATATAGTGTAGTTTGGCACAATGCAGCACCATACAAAACTATACAATGCAATGAATTATACCATACACTACCATACACGCTACTAAAAGGAAGTGTTGTGATGTTTAGAGCTCTATGCCTGCTGACTTTTTGATCCTGTACTGCAAGTGAGAATGACCAGACAGTATTACTTTTCCATCAGAGGGAAGACACAGTCATAATAGTCTTCAGGCAAGTGGACTCTGTGTCTGTGTTTGAGGGAAATCATAGCAGCTCTCCTAACCAAAGTGTGAACACTTTTTCTTCTTTTGTTGCCATAAACTGTCCATAGACATGTCTGAAGGAGAGGAGGGGAGTGGAAGGGAGCGGAGGGGGAGGTTTTGCTTCCTGTTGTCGTCGCCATAAATCGTGTCAGAGACTTTGTTTGAGGGCTGTCACATGATGGGGGAGGGTAAGGGAAGAGCTGACATGTTAGCTTATCACGGAGGACGAGGGGATAGATCGATCACAACACAGTCCTCTGGTGGGGTCCTTGATGTGTGGTATTCGTGGACAGTATCTTGACATTTGGAAGCAGCGTGTTGTTATCACCGTTTGAAGTATAAATTTTCATACTAATATGAATTATGAGTAATGTGGATATCCTTTCAGATCTTCTTGACTCTAATGATGGCTAAGGAAACCGTTCAGCTTGCTTATTTTATGCACTTGAATATCCATCACTTGAAAAAGTAAATGTTTCAAAGGTAAGTTGTCAAAGAAAAAATACTGCTTTCTTTAAGTGTAACAAAGCATACCAGACAGTTATGACAGAACAGGGAAAGCTTGCTAGTTATCTAAGGTCAGGGAAGTTCACGTGACACAGAATTTAGTTTTGTTTGGTAGCAATAAGGGTAGCTTTTTTTCTAGTATTTTAGAGGCTATTCTAGTGAAGGTTATTAGTTTAAAATAATGGCCTGTTCTTGCCGGAAAAAAGTTGAAGTAGTCTTGACAGGACAACAAGTAAACATTAAAAGTACTGTCAAAACACACATACACACACTATGACAGTATAAGTCCTTCGGGGTTAGAGGCTCATGGAAGAAGGTCGTCTGATAACCGTTGTGGTGACCAGCACGCGGTGTGGGTGTCTCCCTCAGTATGGCTCCACAACCAAGCTAGAATCCTCGTTAGTTATGGCTAGGCAAATGGCGTTTTGCGCAGTGACCCAGCAGTAGTGCAGGGCCCTTCTGGCTGGGAGCTTCACATTGACAGGCTCCTTGCGGACTTCTGCCCCTGAGGATGGGACATGAAGAGTTAGTCTAGGTATGGATAGAGAGAATCAAAATGAGCGGCATGGGATCAGCAGAACAGGAACGTCACAGAAGATCAGGTAGCAAAAACATCTACTTAAAAACCAGTGGTATAGTAAACTATTGATGAACGGTAAGGGGATACTAATGGTGGGGATGATGATAAGGATACTAAGAAAGGCTGAGACGTGTAAACTGGATAAACCTGCTTCTGTGATGTTTACTCTACCCCCCCCCCCCCCCTTCCACTCTCTAATAGGGTTTGTATAGTGGCCCAGAAGGACAATAAATGTATCTCTGTCCGTCTGTCTTTGTCTCTCTCTGTCTGTGTCTCTGTCTGTCTCTGTCTGTCTGTCTCTCCTTCTCTCTCTCTCTATCTATCTATCTACCTCTCTTCAACCAGCACCACAAAATTCGTTCACAGGCAGCTG
>CM054147.1:63166481-63191481 GCA_028751875.1 Rapana venosa | reverse complement strand
TTTTTGATCAATCAATATCTAGAAAATATTTAAATATTCTTTTGATATAGTGACTAGGCTTTGTCCTGGTTTGTAGCTCATCCGACAGACAGGACTCAAGTTGACTGTGTATATGGAATATGCTCTCACAATCTGTCAGTCAAAGTTTTAGTGATGACACTCAGATGTACATAGATCTGGTTCAGTGTGAGATATCAAAGATCTAATGTTAAAGTAGAATGAGGATGAGGAATGGTGGTCGTGGCGTGGCTTGTAAAGTCTGAAGACAATGTGAACATACCATTTTAAAGCATGCCATTTCATTCTTGGATTTGACACTTAGCTCTTCTCAGTGCGTGACAAAGCTTGTGGCCAGGGCCAAAATATGGTTACCTCCCCCCCCCCTTTATCCAATAGGCACCATCCGCACTTCGGCCAGTAAACGACAGTGCAAGGTGACACATCTTGAGTGATGATTTCGGTCAGACAACTAAACCAGATCATGCCACCTCGGGGGCAATGACAGCCCCAACACCATGGTACCAGCGTTAACAGCAACAGGGGAAGGGGGAAGAGGAGATAAACTGACGGCTGTATGCCATGTTCTGTGGACAGACGTCGTGTGAGTGTCAGACTCTGAAGCCTCGTGGATGAGTAGGACTGGGCGGGATGATGGGGGAGGAGGGATGGGGGTGGACGAGGGAGATTGAATATGAGAGATGTCATATCTGGTTCATAGTTCATGTTTTAGAGTTTTGAACGTTTCAGATTTTATTTGTTAGCTTATTTGTTTGTTTACTTCCTTGTGTTTGTTTATTTTTGTAGATATGTTATAGCTTCTGTTTTAGTGTCCCATTTTTAAGAAGGGGTCACTGCATGAAGGACATTCTACCAATAAACAAACGTCTGTGTAATGTCACTAGATGGGTACAGCAGCCGACAGATTTGCCTCCTGAGCCGTAGGGCCGGGACAGTCAGGCCGAAACAGATCCCAAAACGGATCGGCTGTCACTATAAACGTACGCCTCAAGCGGCTTGTGGCGTCAAGTTTAACCTGAACGTTCCAGATAGATTGTGTTCTATTTGGATCAGGTTGAAACGGCCAGGTCACAGCCTCCAGCCAATCAGCGCTCAGTTTAAAGTCACTGCGTGCAAGCGTGTTTGTGTGCCATCTGAATGCGATTGAAGTCTCAGGGCCGCACAGTGTCCTTTCTTGTCTATACCTTCCACACGTTTTGTATAGCAGTTCGTCCTTTGTACACTGACAGGTTGGAACGAACACGTTTGGAGCTATTGTCTGAATCGCAAGGCTGAAAAGAAGAGTTTGCCACCTGCTGAACTTTACTGGGCTTGGCTAGGAACAAAATCCAAATGTAACCCCAGACCCCAGTTTTTCAGTTTTCTATTCAATCATTCATTGATCTAACTACACTAAGTGTTCTGAAGTCTTTGATCAAGGGAGATAAAACCTTACCTACCTACCTACCTACCTTCCTATCTATCTTCTTATCTATTTTCTATATGTCTGTCTGTCTGTCTGTCTATTTATCATATTCTATTCATCTTCTCTACTCTCTATCTGTCCTATATACTGTCGTTGTTTCTACATGTCTGTCTTCGTTTCCCTACCTGCTTGCTGTCTGCTTGTCTTGCTGTCGGCTTGTCTTTCTGCTGCTTGTTCTTTCTGTCTGCTTGTCTTTCTGTCTGCTTGTCTTTCTGTCTGCTTGTCTTTCTGTCTGCTTGTCTTTCTGTCTGCTTGTCTTTCTGTCTGCTTGTCTTGCTGTCTGCTTTACTGTAAATGTATATATATCTCTATCCAGACAGACTTTTTTTTAAACCACTATTAAACACATACCTTCACCAACTCCCCCATGAAACATTACGTCTGTAGACCATGGACTAGCCAGGGAGGTTTTCAAACAAGGGCTGTGATGTGGAGCTGCCGTGGCGACCGTTGTCCACAATGGACCCTCCTCTGCCACTGCAGGCTGACTTCTCTGCCAGATATATGGGCCCTTAGAAAAGTTCTGTCCTTCTGACCTCCGGTGCTTTCGGTATAGCACCATTGTAGCATACATTGTTGTGGTAGCGCTGTTAAAAAGGTGACTGTGATGCTGTGTGTGTGTGTGTGTGTGTGTGTGTGTGTGTGTGTGTGTGTGTGTGTGTGTGTGGTGTGTGTGTGTGTGTGTGTGTGTGTTGTTTGTGTGTGTTCAGTGCTGTGCTTTCTTCTGGACTTAAAGTGGCCAGACTAGTGTATTAGTATCAATGCTCCTAAATATAGATATATATATTATATATATATATATATATATAGTGTGTTGTGTGATGTATGCATATATATATAAATCATTCATACACTCACGCATGTATGTGTGCACGCGAACACGGGTGCACAAACACACACACATACAAAGAGAGAGAGAGAGGAGAGAGAGAGAGAGAGAGAGAGAGAGAGAGAGAGAGAGAGAGAGAAAACACGTCTACCATCACTTTAAGTGAAAAGACGTAACATTGAAGACACATAGGAAAAACACAAACGCACGCACGCACACACACACACACACACACACAACACACACACACACACAACACAGAACACACACGCACACACACACCACACACACACACAAAACACACACATACAGAGAGAGAGAGAGAGAGAGAGAGAGAGAGAGAGAGAGAGAGAGAGAGAGAGAGAGAGAGAGAGAGAACACACAACACAATACACCAGACCATATCTATATTCCAAAGAACATAACTTAAAACGCGTTCCCTATCATCCTCTGTTATATTCTCTTGGAACAAAAAATTACTAGGTAGACAGAGAGGTTTTCAGGGAACGGGCGGTATGTCCAGTTGCCATGGTGATGATTGTCCAGAAATGTGTCTCCGTTGCTACTGCAGTCTGCCTTAGTCACCAGATCTGGGCCACTGGGAAATGTGGACTGTCTGTCTGATCCCTGGTCCTGTCGGTGCCTTGAGTGTGGCAGCCAGCCATTGCTGGGGTAAAGCTGTTCCAAAGCTGACTGTAGCGCAGTGTTGAGTGCTGCCCTACCTTTCCCTGGCCACTCGTCTGAAGATGGAGGGGGATGGGGGGGTTGTAATGGTAGTGCTTCAGCAGTAGTATGTGTACTTCAATACACACAGACACACGTGTGTGTGTGTGTGTGTGTGGTGTGTGTGTGTGTGTGTGTGTGTGTGTGTGTGTGTGTGTGTGTGTGTGTGTGTGTGTGTGTGTGTGTGGTGTGTGTGTGTGGTGTGTAAGTAAGTGTGTGTTTGTGTGTGTAACGTAAGTAGTGTGTTTGTTGTGTAGTAAGTGTGTGTGTGTGTGTGTGTGTGTGTGTGTGTGTGTGTGTGTGTGTGTGTGTGTGTGTGTGTGTGTGTGTGTGTGTGTAAGTAAGCGTGTGTGTAAGTGTGTGGTGTGTGTGTGTGTGTGTGTGGTGTGTGTGTGTGTGTGTGTGTGTGGTGTGTGTGGCTGCACACACACACATGTGCGCGCGCATGCAAACACACACACACACACCACAACATCTTGCGCACACGTTAACTCCTGTTCCGGTTTTTCGTAAGAGTAGGCCATTGTGTGCCGTTGGGAAAAAATGACAAAATTTACAAAACCGCATACTTACGGGGACTGGATGTAAAAAAAGCACATAAGTGCTTATTCCATTATCCTCGATATAAAAGAATAAATAAATAAATAAAAATATAAAATACCCACACATTAGACCATGTATTTGTGTGTGCGCGCGCATATTCGTGCGCATGTGAATACCTATGTGCTAGCGTAACTCTGTGTGTGTGTGTGTGTGTGTGTGTGTGTGTGTGTGTGTGTGTGTGTGTGTGTGTGTTGTGTGTGTGTGTGTGCTCGCGTGCGGAATGCCAGGCGGTCTCCGACGTTTTGCTTTATTATACTGTGTAAGATTTTGTTTCTTCTTTATGAAACCTGGCACTTTGTTTTCCTTTTATTCTTGGTGTGTGTTTTTTTGTCTTACATAGTTTTGTACGTACTTACTCTCTTTCTGTCCTTGTTTTAGGTTTTTCTGTGTGTCTTCTTTCCCTTTGTTTTCGTTATTATTTCTCTGATTTCCGTATTCTTCTTTGTTTGTATGTTTATAGTTTTTGTTTTCTTTCCGTCGTTCCTTCTGTCATGTCTTCCGTCCTCCTTTTCTCTTTTCTTTCTACCTTTCTTTCTCTCTTTCTCTTCCACCCTTTCTTTTGCGTTCTTTTGTCTTTCTTTCTTTCATTCTTTCTTCTTTTTCTGCCGGTCTATACGCCCGTCTGTCTGTTTGTCTTCTGTCGTGTTAGCTTTATTTGTGTCTTTGTTTTATTCGGTTTTTCTAGTGTTTAGTGTTTTGTTTTGTTTATTTTGTTTCTTCTGTCGGTCCTGGCCTATCGTTTCCACGTAAAGGTAGGCCCTTTGCCTTCTAGCATTGCAGTTTTCGAATCATAATGAAAGCAGATCTGGAGTTATGGCCTGATGGTATATGCAGGTAGCAAAGAAGAAGAATAAAACATTGAGAGCAGGGGAATGTCAAGGTGTGTATGGAGTTATTTGATATGTGGTGGTTTGGTTGTGTGTTGTGGTGGTGTGTGGATGGTGGTGGTTGATGGTTGATGGTCATGATGATGGATGAGGAGGAGTAGATGAATTGCGTATAAGTAGATTTGCGAATGTAGATTGCAAAGACAGGGAATCAGAACAAGAATAACGAAGAAGAGATAGTTTGCGAAAAGAAGAATCGAAGAAAGCAGAAATTGGAAAATGAGGAGTGAGGAGGAGGAGAGAAGGAGAAGGAGAAGAAGAAAAGAAGAAGGGAAGGAAGAAGGAAGAAAAGAAGATGATCATGTATGATCATGATGAAGAAAAGAAAAGGGAGGAGAATAAGAACAAGAAGAATAAAAAAAGAATGAAGAAGAGGGAGGAAGAGAAGAGGAATGAGAGAAGAAGAGGAAAAGATGAAATCTTAGGAAAATGCAAGTGTTATCTCTGCAATAAAATGACTTTGCTTTTGCCTTTCCTTTGATAGGCTATGTGGATATCTTCGCTCTTAACAAGGAGGGTTGATTTGACAGCGAATTTTACACTGAAAAACTGTAAATACTGCCAATCCCTCTATACAAACAAGGTTCATGAATTCAATATCCTTAAAAGCTTTCTGGCCATTTCGATATCATCCGCCTGGGATTAGCGCTAATCCCACCACAGTGTGCCTGAAGCGGCTAATCCCCAATCATCAGGACAAAGCAGGGGCTGCTCAGTCGTCTGCCCCAACATTGCGGAATGTGTCACGTGCCTGTGAGTTGTGGCAAACAAGGGAGCAGAGGGTTACAGTCGAGCTGATGGAGAGCAGAGTGGAGCGTAAACACCGCTACTTCTGCATGCAAATAGCGTAGGCCCTATTTTTGCCTTTCCTATTTTCTGTCTCATCGTCGTTTCTTTTCTTTCATTTTATCTTTCTTTTCTTCTCTTTTCTTTTCTTGTTTCTTTCTTTTTTTCTTTCTTTTCTTTTTTCTTTCCTACCTTCTTTCTTTCCTTTGTCTGTCTTTCTTTCCTTCCTCGGTTTTCTTTTTCAACCCTGATTTATTTTATTTCTCTATATCTCTCATGCCTTTAATACTTTCTTTTTCTTACTTTCTTTTTTGTTTCTTTCTTGCTTGTATATTTTCTTCCTTTCTTTGTTCTCTCAGCCTTCTTTCTTTCTTTTATCTCTCTTTCTTCTTTTCTTTAGGGTTTTTCTTTCGTTCTTCCATTTTTCTTCATCTCTCTTTCTTCTTTCTTGGTGTCCTGCCTTTTTGCTTTCTTACTCTTTTTCCCTTCTTGTTTTTTTTTTTTGCTCTGTCGTGGTTCTTTGCTTTCTTTCTTTCTTCTTTCTTTCTTGCTCCGTTTTATGCTATTGTTTTTTTTCTTTCTTTTCCTTTATGTCCTGATTTTTTTTCTCTCTCTTGTTACTTTCGTTTTTCTTTTCTTTCTGTCTTTTTTCTCCTTTCTTTTCTTTTCTTCTTGTCCTGATTTTTTAAAACTATTTTCTGTCTTTTTGCTCTCTCTCTCTCTGTCTCTCCTCTCTCCTCTGTCCTCCCCTCTCTCTCTTCCTCTCTCTCCTCTCTCTCTCTCTCTCTCTCTCTCTTCTCTCCTCTCTCTGTGCTCTCTCCCTCTCTATCTCTCTCTCTGTTCTCTCTCTCTCTGTATCTCCTCTCTCTGCTCTCTCTCTCTCTCCCTCTGCTCTTGCTCTCTCTCTCTCGCTCTCTCTCTCGCTCTTCTCGTCTTTTCTCTGCAGTACTTTATTTTTTCCCTTTTTTTCTCGAGTTGTTTCTTATTTTCTCTTTCTGTTATTTTTCATTATTTTTTCTATTTATTTTTCGTTTTGGCTTTTGCTGTTTTACGATTGAATTTCTTTTTTTCTGTTTTGCTTTGTTTGTGTTGTTTTGTTTTTTTTTGTTTTCCTTTTCTTTCACCTTTTCCTTTTTCACCCTAATGTTCTATCTTCCTCCCTATTTCAATTTTCTTTCTCTGTCTTTTTTTTCTCTGACTTTTCTTGTCTCAGCAATGCTTTCCTTCTCTCTCTCCTCTCTCTCTCTTCTTCTCTTCTTCTCTCTTCTCTTCTCTCCTCTATCACATTTTGTCTCTCTCCTCTTCTTCTTCTCTCTTTTTCTCTTCTTCTCTCTCTCTCTCATCTCTTTTCTCGTTCTCACTTGTCTTTCCTTCTACTTTCTTTCTTTTTTTCTTTTTTTTCTTCTTTTATCCTTCTTTTCCTTCTTTAATCACAATTTTGTTCGTTTGTCTGCATCATTTATTTACAGTTTTCTGTGGTTTAAAGACCCAGATGTGTCATTGATTTTTAAAGCAAGCTCTCTCGTCTTTTGCATCAAATAACAAACCAAGGTCCTGTGATCAACACACGTTCAGTGGACGTAAAAGAAACCACGGCAACAGTAGTTGTTCCTGGAAAAACTGCTTTAACAAAGCCACTCTGATTGGGGAAACAAAGACACTTATAAACAGGACAGTTTTCAAAAAGAGTGGCGCTGCTCTTGTGGCGACGCACTCTTCTCCCAGAGCAGCTCAAATTTGACGCAGAAAAATCTGTTACAACTGAAAGAGAAACATAATGTAATACAGTGTAACTACCCTTCATGGGATGATGGCATTGTTTCTGACTTGACTTGACACTAGAATACAATACAATTCAATACATCACATTACAATACAATGCAGTGAAATATAATACAATAGAACAGAAAACAAGACAATATCATACAAAGTGGGTTTAGCCAGATGTAGCCAACTGTAGCTTTAGTGTTGAAAACGGTGGAATGGCTATGACAGTGACTGCTGCTCTCAAACTTGACTGTCAACACAGACAGTCTCTGTGTTCAGGAGGTCTTCTTCTGTCTCGTGAGAAGCTTGGCGGCACTTTTGAAATCTTTCTCCCGGGATTAGCGCTAATCCGGCCATAAACTTCCTGATCCCGCTAAATCCTCTATCATTAGGACAAAGCAGGAGCTGCTCAGTCGTCTGCTGACAGAACACTGTGGATTTTGTGATGAGTTTGTTTTTGGTTTTTCTTTCTTTTCTTTCAGTTTTTTTCTTTCTTTTCTTTTTGGTTTTTTTTTCTTTTTCTTTTTTGTCTCTTTTTTGTTTCTTTCTTTTTCGTTTAATTTTCTCTCCCTTCCTTTCTCGCATTCTTAAGGATTTTTCTTGTGTTCTGTTTGGGTTTTTTCTTCTTTCTTTCTTTCTTTCATTGTTTAATTTGTTATCTCCTCTTTCTTGTTGTCGTCTTTCTTTGTATCTTTCATTCGTTAATTAATGTGTTCATTCATTTAGCCTGTCATTATTTTGTTCACTCGTTTATTTATTCATTCATTGATGTACTCATTTTTCTTTCTTTATCATTCTCTTCTATGTTTCATGACTGCAGTTTATCTTTCTTTTGTGTTATTTCTTTTTTTTTTTTACTACTTTCCAATTTTTCCGGGTTTTTTCATTGTCTTTTGCTTTCTTATCTTTCTGTCTCTCATTTGTGTTTTTCTTTTGCGTTTCTGCTTTGATTATAAAAGACTTGGTTTCTTTGGGTTTTTTCTTTCATTCTCTGTGTCTGCCTGTCTGTCTTTTTTCCTTTTATGCTTCTTGTTCTTTCTTTCTCTTCTCTTCTCCTCTTTTCCTTTGTTTTTTATCTTTTCAATTCTTTAGGTCCATTTTCATTTTACATTTTTCTGCCTTCTTTCGGTCTTTGTTTCTTGTATCCATTCATGTTGGTGTTTTGTTCATTGTCTTCCTTTCCTTCCTTTCTTCTATCCTTGTTCCTCTCCCTTTTTCCTTTCTTTGTTTCTTTCATTTATTTTGTATTTTTCCTCTGTCGTTTTAGGTTTTTAATTTTATGGGGCCCAGACTTTTCCCTTGTAATGATGTTTTACAAACAAAATGCACTAGATAAAGAGGATTTGTCCCTGATATGACGGACACTTTGGCCGACTGGTTAAGACCTTGTTGACTTCAACCCTACGGGTTCATGAAGTCGCTGGTTCAAATCTTGTGGCGCCTTGTGAATTAAGGGTGGAGATTTGTACAGTCTCCCAGGTTATCTTTAATCGCAGACCTGCCAGTGCCTTAATTCCCTTAGCGTATATACACATGGAGAAGATCAAATGTACACGCTAAAATCCCACAATTCATGTCAGCGTTTGGTGGGTTACAGAAAGACAAATAACCCAGCGTACATCCCTGAAGTCGGAATGCAGCTGCTTTCGTGGTGGGCAAAAACGGTGGCATAAGCAAAATCTCCCCATTGGTGAACCCTGGAGTGCTGGCAGAGGAATGGAAAAAACAACCCAGATGTGGCCTGTGTGGTTATCTTGGTTGGAGACACCTTGATCTGGCTTGTTAGTGAATTCTGCTGTAAACACTGCCAACCCAGTCAATCTCTGTTCAAATGGGCTGAAGTGGGGAGGGGAGGGGAGGCAGGGACAGCCTTGTGGTTAGAACATTGTGCTTGCACTCTGATGGAGAGGTGTTCGAGCTCCCATGGAGACACCCACCCGTTTGAGGAGATTTTTTTTTTTCTCATGGAGTTATTATCAGCTCTGACTCCATTTCCCCCAACATCATTTAGATGAGACAATAAATCCAGGCCCCATGAACAAATGCACACAGAACAACTTGTGCCCATGGTAAAACCCCTCAAGCCTTTCACAATAATAGGCCATTGTGTGCGGGAAGACACGAATGGCAAAGTTGCAAGAAGGCATGCATACTGGTTTCAGGTTTAGACATCGTCCCCGAAGTTGGAATGCCGCTACCTTAATGGTTGGCAACCAGTCATATATACAAAGGATCACAACTGGTAAACCGAAAAGCTCAAGCCCAGGACTGAGCAAAAATAGGCTTCACTATCCTCCAAAGATTTGCGACCGCTTTGAAGTGCTCCTGCTTCCCTGCAGACTGTGCCTGAAGCCGCTAATCCCCAATCATCAGGACAAAGCAGGGGCTGCTCAGTCGTCTGCCCCAACATTGCGGAATGTGTCACGTGCCTGTGAGTTGTGGGCAAACAAGGGAGCAGAGGGTTACAGTGAGCTGATGGAGAGCAGAGTGGAGCGTAAACACCGCTACTTCTGCATGCAAATAGCTTGGCCTTCTTTTGCCTTTCTTTTTGCTTCACTTTATCTTTCTTCTGTTCTCTTCCTTTGTATCAGTCTTTTTTCTTTCTGCCTTTCTGTCTGTCTCCATTTTTTTTAACATTTCTTTTTTATAGATAGCATGCTTTTGATCAAAAATGCTTGCTTTAAGAGTTTTTCTGTTTATTTGTCTACCTCATGTCCATTTTTTTAATATAAACTTTCCTTCTCTTCATGTGTATCGTTTTATTCTCTCTCTCTTCTCTCTCTCTCTCTCTCTCCTCTCTCTCTCTCTCTCTCTCTCTCTCTCTCTCTCTCTCTCTTCTCTCTCTCTTCTCTCTCTCTCTTGTAAATCCTTTTAATTCTTTTCTTTTGTTTTTCCGTCTCATGTGTTTTTTCTGCAGTTATAATGTGTCTTTTTGTGATTTGAGCGATGTTTTCTAGCAATATATTTTTAAACAACTCTAGAAACTTCCCGCAGTTTTTAGAATCAAACAAAATATTCAGATTAACACTATAGATACATGCAAGCATTCTTTATCTCACTTTACACGTTGCTTTTTACTTCCTATACCAGTTATTACATAAGCAAAAAAATCAATATTTGCTCAGGAAAAATCATAAAGAATGTAATAGATAAATATACAAACTAATGAATTAAACCTTCAGAGAAAGAAAACTGATAATCTGGCACCAGTTCTTATTGTCTTCTGGCACTCTTGTGTCTCACATACCCTAATGGTCAACCACGAAATATTACACCATTTTCACATTTTACTTTTCTACACTTGACAAATTAATACCAAAAAAGTTGTTCACCTTCATTCTGGTTCAGATATGTTCTTTTTACATGAAAATTCACAGTTAACTTTTAAAAATATTTGAATGCTTTACAGCTTTTTTCATATTTCATAGTTGTAGAGAAAATTTGTGTCCTGGTTTTCTTCAAAGAAAAATAAAACACCTGGCCATCAAAGTCATAAACATCAAAGAAATAGGCCTTGCAAACGGTTTCTGGAAGGACAGTCACCAGTCCAGTGTGGATTTGAAACTACTGCCCAGAGGAATGATTCAGTGCAAACGACCGTAAAAACTTCCAATGGAAGACCGGTTTGTCAAAACTGGTGTGAACGTTAGGTGAAAACAAGAAACAAGGATTTTTTTTCCTTGAGGAAGGGGGGGGGGGGAGTTGAGGAGGGAGAGAGTGTGTGGACCAGGGGCTGGTGAGGGCGATGCCTGAGCAAGGGGGCAGCTGACAGTAGCAGAGACTGAGAAGGGGATATGCTGCCCAGTGATACTCCTCAAAACTATAAACACCCTCCCTCAGTGAGCTATGAGAGCTGCTCTAGCCGCTAGCCTGACCAAGACAGACATGGACAGGATAAAGAGACAGACAAGACAAGACAAGATGGATGACACATTCAATTGTTGTGTAGATCTTTGTCAGTCACGACAGATTTCTCTGCGTGAAATTCGGGCTGCTGTCTCTAGGGTCAGTGTATCACCACAAGAGCAGTACCCTCCATTAGCCTTTGATTTGTTTCCTGTCAGCCTGTGTGTTTATTTCCCCAGGGTCGGGCTGTCTGCTAAGTTTCAAACGGAAGTGAGGTAAAGACCAAGCAATGTGGTGTGTACACAACGAGATACCAAGAGGACAAGAGTAAGCTGAAAATGTGTGCTGAATGTAGTACGTGGTTGAAACAGCTATTAGCCCCAATGTATTAGTATCAAAAACATTAGTTTTCTCCCTAAGTATTTAAGTCCAGTGAATACAAGCAACATTATTTTACTGGCGGGTCTGTGTGTATATGCGCGGCTGTGTTGGGATGCTAGACACTCTTGCGCAGTATTTTGCAATATATTTCAATTTGCAAGTACAATTTTTGCAACTGAAGATTAACCATGTTGTTTTGATTATTCTGTTTCTCAGCTAGAACTCCAAGGTTCACTAATGGCGAGAATTTTTTCTATGTGACTGGTTTTACCCCAACATGAGGGTAGCTGCATGACAAATTCTGGGATACAGTTGAGAACTGAACATACACATTTTTCCAGGACAGTCGGGAGGAACCTCCCTGCTCTTTCCGATTTTCAACTGCTGTGGATTCTTTTGACGTGCCCAAGTCTCTAAGCACACTGACCCGACTGGTTTAGAATCTCCTTCTATGAAAGACTTGACATTCTGCTTGATTGTTCCGTTAAACTGGGAAGAAAGAGCAAGGCTGGGAGTCGAACCCACCCCCCAGATTACTTGTTGGGCAGGTAAATATGTCTAAACCACCCTGCCGCCTTTTTCCTTGGTGTTTGATATGAACTGTGAATATTATTTTTAAGCTATGAATTGTGAAGATTGAATATGTCTAACAAGATAGCGATACATTTTCTTGTGAAAGTACTAATATGAAAAGTGCATCTTTTTGGCATGATTTTTACTACAGTTTCACACACCACCCAGAAACTTAAAAGTTGTTTTGTATTATATCTCTCTCTCTCGCTCTCTCTCTCCTCTCTCTCTCTCTCTTCTTCTTCTCTCTCTTTTCTCTCTCTCTCTCTCTCTCTCTCTCTCTCAGGCCAACTCTGTAACCATCACACAGAGGAGAGTGGGCGAAAGGAAGGAGAGAGAGAGAGAGAGAGAGAGAGAGATGAGAGAGAGAGAGAGAGAGAGAGAGAGAGAGTAGAGAGAAGACAGACAGACAGAGACAGACAGACAGAGACAGACAGACAGAGACAGACAGACAGAGACAGACAGACAGACAGACAGAGACAGACAGACAGAGACAGACAGACAGAGACAGACAGATACACACACAAAGAAATAGAGAGCTGTGTACATAAACCTGGGGTGTCTCTCTCTGGTCAGTGCTAGAAGCAACTCTTGGCCTCTCCACATTTTCACCGTTGTCAGTGCATGCAGTCAGTGTCCCATCTGGGGTGTCAGCATCACATCAGTGCTCTATTCATGCAAGCAGTGTCCCCCATCTGGGATATCAGCACCACACAAGTGCTCTATTCATGCAGGCAGTGTCTCATCTGGGGTGTCAGCATCATATCACTGCTCTATTCATGCAGTGGGGTATCAGCATCATATCACTGCTCTATTCATGCAGGCAGTGTCCCATCTGGGGTGTCAGCACCACACCAGTGCTCTATTCATGCGGGCAGTGTCCCATCTGGGTGTCAGCATCACACCAGTACTCTAGTCATGCAGGCGGTGTCCCATCTGGGGTGTCATCATCACACCAGTGCTCTATTCATACAGTGGGGTGTCAGCATCACATCAGTGCTCTAGTCATGCAGGCAGTGTCCCATCTGGGGTGTCAGCATCATATCACTGGTCTATTCATGCAGTGGGGTATCAGCATCATATCACTGGTCTAGTCATGCAGTCAGTGTCCCATCTGGGGTGTCAGCATCACACCAGTGCTCTAGTCATGCAGGCGGTGTCCCATCTGGGGTGTCAGCATCACACCAGTGCTCTATTCATGCAGTGGGGTATCAGCATCACACCAGTGCTCTATTCATGCAGTGGGGTATCAGCATCACACCAGTGCTCTATTCATGCAGTGGGGTATCAGCATCACACCAGTGCTCTATTCATGCAGTGGGGTGTCAGCATCACACCAGTGCTCTATTCATGCAGGCGGTAACAGCGGTCATGGAGCCCTCACTGAGGGGTGCAGAGGACACACAGCCTGGCTGACAGCCTGTCGGTGACAGCAACACGAAAAAAGGGTGTAACAGAAAGCGTTTGCCATTGTTCACATCATTCTCTTTCTTCTTCGTCTCAAACGCTCATATAAGCAAAATTTAATGCGTTGTGCTGCCGTGAAGCGCCTGACAAGTCAGGCCCCGCGCATCCGTCACTATTTTAATTTTCGCGGTGCCTGGTTCTGGACTGGGTTTTTGGAAGTGAGCCAGACGCGGATTTTTAGGTATCCCTTGAGAGATCTATTCGGATGAGCTAAAGCTGGCAGTCTCAGTATCTGTTGAGGGATAGTTTGGGGTCAGCCGGACCCGGAATTACCGCTGTCTCTAGAGGGACGTATTGGGATGAGCCAAACCCGGATGTCTCAAAATCTCATGAGGGACAGCAGTTTGGGATGAGCTAAAACTGGAAGTCTTGGTATCTGGAGGGATATTTTGGGATGATCCAGATTCGGATGTCTCAATATTTCCAGAAGGATATATTGGGATGAGCCAGACCCGGCAGACTTGGTATCTCTAGGGGGATATTTTGAGATGTGCCAGACCTGACAATGCCAGTATTTCCAGAGGGATATTTTGAGATGTGCCAGACCTGACAATGCCAATATTTCCAGAGGGATACTTTGGGATGTGCCAGACCTGACAATGCCAGTATATTTTCAGAGGGATACTTTGGGATGAGCCAAAACTGGCTGTCTCAGCATCTCATGAGGATTATATTGGGATGAGTCAGAACGGGAAGTCTCCATACGACTTTAAAAATCAATGAGAGCAATTACAAAACGATCTTCTAGAGAGGCTCCAAGCCAGACCATCGCATCCCTAATCTAAACCTGAATAAGAGTGCCGTGAGGGTGGGGGGTGGGGCAAACTACCATCTTTCTCTTTCCTTTATTCTCTTATTCTGTGATGCAAGACTCCGTTAGTGTGTTCTGTTTTTTTAAGACATCAAAAATTCCGTGTTATTTTTTATAACTTTGGGCAGTAGCTGTCCAGTTGTAATGAGGAATTGTTCAAATTAAGGCCAGGAAACTTCAGTTTTCATTTTCTTTCCGTTTGCATTCTTGGTCTACGTTATTTAATGACGATTGTATTTCATTGGCGCATATCCTTTTAGGTTCAAGACACAAAATACACATGGTCGTCTATAAGCTTCTCCTTGAGTAATCTATGTAGCTATAAGGTATACACAAGCAAGCAAGCGCACACACACACACACACAAGCGCGCGCGCGTGTGTGCACGCAAACACAAAAACATCTCACGCGAACTTTAAAACCCGTTCCGCTTTTCGGAAGAGTAGGCCATTGTGTGCCGGTGGGAACGGATGACAAAATTGACACTGCATACACACAGGGACTTGATGTGAGAAAGCACTTGAGGGCTTATTCAGTTATCCTCGACATAAAAGAAAAAATAAAGTAAATAAATAACTAAACACACACACACACAAATGCAAACAAAGACACAAACTCTCTCTCTCTCACTCTCTTTCCTCCATGCACACGTACACCCGTGCACACAAGCATGCATGCATACACACATGCTTTCTCTAACTCTTCGTCTCCCTCCCCTCCTTCTTATTCCATTCTAAAATCCATGACCACACACAATCATTACAATTCACAAAGGTATTTCTGTTTAAATGACCCTGCATTCTGTTCGGCAGCCCGCCATTTGCATTATCTTTCTTTCACAAGAACATTGATATTGCTATATATCCCACAATGCATTCCCTACTGCTGTGTTATCATCTCGCGCGTTTTAAGGTGATTTTGCCCGAAGTCCTTAATTCCCCATCCTAATCCCATTAATTCCCAGTCATTAGTGCAGAGAGGTGATGGAGCTGGGGTGGGGGATGGGGGGTAGGATGAGGAGGATATGGTTAATGCACGGTCTATCTAAAAATTGGAGTCCTGTCACGTTCTTGTGCGCTGTGGGTAAACAAAAGAGCGGAGGGAGAGGTTATAGGGGATGGAGCAGCTATGATTTCAACACTCAGAGCAAGATGGAGAGAACTAGGTGTGTTGTTGTTGTTCATCTTCCTCCTCCTTTTTCTTGATCTGTTTCGGGCTCTTGTCTTTGCCTCCCGTCTGTCTGTCTGTGCTGTGCTTTTTCTGTGTCTGTATCTGTTGTTTTTGTTTGGTCGTATTCTTATTCTGGTTTCGTCTCTCTCTCTGTATCTCTGACTCTGTCTCTCTATCTGTCTGTCTCTGCCTGTCTGTGTGTGTGTGTCCTTCTGTCTGTCGGTCGGTCTGTCCATATCTATCTATCTATATCTGTCTGTCTGTCTGTTTATACTATCTATCTTCTATCTATCTATCTACCTGTCTATCTATCTATCTATCTATTTATCTACCTATCGATCTATATATTTATTCCTCTATATGTCTGTTTGTTTGTCTGTCTGTGTATCTATCTCCCTCATTTCCTGTCTTTCTCTTCTTCAATCTCTTCTTCTGTCTGTATCTCTGCCTCAGTCTCTGTCTTCCCTCTCTCTATCACTGCCTCACTGTCACGTTCGTTTCTGTTTCTCTCTCTCTCTCTCTCTCTCTCTCTCTCTCTCTCTCTCTCTCTCTCTCTCTCTCTCTCTCTCTCTCTCTCTCTCTCTGTATCTGTCTGTCTGCCTGCCTCTCTCTATCTCTCTGTGCATGTGTGTGTGTGTGTGCGTGCGCTTGTATGTATGCGTGCTGTGTGCGTGTGTGTGTGTGTGTGTGCTGTGTGTGTGTGTGCGTGTGTGTGTGTGTGTGTGTGTGTGCTGTGTGTGTGTGTGTGTGTGTGTGTGTGTGTGTGTGTGTGTGTGTTGTGTGTGTGTGTGTGTTGTGTGTGTGTGTGTGTGTTTGCGCGTGCCTGTGCTGCCTGTCTTTGTTGTAGTTGGTCTCTTTCCTACTTTCTTTGTTTTCTTTCTGTCTTTCGCTTTGCCGCTTTGTTTTTTCATGCCTGTATCTTCTTTTTTTCTTTTTCCAACACCCACAATGATGAAGACAACAGTCAGGTGTAAGCTGAGAGTAAAATGTCGAGACGTGCAGCAGTTTTGCTGCGTAACATCAAACTGTAATCTTCAATAATTACGATAAGGAGACAGTCGTGATTCCGATTTGCACGCAAACAGTTTTGCGTGATACCACGCAAGCATACAAACACGCGCGCGCACCCGAGTACACACGGACTCTTACACACACGCACGCACGCACACCCGCACGCACGCATACAGACACACACACACACGCATACACACACGCGCGCGTACGCACATACACACACACAGTCAGACAGAAGTTTACGCGAGGCGCGGACGAGCATATGAGCGTACGCATATACGTGTGCGCGCGTGCAGGCACACACACACATGCCGCACATGCTCGCACACAAACACACACTCTCATACACACACGCACACACAGAGACACACACACACTCATACACTCACACACACTCCCACACACACACACACATACACACACACCCACACTCACACATACACACACACCCACAAACACCCCACCCATGCACACTCACACACACTAACACTCCACACTCACTCACTCACTCAACACAAACGGAGAAAAGAGGGGGAAAAGGAGGGAGAGAGAGAGAGAGAGAGAGAGAGAGAGAGAGAGAGAGAGAGAGAGAGAGAGAGCGACAAACAGAAATACAAACTAAAAGACAAGACTAAGAAAGAGCTCCACGAAAATACAGAGAACAAAATGTACATAGAGAAAAGAAAAAGTCAAACCTACATATATATGTTTAAAAAATCCATCCAACATCAGAAAGCATTTCTTTTTTTTTTTTTAAAGGGAAGGGGGTAGGAATGTAACAAACTTTCCCATAATGAAACATGGTGGGACTGAGCTTTGAAGATCAAAGTCATCAAAGCTTTCCGAAATGTTTACTGATGTAAAACCACAGCTACGAATCAAAGACAAAAATTACCGCCCTTTTATTCTGCCCTACCCCCCTCCCCCACTTCCCGCACCCTTCCTCCTCCCTCCCCCCCCTCTCATGCCCATCACTCCCTCCTCCACCTCCCCCCACCCCGGCCTGCATGTATCTCTCCTGTCATCTTTTGTCTCCCTTTAACTCAATTGTAGGCTAGGAGAGGAATCTGTGATACCACTGATGGTGACTAGAAGTACGTCTGTCTGAGTGTCTGTCTGTCTGTCTGTCTGTCTGTCTGTCTGTGTGTCTGTCTGTCTGTCTGACCGACTGACTGACTGACTGTGTGTCAGTTTCTGTGTCTGTGCGTGTGTGTGTATATGTCCATCTGTCTCTTGTCTCTCTCTCGCTCTCTCTCTCTCTCTGTCTGTCTGTCTCTCTTTGTCTCTCTGACTGTATGCCTATCTATCTATCTACTGTCTGTCTCTGTCTGTCTGTCTTCTCTCTCTCTCTCCTCTTCTTCTTCTCTCTCTCTGTCTCTTCTCTCTTCTCTATCTCTCAGTTTGTCCTGTCTTACATCCACCCAGCTACCCAACTTCACACCCCACCTCCCCCCTCAAAAGTTGAAAAGCAACTGAAGAATAACAGCTCCAAAGTGTTGGCAACATGTACAAACTGATCCAGTATCAGAGCTCCCCAGAACGCCGTTGTAGTCAAATAACCCATAATTCCGTTCGCACATGAAAGAAAACCCCTAATTCATATCCAAACCTAGCCCCCTCCCCTCCCCCTAACCTCTCTCTCTCTCTCTCTTCTCTCTCTCTCTCTCTCTCTCTCTCTCTCTCTCTTCTTTCTTTCTTTCTTTCTCTCTCTCTCTCTCTCTCTCTCTTCTTTCTCTCTCTCTCTCTCTCTCTCTCTCTCTCTCTCTCCTCTCTCTCTCTCTCTCTCTCTCTCTCTCTCTCTCTCTCTCTCTCTCTTCCTCTTTCTCTCTCTCTCTCTCTCTCTCTCTCTCTCTCTCTCTCTCTTCTCTCTTCTCTCTCTCTCTCTCTCTTTCTTCTTCTCTCTCTCTCTCTCTCTCTCTCTCTCTCTCTCTCTCTCTCTCTCTCTCTCTCTCTCTCTCTCACACAGACACACAAGCACCCACACACACACACACACACACACACACACACACACACACACACACACACACACACGTGCGCATTCTTAATCTTTAACAACTAATAAGGAAGACGAACAAACAGTTGAGCCTTGTGCATGCAACTAATCAACTTAAATTGACAGCAGCTAATGAGCAAGTAAAGGAAACAGCACTTGTGTCCAATGCACATCACTCTTGTTTCGAATGCTCCAAATACAACGCGATGGAGGGGAGGGGAGGGGAGTGCCGACGAGACAGCCTAGTGGATAGAGCGTTGGCATTGCAATCTGATGACCTGGGTTTGAACCACCATTGAGACACTCGTTCGAAGGAATTGTTTCCCCTACAGTCAATGTCAGTGCTGACTTTACTACCCCAAAGGCCTTCGGATGTGACTAGAAACCGAGGTACCGTAGACGAACGTATGCCTAACATCTTGCGCACACGTTGGAACCCTTTCGGAAGAGTGGATTGCGTGTGTATGTAGGAGCAGATTGATAACATTTGTACAAAACTGCATGCACAGAGGTGTCTCGTTTAGACATCATCCCCGACGTCGGAATGCGGCTACCTTATTGGTAGTAACGGTCATGTAGGCAAACATCTCACCGTTGATAAATCTACGAGATCAAACCGAAGAAGAACAAAAAAATAAACAAAACAAAAAAGAAAATACACATCTGGTTGTGATTCGTGTTATTTGTTTTTGTTTTTGTGTTCCTGGTCAGAAACTGCTCGTTACAAGTCATAAAAACTATAAAGAAAACGACAATAAAGCATTCGTAGTCCACACCTTCACTTGTAGCTCTCTGTAAGTGCCCGTCTCTCTGTCTCTGTCTCTGTCCTCTGTCTCCTTCTTCGTTCTGTCTCTCTCTCTCTCTTCTCACTTCTCTCTCTCTCCTCTCTCTCCCTCTCTCTCCCTCAACTAACTTTCCTTCATTCTTTCTCTCTCTCATTCTGCCTAATGCACACAGTTCTGACAGCAGGTAATTGCATCAGACCTGCAGACGTACCTAGGCTGGGTGACGTGGTACAGTAAAAAGTCAGTCTGAGACACTGGTAAAGAAAAAAGTGAGTGCTGCACAGGTTGAAGAGGAGACTGAGACTGAGAGTGGCGTGGTGCCGGCAGTGCCCTGGTCACCCTCTTTCTGCAGGGAACTTGGCGGACCCAGAATTGGTCTGGAACCACAGGCGAGAGAACGCTTGTAGAGCCCTAGCCTGTTCAGGAGGCTTTTCGTTTGAGGATGGTTTCGTGATGAGGAAGAACAGGGGGGAGGGGGTTGTGGTGGTGGTGGGGTGTGGTGGTGGTGGGGTGGGGTGGCGTGTGGCAGTAGCAGTATAGAGTAGTAGCGGTGGTAGTGTGGTGGTGTGGTGGTGTGGTGGTAGTAGCAGTAGTAGTATGTAGTATGGTGGTGGTGGTGGGTGGTAATAGTAGTAGTAGTACTAGTGGTAGTCGTGGTGGTGATGGTGGTGGTAGTAGTAGTCATAGTAGTAGCAGTAGTAGTGGTGGTGGTTGGTGGTGGTGGTGGTAGTAGTAGTAGTGATAGTGGTGGTGGTGGTGGCGGTGGCGGCGGCGGCGGCGGCGGTGGTGGTGGTAGAAGTAGTAGTAGTAGTAGTGGTAGTAGTAGCAGCAGCAGCAGCAGCAGCAGCAGCAGCAGCAGTAGTAGTAGTAGTAGTAGTAGTAGTAGTAGTAGTAGTAGTAGTATTGCAAAGACGACGACGACGAGAAAGTGAGAGAGACAGACAGACACAGAGACAGAAAGAGACAGAGACAGAGAGACAGCGAGCAACAGGGAAAAAGGCTGGCGCCATATAAAGAACTGCAATTTCTTCCCTCAAAGATGTGCTGGACTGCAGTGTCAACCACTTCAACAACACAATAAGTGTATGACAGCTACCGGACAGCTGCAGGACAAAACAAAAAAGAGCAAAGCAAAATCCCAGACCCAGCCTCAGTTGTCGTTTTCTGTTCTTCACATGAAGGAAAACACTCCATTTTTCTTTTCTTAATCAGACGTGAGGTAGGCCTACGTGAAGAGTGACCTAGATCCTATCAGATGTGGATATTGCCCAAATCCCACTCAGCCCGAACATCCCTCTGAGTATAATGTAGTTCCACACAATATAGTATAAACACACTTCACCACAGATTACGCCTGTTCTCCCTCCATCTCATCAGTATGTGGGGTACCATCAGTACCGGCACCGTGTAATGATGATTCCAGAGCAAGGGCCCTTCAGGTGGGGCCCCATCAGGGAGAGTGTTATGGTCTTTTTGTTTGGGGTCTCCTGTTAGCACAAAGCAGCCCATCCCTTCCTGTCGGGCATGGTGGCCCCTGGTTGTGGATGTCAACTGAGGGGACCACGTTTGTTTCACGTACGTAGTGTCCTCAAGTGGCTCTTTGGGGCTAACTGGTACAACACGTTCAACGCTCTCACGCGCGTGCATGCGTGCAAACACACACACACACACACACACACACACTTGATGGCTTGATGACAAAAAGCAAATGCATTGCTTATTCAATGTACCATCTGGAAATAAACATTTGACTTGACTTGACTTGACTTGCACACACACACACACACACACACGTGCCCACACACTCACACACAAACACAAACACACATTCATTCAAACACACACACACACACACACACACACACACACACATTTATTGATAGTCTCGCTTTCTTTTCATCCACAATGGATTGGGAACTGTACGCCTTCACAAGTGTTATAGTTCACAGCCTCCAGTCCTAACAAAGGCCGGATGATATCTGATCACAGCCAGCCATTTCTGACACTGTGTCTCTGCTGGCTGTCAGCCCTCAGCCCTGGCAGGGCGCGATATTGGATCAAGACATTAACCCGCTCCCTCCTTCACACACACACACACACACACACACACTATTATAGACATGTAAACGAGAGAGCTATGATTTGTCCTCTTTGTGATAGTTCTATTGAAGACGAAATACATTTTCTATTCACTTGTTCACAACTTACCGAATTAAGAGAGCAGTTTATACCTCGAAAGTTCTTACGTCAACCATGTCTCCATAGGTTAATCATACTCATTACGTCTGGAAATGAAGTTACTACAAAACAGTTAGCTCTTTTTCTATATAAAGCATTTAGACTGCGGGACGCCCTTATTAAATAATTCTTGAAAAATTATCGTGTTTTGCTAATGTTTTGTGAATTGATTGTTTATGTGAATATTACTTGTATGACAGTGTGTGCTTTGTGTTTTTCCCCTTCAAATGTGGCCAAGGCCTTTTGAATAAACCATTCGCATTCGCATTCTCTCTCTCTCTCTCTCTCTCTCTCTCTCTCTCTCCAGGCCTGAAGTCACTCAAGTGGGAAATGAAGGGAAAAGGGTGCAATCACCGAGTGGATCATGGAATGTGCTTGTGATGTCTTTTTAAAAAATTCTTTTATTTCGAGGATAGTGGAATGGAGCACTCATGTCCTTGTATGTATGGGATGTATTTCTCGTGCCAGTTAGGATGTGATAATGAAACTGGACCGAGTGTAGGTGTAGTGGATATGTGACAGGATGGGAATACATGGGGACGGCGTAGCCTAGTGGTTAGAACATTGCGCTCGCAATCTGACGACCCGGGTTCGATACCCGTTCAAGGGGGATAGTTTCTCCTGGAGTTAACATCAGTGCAGACTCCACTCTCCCTAAAAGTCCTGCGGATGAGACTATATAAACCGAGGTCCCGTGTGCGAACGCACGCAGAACATCTTGCGCACACGTTAAATCCTGTTCCGCTTTTCGTAAGAGTAGGCCATTGTGTGCCGGTGGGAACAGATGACAGAACTTACAAAACTGCATACACACGGGGACTGGATGTAAAAAAGCACATGAGTGCTTATTCCATTATCCTCGATATAAAATAAATAAATAAATAAATAAATAAATAAATAATAATAAAATAGCCACGTACCAAGTCGGAGCTTTACAAGTTGTTCCCGCAATCTTGTGGCCCGGGTTTGAGCCACCTCCAGGATTCCAGTGCAATGAGATCTTTTGCCCTGGAGTTAACACACGTGCCACTTCCACCCCTCCAAAAGCCCTTTGGATGAGACTATAAACTGTGGTCTTGTGTGCGCTAAACATGTATCTATTTTAAAACCCCTTCCACCTTTCAGAAGAGTAAGCCATTTGCACCAGTGCTAACATATGACGAAAGTGACAACATCGCATGTACGCTGGAACGATGTAAAAACAGCACATTCATTGTTCTTGAAATAAAAGAATTCATAGATGAATAGATCAGTAATCAGTTACAACGTTATGTGGTTGACATGTTTTGTTTCTTTCTTTATTCCTTACTTTCTTTCTCTATTTCTTTATTGATTTCTTTCGTCCTTGCTTTCTTTCCGTCTCTCTCTCTCTCTCTCTTTCTTTCGTCCTTTCATTCTTTCTTTCTTTTATTCATTCTTTTTTTGTCTTTTTTTTAAATTCCTTTCATTATTTCGTTCCTTCTTTCTTTGTCTCTTTCTTTACCTCTTTCTTTCTGTATTCTTTTCTTTCTTTCTTTCTTTCTATCTTTCTTGGTTTCTTTCGTTATTCCTTTCTTCCTTTCGTTCTGTTTGTCAGTCTCTTCTCTGAAGGAAGCGATGTGATGCCTGTGAACAAGGCTGTTCCTTGGCCGAGGGGGTGGAGTGGGTGGCATGGGGCCACGTTTTCTTTCAGGGCGCCTTGTTTAGCAGTAAATGCGGCAACGGCTCACGTTGAAACATTCCTCCACATCATAGTGCATGTTCAGTTGAGTGCCCTCTTGTGTTTCAACAGTTACTATTGATTTGTGTAAGTCTGTATAGAATGTCTGCTCTAAAATCTCCACCAATGTGCCAATACTTAGATCCCCTCCCTCCGTTTTGGAAACCACACGCACGCGTGTGAGCGTGAGTGCAAGCGTGCTTCTCTAAACACACACGCACATGCACACGCGCGTGCATGTGATACGTGCACTTGCACACACACATACATACATACATACATACATACATACATACATACTATACATACATACATACATACATACATGCATACATACATACTCGGACAAACACCCACACTCACGCACGCAAGCACACACGCACATGCACATACATTCATATATACATACAAGCATAATTATGCACACACACATAACACATGCACACAAACACACACACAAACACACACACACACAAACAAACACACACACAAATACACACACACACCACACGCATACACACACAAACACACACACACACACACACGCATACACACACGCATGCACACACACACACAAACACACCTACCCACACACACAAACACACACACCACACACAAAACACACACACACAAATACACACACACACACGCATACACACACACTGATCCTGACGGATATCCCAGTACTTTAGAGATCATCTCCCAAGGATGGACACCAAACGCTGCCAGAATTCCTGCAATCCAGGCCATCCTCAGCTCTCAGCATCCATTGCCCAGGTGCTTAGTCTTCCGCCAGCACATTCCACAACCTGCCAGGTTGGTGTGAGGGGGGTGGGGGGGTGGGGGGCAAGCAGAAGAGGGGGGGGAGAAGGGGAGGGGGGGGGAGAAGGGGAGGGGGCGGGGTAGAAGATGAGGACTTGAAGAGAAAGGGAAGACCTGCTCTATATGTAAATGAGGGGAGTTAAGCGCTGCTGGGTTTTTGTTGTCTTTACTTTTGGTCTTCTGCCTCTCCTCTCTTTCGGGATTGGTGTTTTGCTTTGGGTTTTGTTCTTTTCTTAGTTTTCGTGTCCTTTTTCTTCTTTTCTGTCCTTTTTAGCTTTCTTGCCTTCTGCTGCTTTGGAAAACAACTGCCATCAACGAACAGGAGTGAGAGAGAGACAGAGAGACAAAGACAGAGAGAGAAATGGAGAGAGACAGACAGAGCTATAGAGACAAAGAGATATAGAGACAGAGATAGAGACACAGAGAGAGTCAAGTCAAAAATACTGAAATCATCCCATGAAGAGCCATTACGCGAGTGTAAGAGAGAGAGATAGAGAGAGAGAGAGAGAGAGAGAGAGAGAGAGAGAGAGAGAGAGAGAGAGAGAGAGAGAGAGAGTACAGATTTTTCTCTCCCCTCTCCGCGTTGCCTTTATTGGATGAGTTGCTTTGCGCCAGTTCTTCTGTATGATACGGTTTAATGGAATCGAATCAACTAGCGCTGTCTAAGCCCAAGAGAGGCGTTCCAGATTGGAAGGGAGGGGAGAGGGGGGGGGCAGGGTAGCCAAGTGATAAGAGAGTTGAGTTTGGAATCTGAGGCCGTGGGTGTGAGCGACCCCTGAGGCACCAGTTCAAGGGAATCTTTCTCCTGTTGTTGAGGCAGTACCCACTCCCTTCCCGCGAAAGTTCTTACGATGAGAGTATAACCCAAGGTTGCCTGCACTAATGCGTGGAGAACATCTTGGGTACATTTTAAAACCTGTTCTGCTTTTCAGAGGTGTTAGCTTTGCATGGTAGGAACGGATGATAATATTTAAATACGTATCCACAAAGTCGGAATGCAACAACCTTCATGGGGAGTAAACGGTCGCGTACACAAAAACCTCACCTTGCGTGAACCTTGAAGCCCTAGCCAAAAGAACAAAATAAAGATAAAGTCCAAATTCTTCCAAAGACAGTGGAGGGAA
>CM054147.1:63153981-63161481 GCA_028751875.1 Rapana venosa | reverse complement strand
TGTTTGGCAGCTGGCTCTGGCAGCATGCAGTCCTTTTGTCTTCTGGGCATTGAACTTGAGGCTGGCTCATCTTTCTGTTGTGTCTGCTCTGTGTAAACACTTTTCATGCTGGAAATGTACATGGGTTCTGGATGTAAAAAAAAAAAAAAACGAACCATAGGACTGCTAATTTCATTGTCATCAAAAATATAAAATGATGAATAAGAATAAAGATTTTTTTTATATACCACGTTAAGTCACGAGATTTCTCTGCGTGAAATTCGGGCTGCTCTCCCCGGGGAGAGCGCGTCGCCACAAGAGCAGCGCCACCCTTTTTTCTTTTTTTTTCTTTTGGTCTGCAACTGTATTTGTTTCCCTATCAGAGTGGCTTTTTTCTAAGAATTTTGCCAGGGACAACTCTCTTGTTGCCGTGGGTTCTTTTACGTGCGCTGGATCCGAAAGACTATCTCCCAGACCACCACTCATGGTCTAATGGATGGGGGAAAATTTTGGGCCCAAACGGGGTACGAACCACTCACACACCCAACCCGGACTTTTCACATTCTAGACAGGCGCGTTACCTCTAGACCACCGATCCACAGATATACATGAATGGATAACTAATTCCTCCTTTCTGTCCGACTGTCTGCCTATCTGTCTGCGTGTCTGTTTGTCTCTGTCTGTCTCTCTGTCTGTCTCTATGTCTGTCTGTCTCTCTGTTTCTCTCTCTCCCTCTATCTTTCTCTTTCTCTCTCTTTCTTCACTGTCACGGATCTGTCACGTGTTAGACGTGTAAAATTGCACAGGCCATGGAAAAAAAAGGAAGAAGAGACATTGTGACCTTGTTTTCTTGTCGCAGACCAGGTGTAATATTGTAAAAAGTTGATTTTGAATTTGCTCAGTGTTGTGGAAACTCATCCACCTTGACAATTCCTTATGAAAAAAGGATATGAATCTCTACCGTAACCGTGTTCTGGAATCCATGACATGATGACTATTTGGGCTGAAATTTGTTCTGTTCTCGGTATTTGATATTATGTGTTTTGTGCCCAGCCCCCTCCCACTGTCCCCTTGTGAATGGGCGTCCTGCTTATCACAATAAACCTTTGTCATTGTCATTGTCATTGTCATTGTCTCTCTTTCTCCCCATCTCTCTTTCGCCCTCCCCCCTCTCTCTCCATCCCTATCTCTCTCCATCCCTATCTTTCTCTGTCTCTCACTTTCTATGTCTCTCTCTTTCTCTCTGTCTCCTCTTCTGTGACCTTTTAATTGCAGTACACCTATACCCAGATAAGTGAATGATTGTTTCCATGCATGCATAAAAATCTAGAACTTCAGAAGAAGAAAAAGAGTAAAAGAAAAATCTCCCAAGACAACAATTTGTCATTGATTACAAAGTGGAAAGAAAAGCTTCAGCCTTCACATCACAGGCCTGTGGTGTTCAAAGGCGGGATGATATCTGATCACAGCCAGCCATTTCTGACACTGTGTCTCTGCTGGCTGTCAGCCCTCAGCCCTGGCGGGACGGGACATTGGATCAAGACATTAACCCGCTCTGTCTTCCTGAAAGACTGGGGGCGGGAGCCGCTCAAGCGAGTAATGAAGGTAAAGGACAAAAGGTTGCAGTGATGTGCTCACTGCCGCTAGTGCATGCAAGAGGGTGTGTGAGTGTGTCAGTGGGGAGCACTGATGACATTTGGTGAATGCAAGATTAGGGTGATTGAGGACAGTGTGGCTGGTATGTGATGTGTGCTTGGCATGGTGGTCTGGTTGTAAAGTAACAGTCCATACAGCTGCTGGTTCAGGGTTTGAATCCTGCCCATAGCTAAGCTGGTTTTCCTGCCAACACAGTTATTACCAGAGTTGATTCATATATTTGGCACTGGGTGTTTTACCCAGTGCCAAATATAGAATCAACTCATCAGCTTGTTACCACTCTGAACAAAATACCTGTCCAAGTTATAATGATCTATATTGTGGTTTATTTGGTCAGTTGTACATTTCTTCCCTGTTTTCTAGAGTGCATGATAAAATATTACAACATGCAGCACATTTCATCATGCATTACACCACAACATTTAACCTCCTGCACCAGCCATGTTATTGTTTTCACCAGAATGCTCTATGATTCACCTTGCTTGTGAGGTGGTGAAAGTTTTGCACCTGTTGGAATCTGTTTCTCTTATGATCCCCAACTCTAGCCTGTTCACAATATAGCTTTGCAACGTATTTATTTGAGTTCTTGAATCAAGATTGAGCTCTCTTGATGCAATGATGAAAAAGCCATGCTACTGGCTAAAGTAATATCTGGTAGATATGATATTTTGATGGAGGCTGGAGAAAAAAATTTACATGAAAATTTATGTGGGTGAAAAGATTAGATTTCCAACCAGTTTGGAGGCAGGGGTGTAGAGGAATGCAGTAATGTAACTAAAGCACATGGACTTTAGGGTGAATTGAGTTTGTTTATGTGACACAATGACAGTCAAACCATTTTAAAGAAGAAAAAGCCTAGCTCAACCATGCACAATCAAAAGAGAATATACTGAAAGCAGATATGAAGTAACATAACATAGTAGTCTTAAATAAAATGCATAATCAGAGAATACATACAGAGACATAGGCACAGATACACACAGATACACACGCATGCGCGCACACACCACACACACACACACACACACACGCTCACTCACTCACTCACACACACAATCCATCTTGCAAAAGTGCACTCTCATATCCTGCATGCATCCACGCACTGAAAGCGATCTGGATGTACACGTTCACATAGCCATACAGCGTGGCTATGCACTTTCTCTCTCTCTCTCTCTCTTTTCTCTCTCTCTCTCTCTCTCTCTCTCTCTCTCTCTCTCTCTCTCTCTCTCTCTCTCTCTCTCTCTCTCTCTCTCTGTGTCTCTCTCTCTCTAACTCTTTCTCTCTTTCTCTCTCTCTTTCTAACTCTTTCTCTCTTCTCTTTCTCTCTCTCTAACTCTCTCTCTCTCTTCTCTCAGTCACACACCCACCTACACAGACACACTCGCGCACGTGTGCATGCACACACACACACTGTGTTTTGTATGAACCCAGATAACCATAACTTCCCTTCAATTGTCACATTCACCCTGAGCTAAACCCTTTGTTATGACTTCCATCTCCCAATGAACATGGCTCCTAATCCCATCATTGAAAAATCACAGAGGCATGTTTCCACAATATGGCCATGCCGACAGGAAACCGAAGATGCCGTTAATTGCTCGTGCTCTTCTATAAATGGTTAGAGTTGTCAATGAGCATGCATATATGATAAGTGTGTATACATTGAAAGAAAATGAGCATGTTCTTTTGTTCTGGAGAACTGTTGCCAGCTTTTCTACTGTGTTGAGTGTGTAGCCATTTTCACATAGGACTTCAGTTAGTTTTTGTGGAAAAAAATAGCAAAACGAAAAACAAAACAAAAATAAGTACAGAACAGCTGTGCTAAAAAAGGGTTGGTTGGAGGAAGATGGTGAAAAAGAGAGAGGCACACTGACAGACAGACAGACATACACACACGCACCTACACAAACATTTAGCACACGTAAAAGAAACCACAGCAAAAATGGAGTTCTCCCTGGCAAAATTATGTAGAAAAAACCCTTTTGATAGGGAAACAAATGCAGTTGCAGACAGGAAAAGGAAAAATAAAGGGCAGTGCTGCTCTTGTGGTGACACCTGTCCCCCGGGGAGAGCAGCTCAAAATTCATGGAGAGAAATCTGTGGTGACTTAAAGTGGTATACAAAAAATGCAAAACACACACACACACACACACGAACCCACGCACACACACACACACACACACGCGCGCGCAGCACATCACGCAGACTGATTGAATGGAAAAACCCAATGAAAGAAAGACAAATAAGACAAACAGATTGATTCCAGAGGTAGTGTTTTGCTTAATTATTCTTCGTCTTTTTCCCCTTCTTCTTCTTGTTCTTCTTCTTCTTCTGAGAGGCAGACAGACAGATAGGCAGGCAGGCAGACAGAGAAGATTACATGAACAGGGCAAAATAAAGAATTTCACTCTTTGTGTAACTGCATCTCTCTCACTCAGAAGTCTGTATCTCTCTTCCTACATGTATGAGGTGGGTAGGAGGTCGTGGTGTCTTCACCTAATGGTCACCTGAAAACCGTTGTTATTTTCTTGTAGGTCAGTGATCTAGTGGCAATGCACTGGTCTTGAAGGTGGAGGGGAGTAGTTCAGTTCCCATTTGAAACTGGTTTTCTTCCCAGGTCTGCCAGACCAGGATTGGTAATCTACCTGCTAGTGCTAAGAGAAACATCAAACTGCAGTCCACTTTACAACATACAATCAGTGATACAAGAGCAAATAAGTAAAACAACAACACCCATGTGTTTGGCAGAGCAAATCTTGGGTTCCTTTAAAACCTTCTTCAGGCTAAAAAATCGGCCAGCTGACAGTAAAAATCAAACACAAACCTACATACACATCAAAGTGAGTACACTTAAAACAATTCTCTGTAAATTTGCCATCAACTGAAGGAGGTATACACTTCAACCAGTTGTATACAAAATAACAATCAGTGCGAAAAGGAGGTACACACTACAAGCTTCATGCGAATAAATCTGCCATCAACTGAAGTAGGTATAAAATACAATACAAATTGCAATAACTAAAATCAGATTATCTAAAAACTTAGTCAGTTACTTTTAGATGAAACAGCATCTCTCTGTCTCTGTCTCTGTCTGTCTCTCCATCTGTCTGTCTGGCTGGCTTTCTCTCTGGCTCAATTTTTCTCTCTTTTTTTGTCTGTCACTGTCTGTCTCTGTCTCTGTCTCTGTATCTGTATCTGTCTGTTTGTCTGTCTCTGTCTCTCTGCCTCTGTCTCTCCATGTATGGTGCTCCTTGTAGTATGTTTATAATCAAAACAATGGTAATATTCAGCCATAATGTCTGTAACTTAACAGTTTTGTGCCTAAGTGTGGAGAAAAATCAAAGTTTTGAAGAACAGTGTCATGAGACACTGTTCTTTATTGCTAGTAAAGTGGAAAAAGACATCAGCCTTAACATCACAGGCCTGTGGTGTTCAAAGGCCGGATGATATCTGATCACAGCCAGCCATTTCTGACACTGTCTCTGCTGGCTGTCAGCCCTCAGCCCTGGCGGGACGGGACATTGGATCAAGACATTAACCCGCTCTGTCTTCCTGAAAGACTGGGGGCGGGAGCCGCTCAAGCGAGTAATGAAGGTAAAGGACAAAAGGTTGAGTGATGTGCTCACTGCCCCTAGTGCATGCAGGAGAAAATTGTGTGTGTGTGTGTGATTCAGATTCATTCAGATTCAGATTCATGTAGACTTATTTGACAAAACAAAACAAACATCAGTTAAAATTATCTATTTGGCTCAAAATTATGTACACTAAAAATCATGTTGTATTCTACTTCTCTTTTCTCAAAACACTCATACACATATTTGATTATATCTGCTTGATAGATATCAACTGTGATTATGTCACTTAATTTAAATATACACTTGTTACTTTTTTGTCTTTGGTTGTTATTTTTAATAACAAATTGTTTCTGAGTTCATCATATAAGACACATTCATCAAGTCAATGAAATTTATCTTCTTTTTTGTCACAGTATCTAAATTTTCTGCCCTCTATAGATATAGTTTGGTGTCTCCCTTTCTCTATTATTAAACTGTGAGGGCTTGTGCAAAATTTATAGTAGGTCTTCTTCTGGGTTTTGTTTTCATAGTTTATTAAGTATTTTTCCAGTCTGTATTATTTGGTGGCAAAATCGTAAAAGTTTAGTTTTTCAGACTCTTTTTTCTGGTAGATGCAAAATGTTTTATACATGTCCTCAAGCTTTCTTTGAACAGCATAACTCAACCGATGAACATCAAGAGTACTTTGGTTCTTCCAAACATATTTGAATCCAATTGTGTAAAGAATATTTTTCACTGTTGATCCATTAATAAATATATATTGGTTTGATACAAAATTTCATAATCATATAGGTGTGTGTGTGTTTTCTGATGATGACATTTTGTGAATGCCAGATAAGGCTGATTGAGGATAGTGTGGCTGTTATGTGATGTATGCTTGGTGTGATAGTCAGGTTGTAAAGTATCAATCCAGGCAGCTACTGGTTTAGTGTTTGACTCTTGCCTATAGCCATTTTTCTCTACAAAAACAGTTATTACAAGTATTACAACTAAAGCCATATCTACATGTCAACTTATCAACTAGTTAGGACTGGCACACACACACATACACACACACACACATACACAAACACACACACACACACACACACACACACACACACACACACGTGCACCTGCGCCTGTGCACCACACACATACAATTTTTCTTTTACCTAAATGTGATCAAAACTGGCCAATAATTTCCCTGTTTCACTGTTACGATTTTCATCCTCATATCAACATTCATATCGATTCTCACAATTCGACAATAAAACACGGTTTTAGCAGAATAAAACCAATACAAATAAGAAACTACAGATGGCACTGATTGCTCTCTCTGTCTTCTGAACAAGACGTTGACATGGTTTAGGAGGCGGAGCAGGACATGTGGTTTCTACTTGTTCAATATGTTGTTGTCTTCGATTTTACGTCTGTTCACTCTAAGTGATATTAGGCGAGTTGTTCAATATGTGGACACACACATGTGTTCCTGCTGTTTAGCTATTTTGTTCGTCTGCTTATTTTTCTACATAGGGACAGTTTGGGAAACAAAGAAAGAATCTCTTTCTGTGCTTGCTTCTGCCTCTCAGCTGCTTCCTTTTTCTGTCTCTGTTTTCCTCTGTGCCTCTCTTTTTTGTCTCTGTCCAGCTGTCTGTGTATATCCAAATGAAAAAGGGAAACCCCAGTAATGGTGCAAATAGTGACTTTAATTCTTGTTCATGAAATGATACCACCTTTGTTTGGTGTTTTAGCTAAGTTGTGCAATATATCTTGCACAAGTGCACTGGCACATCCATGCATGCACCCACGCACTCATAGGCATACATGCACTTCTCTCTTCCTCTGTCTCTCTGTCTTTCTCTATGTCTCCCCCCCCCCCTTTTCTGAATACAACAATGCCTTTTAAGTCTTACAAGATGCTTTATAATCTAGATGTCAAGGGGTAAAACACCTGGGCTTCACAAATACTGCCTGTTTATGTGAACTTGGCTTTGGGTTTGTGTAGCTCAATCAAGGTGTCCGAAATTGTAGAGAGTTTATCAACGTTTTCAGGCAAAGATTGATTGACTGCTCTTGGCAGCAGTGGAGTGGTCATATACAAAGCAGTGAAAGATTTCAAATGTTCAGACAATTTATAGGTTCATACGATGTCAAACCTTATTTAAAGCTTGATATGGACATACATTTGAAAATAATTATGTCTAAGTTTAGACTTGGAGTATCATGCATAAATGTTCATAAATTTAGATATATAGAACATTATGATGATGACCACAGGTTGCTAGGCCCATTATGTAAGCAAACAGTG
>CM054147.1:63146481-63151481 GCA_028751875.1 Rapana venosa | reverse complement strand
ACTCATACAGACAAATGAAGAAAATACAAAATCACAAGGGTAGGAATAACAACAAAGCAGCCAGATGTAAGGTAGCTGTGTGTGTAAGTGTACGTGTGTGTACACGGGTGTGTGTGTGCACGTGTGTGTGTACAAGTGTGTATGTGTGTATGTGTGTGTACGTGTGTGTACGTGTGTGTACACATGTGTATGTGCGTGTACGTGTGTGAGAGAGAGAAAGAGCGAGCAAGCAAACGAGAGAGAGAGAACACTGAAGACCAATAGGTTTTATTGCACTTCGGCCTTGGATCACTATGCAAAATATGTTATGGGCAGGGGGAAGATAGGCGTCATAGCAGAACAAGTTTTTATCCATTTCGCATTTCCAGGTCTGCAAGTATCCACAATCACACTCGATGCCTTCTAGTTATCATCTCCCCATCATCACCTTCAGCATCTTCATTATCTATAGCAGCAGCTGCAGCATGTATATCAAGATCACTACTATTTTTTCCATCATCTACGTCATAATGAGAGACAGACAGACAGGCAGGTAGGCCAGGCTGGCTGGCTGGCTGACTGACTGACTGACTGACTGGCTGACTAGCAGGCAGGCAGGTTTTGTTTTCTTATTAATTTTGTTTGCTCTCCTGTCTGTTTGCTTTTCCACCACTGGTGCTGACTGCAATATCACAGACATCCACACAAAGAAACCCATCCTGATGACTCCTGTCCTACAATGCAGGCGGACACCAACAGAGTCCATGATGTCAACAAGAACAGGCATCGTATCAGTGTGGAAGGAAATGTGATGCCAACAGAACAGTGCTACAGACTTCACTGATTGGTCTTTGTTTTATTTCTTCTTTTGTTTCGAGGATAATGGAATAAGCACTCATGTGCTTTTTTTACCAGTATGTGTGTATGCATTTTTGTAAATTTTGTCATCTGTTCCCACCAGCACACAATGGCCTACTCTTCTAAAAAGCGGAACAGGTTTTAACATGTGCACAAGATGTTCTGCCTGCGTTTGCACACAGGCTTTGGTTTATAGCTTCATTGGAAGGACTTTTGGGGAGAGTGGAGTCTGCACTAATGTTAACCTCAGAGGAAAAAACCTCTTGAGCGAGATTCGAACTCAGGTAAGCATATCACAAGGGCATAACTCTAACAGCCAGGCTGTCCTGTCCTGACTCATGAACACCTTGTTGAGAGGGTTTAGGAGATGGAAGATGACACATGGCAATTTTGATATGTTGGCTATTAGAGGCATGTGGGCGTTTTGGATTTTCATTATGGTATTGTCTTTGTTGTCATTGCTGTTGCTGGTGGTGGTGGTGGTGGTGGTGGTGGTGATGATGATGATGATGATGATGATGATGATGATGATCATCATCATCATCATCATCATCATCATCATCATGATGATGATGATGAAGAAGAAGAAGAAGAAGAAGGAGAAGAAGAAGAAGAAGAAGAAGAAGAAGAAGAAGAAGAAGAAGAAGAAGAAGAAGAAGAAGAAGAAGCTGCTGCTGCTACTACTTCTGCTGCTGATTCTTTTGTTGTAGCATTTTTCATTTTGTATTTTTAAGTGCTAAGTGGACAATGATTATTTTTATTACTTTATTTTGTCAGCCTGTTGGGGGTTGTCTGTCTGTCTGTCTTTCTATCTATCTATCTGTCTGACTGCCTGCCTGTATATCTCTGTGTCTGTCTGTGTGTGTCTGTCTGTCTGTCTCTGTCTGTGTCTGTCTGTTTGTGTCTGTCTGTCTCTCTCTTCTTTTAACTGTTGTGCACACACAGATCAATCAATAATTGTGTGCTCACTCTGGTAAAGACAAGAACTTGAGCAAAACAGTCTAAGGTAAAACAACAAATCTTCAGAGACACCATTTCGTCATTGATTACAAAGTGGAAAGAAAAGCTGCAGCCTTCACATCACAGGCCTGTAGTGTTCAAAGGCCGGATGATATCTGATCACAGCCAGCCATTTCTGACACTGTGTCTCTGCTGGCTGTCAGCCCTCAGCCCTGGCGGGACGGGACATTGGATCAAGACATTAACCCGCTCTGTCTTCCTGAAAGACTGGGGGCGGGAGCCGCTCAAGCGAGTAATGAAGGTTGCAGTGATGTGCTCACTGCCGCTAGTGCACTTGGGCGAGGAATGTGTGTTTCAGTGGGGAATACTGATGATAGTTCGTGAATGCCAGAGTAAACAGATATACGACAGTATGGCTATTAGGTATTGAAGCTTAGGGTTCACACATCACTCCTCTTTTACGATCTCTTCACTGGCTGCCTGTCTCACAAAGAATAAAGTATAAGATTAATACCCTTTGTTTCGAATGTCTCCACAAATCTGCACCCTCTTATCTCTGTAACTGTCTTCACCTGTACACTCTGTCCCGTTCCCTTCGTTCAGCTGCAGACACTTGGTGCTTTCAAACACCCAGATTTAAGCAAACCACTGTTGGCCATGGCTCTTTCTCTGTTTTAGGTCCCTCCACATGGAACCACCTCCCTCTTCCACTTCGCCAAAAGCCTTCACTTGATTCTTTCAAATCTAGCCTCAAAATGCACTTATACTCTACTTGAGATCTTCCCCTGTTATCTGTTTCTACTTTTCAATCCACTTCACCTTGACCACCCTCAGCTAAGTGTGTTGTGTGTATAAATTTGATATTTGTTTATCTTGATCTTTGATTTGTTTACTTTACAAGATTCAGCGCTATATACATCCCATACATTATTATTATTATTACTACTACTACTACTAAAAAGTGTAGTCTTCTAAAATATGAAAAGTGTAGGGTTTGTACTTTTCAGTGCTTTGAAATATTTGATTTAGAAAATCCAAAGCCTTTATTCTAAAACTTTCTGACTTGTTTTAGGAGTACCACCTCATGCCTCATCTCTAGGCACATATCAAGAAGTGGGAGGTCTACCTTTAAATGATATTGGCAACTTGCTGTGGCAAAATATGCTCTTTGAAGTGCAACGAAGGTCTGTAATACTGAAAATGAAGTCCAGTTAAAATCTTGTATTCACTTTCCTAAAAGATCAAGATCTATTTGCTCACTTACCACACACACACACACTTTATACACACACATATACACATACACCCATGGGCGCACACACACAAACACACACACACACACACACACAAACATGCACACAAGCATATGCAGAGGTACATACTTCACCTTTACCTTCACCTACCCCATATCTTGAAGATGATGGGAACACCACTGAAGATTTTGCAACCAGCTTTCTCCACTCCCTGAAGTCCTCAACGTTTCACTGCAAATTGTTCCACACAAGGCTAGTCCACTTTCTGATGTTGTCTTCCCATTGTTTTCTCTACTTATTTATCTCCCACCTAGTACTGCTTCGTATAGGACAGTCTCGCCAACCCCACCTCATGTTCGAAAGACACATATACATTCATGCAATCCTATCTGTCACAAACACTCACACACAAATGTGCGTGCACATGAGCATGCACTCACATATGCGTGTGCGTCTACACAAACATACACACATGTATGCGCACATGGACATGTGTGCACACACATGCACATGTTCACATACACACATGCACATGTTCACACACACACACACACACACACACACACACACACACACACACACACACACACACAGAAAAATGAAGAATAGAGAATGTTTTGGCAATATATGATTGAATTCCAACATCAGCATGGCAAGGACATGTCTACACCCATGCCCACACTTGCAGAGCAATATCCCTAACCCAATAGGGGGATGCAATGACGGAGGAAGAAAAGAGATCACAAGTCCTGCAACCAGCCCCCAAACTTGGTAGTTCGGGCAGAACACGTGTGTGAGTCACCTTCTCTCTGCCTGCTGTGGTGTTTGTCGCTGTGTAGACCTTCCTTTGACATCAAGGCCTTCCCTGCATGGATGGTTTTCTTGAAGGAGTGTGAGAAGGCTGTGTGTGTGGAGAGGGGGATGCTTGTGTGTGTGTGTGCGGGGGGATGGGGGTCGGGGGAAAGTGAGGGGGCGGGGGCATTTGTGTGTGTGTGTGTGGGGGGGGGGGTTGAGTATGTGTGTATGAATGTATGTATATTTACATATTATGTGTGTGTGTTTGTGTGTATGTATGCATATATTCTTTTGCGTATTTCTGTACAGGCTGTGTGTGTGTGTGTGTGTGTGTGTGTGTGTGTGTGTGTGTGTGTGTGTGTGTGTGTGTGTGTGTGTGTGTAAGTGGGTTGTGTGTGTAAGTGTGTGTGTGTGTGCATATACTCCATGTTTTTGAGAACCGGCGACTGTGTTTGCACATATGTGCGTGCGTATCTATATGCCACTGTATGTACTTGTCTTTGAACACTTGTGCATACTTGTCTCTCTATGTGTATGCATTCAGGAACCATGTGTACGCAACTTTACAAAGTCAGTATGGCCCGAGAAAATACAGAACGAGATAAGATGTTGTATGCCAGCGTTTGCAAGCCATTGATGTCTTGACCTAATCCTGCTGCAGAGTTAATTGCCTCTCTTGTGTGCTGTGGTGGCTCAGTGAAGCTTGGTAGTCAGCAAAGACAGTATTGGGCATGCCCACAAACTCCTATCCATCGGCTTACTTTCTGTTCAGCATCACTATAAATGTTATCTTCCTCACACTGGTAGATAACCAGGTTAGCTAGGATGGTGGAGTGGGTTGTGGACAAAAAAGATGAGAAAGAGTGTGTGGCTGCTGTTAAAGTGGTCTGATCAACAGCAAACAAGCACTTCTTCAGATGCTGCTTCTAGCTTTGCACTGTGGTGAACACGTCCAGTGACTGTGCCTATTCTACAAAGGGGTAGTTTGCTGTTGTTTAAGCTTATTGGACATGTTGTGGATGAATTGATATAAGTAATGGGAATGTTGGAATATGTACTCTCTCTCTCCCTCTCTTCCTCCCTCCCTCCCTCATTCTCTCTCTATCCATATCTCTCTCTCTCTACCCCCCCCCTCATATGTCTGTCTATCTCTGG
>CM054147.1:63128981-63133981 GCA_028751875.1 Rapana venosa | reverse complement strand
GCCGCCGTGGGAGTATCGGCCAGAGGGGCCCTGCACAGTTATTGTTGCTGGGTCGCTTTGGTGGTGTTCAGTGGTGCCTGTTCTGAGCTAACACACGCAGGACACCACCTATGTGGTCCTCTGAAAACATGCTTTGGGTAACTACAGGTTTGCTTTGTAGATGCTTATACATTTTTGTAAGCAATGACTAGCGACACATTTCAGCGCTCAAACAAATGTTTACATGGTTCCCTGGGTTTAGGTTTTGGTTTAAGCTCCGGCCGTGTGTGTGTGTGTGTGTGTGTGTGTGTGTGTGTGTGTGTGTGCGCGTGCGTGTTTCACGTCTAGTAGAGACGGACAGAGAGAGGGTGGGGGGGGGGGGGGGGGGTCAGGGGAATAGAATAAATCAAAGTCGTAACATTTCACATTCCCTGTGACACCTTTGTCAGTTTTTGCTTTTTAAAAATTAGTGGGCTTTTAAACAATCTTCACAACGAAATGACCGTTCAGAAAATGAGGCCAGAAACCCACAACTGCTGCCCTGAAAGAAAGGAAGGAAGGGAAACGGGAACAGAGACGACATGAACAGAAAAAGAAAACACTAAACAAATGAAAGAGAAGTCTATAGATATAAGAAAAGGCACCACTTGTAAAAACAACACGAAACAAAACAAAACAAAAACAAAGGTAAAAAACGAAACATAAAAGAATTTGAAAGAGCAAAAAAGTTTCTGGAAGAAAAGCAAACAAAAGAAATGGCAGGCGCGGAACACCAGTGGCCCATTAGTCCTGACACATTAGCCTGCCCCCTGGTGGAGGTTGTCATTGCGAATAGATGCTCTCCCTTTGGAGGAGCAGGTTACTTTTGGTTAGGAAAGTCATATTTCATGCCACTAAAGAAAACCCACGCTTTGGAAAGCGGTCAGCGACTGATATGTTGCCATTTCGAATTCTGTGTAGATTAACTGTTATGTTGCATCGTTTCCGAGTGTAGACGATTGTTTTAACACTAGTACATGGATACTTCTAGCAATGTTTAGATCAACTGTTGCGTCACAGTGCTTCCAAGTGTAAATGATTGTTTTGAACTCTATAGTGGATCGGTGATCTAGAGGTAACGCACCTGACTAGAAAGAAAAACATGTAGGTCGGAAGTGTGCGGTGGTTCGAATCCCGTTCGGGCCCAAAACATATCCCCCATCCATTAGACCATGAGTGGTGATCTGAGTGCTAGTTTTTTCGGATGAGACAAAAAAACCGAGATCCCGTGTGTTACACAAAATCATTTAGCGCACGTAAAAGAACCCACGGCAACAAGATAGCTGTCCCTGGCAAAATTCTGTAAACCAAAGCCACTCTGATAGGGAAACAAATACAGTTGAAGACAGGAAAAGAAAAAATTGGGTGGCGCTGCTCTTGTGGCTACGCGCTCTCTCTGCGGAGAGCAGCCCGAATTTTACGCAGAGAAATCTGCCGTGACTTTAAGAAAAGAAAATGAAAATGAAAAAATGACAGATGTAGCTTGTCTTGTGCTTGCAGGTCTGATGTCCAATGTAGGAAAAGGGTGTGGAAGGAATGGACACTGGTCCACATTTTCTCCTGTATAGAAGCAGTTCATGTTTCAATAGCAGAATCTCCACTTACATCGCTCTCGTAACACATTGCTTATTATTTGTCATTTGTTTTCAAGGTACTCATTTTTGTCTCATTCTCTAGCACAGTATCATTCTTTAGCTTTATTGGATTTGCTTTATTTTGTGTGTTAACTTTTTAAACTAATTAAAAACTAATTATAAGTTCCCTTCCCAAATGTAACTGCAGCTAAATTGGGAAAGGTTATAATATAATTTGTGGCCGTTGGAACTCTATTAAAAAGTTTGTCGAGTTGTCATATTGACACGTGCCGTCTTCTATTGTTTAATATTTTCTGTGTTAGGGACGTTACAGGTGACTTGATTTGCTTGTTGTTGCTCTTAACATCATTTGCATGAAGTGTATGCTTCTTTCTTGATGAATATCGATTTGATTTAAAAGAAAATTTCAGCTGCCACCATGCTTATGTAACACTTCCAGCTGTAAAAAAATCATATTAATTTTGTACATTTTGCCTTAGAAGAATGTGTGTATATTTTGTTAGGTTTGGACAGTTCTGAAGTAGTGGGTTGGTTTGCCTTAAACTTATCAGGATGGGAAAGTGGCTGATGTGGAAAGAAGTCTTCTGGATGTTTTAAAACTGTAAGCATACTTTTAGAATTGTCATCATCAGGCCTTTGACTTAGATGGTCCCAAGGACAGGAGAGGCGCGTTGGTCGACACCTTTCCCCAGACTGACATGATCTGTCTTCTAGATTTGCTGTAGTATTGCCATGCCATGGTCCCAGTCCATCCTTTGATGCTCTCTGTTCAACTCTTGTGTGTGCCCCTGTGTCGTCCTCTCTCAGGTATCCCCTGCAGGATGGTCTTGGCAAGTGAGCTGTGTGGTAGGTGTGAGGTGTGACGTGAACAAACCACGGCAAGCAAGAGGGGTTCTGGTGGCCAGGCTTTGACGTGATGTGAATGATAGATTTAAAGAGTCACTGAAAAGGAAACCGTGGTTGTTGTCTTCTACCGTTTTCTGTGAGTGCTTTTGTCTTGGAGAAGACGTAATAATACTTGGAAGTGCGAGCAAGCATGTGCGCGCACGCATACACACACACACACACGCGCGCGCGCGCGAGAGAGAGAGAGAGAGGAGGAGGGGGGGGGGAGAAACAGATAGACAGACCGACAGAGACGGACAGACAGACAGTCAGGGGAGGGGGGTGAGTGAGAAATCGGGTGTAAAATGCAGAGAAACTGTCGGGTTTTTCACAGTCAACTATGCTGCCCATATCCCTCTTGCTTTGTGAAATGCGTTGTGTTTTGAATAATTGCTACACTGAAGCGACAGTGGAGAGAACTGAAGCCAGGAGAGGAATCAACGTGAAGATCAGCTTGGACAGAAATGCCATTCACGGCAATAGAAAATAAAATACAAGCAGTGCAGGCCGCAAGTGGCCATTAGTCCCAATGTATTAGTCTGCCCCTTGCTGGATGTGCCGGGTCTCTTGAATACTCTTCCTTCGGATGGATTTGTCACTTGTTGTCAGGAGATAGATTTTTTTCTTGATGATCTCAGAGAAGTGAAGTAATCTCCCCTGATATTGCCTGCTACGGTGTATGTCGTGATGCTTGAAAAGAAATTAATTGTCTCTGTCATAAATGTACATGCAGTCTATTTCAGCTGTGGAAGCATCGTTGTGTTTTCTTTTCTTTTCTTTTTTTTAAGCTACATAGCTTAGTGGTTTGAACAATCACTTTCTCAAAGCTAAGGTTAAAGCAGTGCTGAGCATTGCTGCACTGTAGATGGGTGACAGTTTGTGGCCTTGGCTTCAGTATAGTCCCCCAGTTCACCCAGCTGTAAATGGGTACTTGCCCTCTTTATGGACAAAAAAGTTAAAGCAGCGAGAAAAAGAGACAGAGACAGAGAGACAGAGTGACAGAGAGAGGATAGAGACAGAAATATGGGCGCCACCATCAATATGATGACTCATAGTGAAGCTGAGTTCTCTGACACCTCGCTTCTCAACGACCACATAGGCTACGGGAACACCTTTACCTTTTACACATCATCAGATAATATGCTCTTATTGTGGTTTTACTTCATCGGCTTCACAAGCTCAACAGTCTGACTACTAGGCTACCCCTCCTTTCACCTGTCAACTATGTGGTAGTCCCATGGACCGTGGTGGCACTAATGAAGATTTTTCAACGTCTCACTGGTGAGGCTACCCAGTACCCCAGTTACGCTTTCAATCTAGGGTTTGATGTTCATATTTGATTGTCCTTATGCAGAACTGCAGTATCAATTTGAACAAACATAACTGTTTCTGTCCTGTACCTGTAACACGTTGGGTTGTGGCACGTTCCGCTACTTTCACACAAGTATATATGTGTTGAAATGTTGCCTGTGTCGAAATGGTGTTACGAGAGAGAGAGAGAGAGAGAGAGAGAGAGAGAGAGAGAGAGAGAGAGAGAGAGAGAGAGAGAGAGAGTGAGAGAGAGAGAGAGATTTACTTGCAAGTTATCAGTAATATTATGTGTTATCTTGATTTCTCAAAAATGTTTTCTTTCCTTCGACCACTACCGTCAATTAGCCACACTTCAAGAGGCACACAGGGGGAGAAACCCCAACAAGCCGTTCAGAAAAAGGATACAAAGAGGAAGAGCAAATGAAGAATGGAAGCAGAAAAGAGGAGAACATGAAGACAAGGACGAACAAGCCCCAGTCAGGACAATGGCCTCCTGTGGACAGAAATGAGGCAGACACAAAGGCCCATTACTGCCCTAAGAAACATCAGCCTGCCCGTAAAGGACACTGCCGGAGCTTATGAATGCTCTCCCTTTTGGCGCATCTGTCGTTTATTGCCAGAAGAATAATCCCCCTTGTTCTTAAAAAGAGTTCCCCCGTCACCGTCAATAACCGCCCTGAAATCCTTTCCGCTGTGAATGTTTGGTGGCCATGGGGATTTTTCATCGACGTTTATTAGATTGGCGTTCGTTTCACTCTTGTTGAGCATTGTGTACATGGACAGATCTGGGAGAGACTGCTGGTTTAGCGTGGTCTGATCAGAACGGTTAAGGTGAAAGATTGGTGGCATCATATAAAGTATTATTGAATTTTTTAAGTTTGACTCAACTTAGGCAGTGGTTACGTCGATACAAGATTTGGATTTCAATGTTAAAACTCCAATGGTCAAGGGCTTGCGTCTTAGTGGTGAGAAGCAGAAGAGTCGGGGGTTGTGACATTTTGGTTAGCAACTTATATACTGCTCTTCCTATGCATTCACCCTTTCACCGTTCGTCCGCATACGGATTCCAAATCAATGTTGCAGTGTACGTAGTTCATGTCTGTGTATAGCGGATGCTGTGATCACAACTGTATCCTACATGCATGCAAAGTACCTACAACACCAAGACTTAAGTATTTTTCTCTAGATTTG
>CM054147.1:63113981-63123981 GCA_028751875.1 Rapana venosa | reverse complement strand
TCAGCTCTGGGAGGAAAGAAAAAGTAGGAAATGCAGACGAGAAGAAAAAAAGAAAGAAAGAAAGAAAAATAAATGAATGAATGAATGAATGAATGAATGAATGAAAAGAAAGAAAGAAAGTAAGAAAGTAAGTAAGAAAGTAAGTAAGAAAGTAAGTAAGAAAGAAAGAAAGAAAAAAGGAAAGAAAGAAAAGAGAAAAGAAAGAGAGAAAGAAAGAAGGAAAGAAAGAAAGGAAAAACGAAAGAAAGAAAGAAGGAAGGAATGAAAGAAAGGGAAAGAAAGATAGAAAGAAAGAAAAAGACGATAGCAAGCACACAAAAAATGATGAACAAGCCCTTTGTAAGAAGATAAACTGTCCTCTCAGAGACAGAGGCAGAAGACACAAGTGCCCCATTAGTCCACACACATTAGCGCTGCCCCCACACTGGACACAGCCACGATTTATGTGCGAGTACTCTCTCTCTCTATCTGTCTCTCTCTCTGTCTCTCTCTTCTCTGTCTCTGTCTCTCTTTTTCTCTCTGTTCTCTCTCTGTCTCTCTTTCTTCTCTCCTCTCTCTTCTCTCTCGTCTCTCTCTTCTCTTCTCTCTCTCTCTCTCTCTCTCTCTCTCTCTCTCTCTCTCTCTCTCTCTCTCTCTCTCTCTCTCTCTCTCTCTCTCTCTCTCTCTCTCTCTGTGGTTGTGTAGGCTGTTGTCAGGAGAGTGATCTCTCCTGCCACTTGAAAAAATCCTCCATCTTCTGTTTCTGCTGTCCTTTTTATCTGTAGAAATGGCGTCTTGGGAATTTGCTAAACTGTGTTTATTAGATTTGTGAGCTCTTCTGGTTTCAACAGTTTTGATGGTTGTTTTGTTTTTCATGCATGATCACCGGATTGAAAAGGTGTGAGCAGAGTAAAACTCAGCAAGAAGTACCTGGCGTGCAATGATTTCTCTATAATTTTTGGCAAATTAAGTTTTCAAACTTTTCATAAATCGCTGAAAATGGCTAAATGCAGTTGAAAAGTATAAAACTTGCAAAAGTTGTAAAAAAAAATCATCACCCACTGATTTTTTTGTGGCTGAACGCATTTGCCTCAATATAACCTGTATCTTGTGGGATGCAGTATCCACTACCACCATATTCTGAATTCTGCTAGTTATAAGAAGTATACTGTTAATGTTGCCTTCAGTTGTGAATTTATCGGTTTGTGAGATAATAAAAATTTTGAACTGAATTGAAAACATAAGAGCAGCATTTTGAGTGATACGACAAAAGAGAAGCTAGAGGTGCTTTGGCATTCTTTTGTTTACGTAAACTTTCTGGAGCTCTAAACAACACAATGTCAGTTGATATGACATTTTAAACAAAAATTATCATAGTATAGAGAAGTAAAATTAAGTTCATTAACACCTGCCAGTTCCTTCCCTTGGTTTTTATTACCTATGATCGGTGGTTATTTTTCGGAATGAAGTTCCTTCTTCACCTTTGTCTATTACGCCGTTGGGGAATTAATGAAGATTTTGCAACCAGCTTCCTCCACTCCTCACGGTTCTCAGATGTTTGCAGTGTGTCGTTTCACTAAAGGCCAGTCCACACTCTCAGTTGACTGTATAAAAACTAGACTTGTTTCTCTGAATTTTTTTGTCAATGATTCCCCCCCTCTGTGTGTGTGTTTGTGTGTGTGTGTGTGTATGATTTTACGTCTGTTCACTTAAAGTGATTTTAGACGAGAGGGTAAGGGGGAGCGATGAAATAGGGCTTTAAAGCAAAAAGACAAGTGTTGGTATTCAAAGATTTTGTGTATGTCTAAATTCTGATTCCAAACAATACAAAACAATATATTGCAAAAACTTGGCAAAGAAACGCAAAAGCAAAAACACACAAAATAAAATACGATGAATGAACAGACAGATAACAGACAGAAAAGCAGACAAACAGGCTGATAGGCAAAACGGACAGACAGAGCTGTAGGCTGTTTTCTTCTTTTCTCCTTGACCCATATTTCAGAAGATTCAAGGTCGCCAGTGACGTAACGGTCACCATTTCTGTGTCTGTTCCTGTTTCTTGTTCCTTGTCTTGTCTTGTGTTTTGTTTTGGCCTTGCTTTCTGCAGCCTTGGCGACAAGACATTTGCAGCTTATGGAGTCATTTGCAGCCTTGGTTGACAACTTGGCTGTAATTGCCTCTTCCCGCTGCCTCCCTGTGTAAATGGCATATTGCCTTCAACACCTTTGTGGGCGGGGTTTTCTTCTCCTGTTCCTTTTTCGGCTTCTTTGGGGTTGTTGTTTTTTCTTATCGGATTCTTGGTGTCTTTTAGCTGCTTTTGTCTGTCTGTGTCGCTGTCTTTCTGTCTGACTCTGTGTTTGCCTCTGTGTGTCTGTGTCTGTCTGTACTCAGTCTCTGACTCTGCCGTCTCTCTGTCTCTGTCTTCTATCTCTATCTCCTGTGTCTCTGCCTCTTCTCTCTTGCTCTCTTTGTCTGGCTCTCTCTCTCTCTCTCTCTCTCTCTCTCTCTCTCTCTCTCTCTCTCTCTCTCTCTCTCTAGCTCTTTCCCTCTCCCTCTCTTCTCTCCCTCTCTCTGTCTTGCCTTTCTCTCTCCCACTTCTGTCTGTCTGTCTGTCTCCCCTTTATCTTCTTATTTCGCTTGTCTTTGGTTTTCTTGTTTTCTTTTTTGTAGGTTTTTTCACCCATTTGCTGTATCTTTACTGTCCTAGACTTTTCTTTTTCCTCTTTCTTTATGTTCTCTTTATCTGTAATTTATTTGTTTATTCTTCCTTCTTTCTTTGCCTCATTTTTCTTCTTTTTTTTTTGCTCTGTTCTCTATGCCCTATTTTCCATTTATCTTTTAATGCACACACACACACACACACACACACACACACACACACACACACACACACACACACACACACACACGCACATACTCTCCCTCTCTCTCCACTCTCTCTCTCTGCCCCCACCCTCTCTGAGAAATTCCTCGATACACATTATTGTATGTTATCAGTGGCTGGCTAATTTTCTCTCTTTACAAACAGGGTCTTTTTTCTCGTACATGTCTTACAAATTTTATTTTCGTGTGGTACAATTTTGAGAACTTTCACTGTAATCGTGACTAATGTTCTTTTCCCGCTATAAACAAAACTGTATATTTGTTTAGCTGTAAATGGGTACCTGCCCTCTTTAGGGTCAGGGAAGGTAAAGCAGCGAGGGAGAGGAGATGGGCGCCGCCCTCAAAATGCTGGCCCCTACAGAAGTGAGATCTCTGACGCCTCGCTCCCATACGACCTTATAGGTTATAAGACACCTTTACCTTTTTAAAAAATGTATTTGCATTTTTATTTATTGTATTTCAGGAGAATTTTGCCGGATTTCCTGATGCCAGCACATCCCTGTCTATTTAACGAATGAGTAATACAAAAGACAGAAGCTAACGTGCATGTTGATGACAAGATGACAAGGGAGAACTTACCTGAAGTGAGGCTGAAAGCTTTGATAATGGCGGTAGTTTTGATTGTGATTATTTTGCTGTTAGTACGTCCATTGCCAAGAAGGTTACAACTTTATGTAAGGCGCAGATGATGATGATGATGATGATGATGATGATGATGATGATGATGATGATGATGATGATGATGATGATGATGATGATGATGATGATGATGATGATGATGATGATGATGATGATGATGATGATGATGGCGATGGCGATGGCGATGGCGATGATGATGGCGATGATGATGGCGACGACGATGATGATGATGATGATGATGATGATGATGATGATGATGATGATGATGATGATGATGATGATGATGATGATGATGATGATGATGATGGTGGTGGTGGTGGCGATGATGACGATGATGACGATGATGACGATGATGACGATGATGACGATGATGACGATGATGACGATGATGATGATGATGATGATGATGATGATGATGATGATGATGATGATGATGATGATGGCGATGGTGGTGATGATGGTGATCACCATCATCATCATCACCATCGCCATCATCATCATCTTTCTTTCTTTCTTTCGTTTCTCGGCTGGAGCTCAGAAGGTCACCAGATGTGATGATTTTGTGTATGCAACCGTTTTGCTAGAACTTGTATGATATGATTACATGACTGAAATGTATCAACATTAGCTTCATCATTGTCTAGAACAGATACCATAGGACCAAATGACTGAAGTTGATCATCATTATCTTCATCGTCGCTTACAACAGATATCACATGACCAAATGACTGATCAGCCTATCATCACCTTACAGTCATTATCTTCATCACGATTGTGGTAAAGATAGCCTATGACCACATGACTGAAGTTTATGATAATTGTCTTCATTATTGTTGTAGAACACATATCATGGGACAAAATAACTGAAGCTTATCATTTATTTATCCTTTCATTTTGAGGATTTTATTTATTTATTTATTTATTCTTTTATATCGAGGATAATAAAATAAGCACTCGTGTGCTTTTTTACATCCAGACCCCGTGTGTATGCGGATTTGTAAATTTTGTCATCTGTTCCCACCGGTACACAATGGCCTACTCTTTCGAAAAGCGGAGTAGGATTTAACGTGTGCGCAAGATGTTCTGCGTGCATTCGCACACGGGGCCTCGGTTTATAGTCTCATCCGAAGGACCCCGAAGGATAATGGAATAAGCACTCTTGTGCTTTTTTTACACCCAGTCCCCGTGTGTATGAAGTTTTGTAAATTGTGTCATCCGTTCGCACTGGCACACAATGGCCTACTCTTCCGAAATGCGGAACGGGTTTTAACGCGTACGCAAGATGTCCTGCGTACGTTCGCACACGGGACCCCGGTTTATAGTGTCATTCCGAAGGACTGTTATATCATTTATCTTCAGCATTGTTATGAATCATATAAATCATAGGATCGCATGGCCGGAGTGTATCCTCACCTTACATTTATTTATTTATTTATTTCATTTATACCACTTTAAGTCACGAGATTTCTCTGCATGAAATTCGGGCTGCCCCCCCCCCCACCACCCCCCCACCCCACCCCCGGGGGAGAGCGCGTCGCCGCCACAAGAGCAGCGCCACCTTTTTTTTTTTTTTTTTTTGGGTCTGCAACTATATTTGTTTCCCTATCAGAGTGGGCTTTTTGTCTAAGAATTTTTTTTGCCAGGGACAACTAACTCTCTTTTTGTGGCCGTGGGTTCTTTAACGTGCGCTGATTGGCCTGCAGGTGGTGTGGACGGACATGTTCTCCACGCTGCTGGCCTACGAAGACCGGCGCATCATCGACGACTCGCGGCTGTCCATCGAGAGGCCCTTCACCAAGGACTGGAACCTGCACATCCGCAAGGTGAAGTACTCGGACCAGGGCCTGTACAACTGCCAGATCAACACCGTGCCGGTCAAGGTCAAGACGGTCTACCTCGTTGTGCAAGGTGAGCTGAGTGGGTGGGGGTGGGTGAGGGGGGGAGGGTGGGGGTGTGGGGGGGGGGTGGGGGAGGGTGTGGGGGGGTGTGGGGGGGTTGTGGGGGGGGTTGTGGTGGGGGTTGTGGGGGGGGTTGTGGGGGGATTGGTGGGTGGTGGTGGTGGGGTGGGGGTGGGGTTGGTGGGGGGTGGGAGGGGTGGTGTGGTGGTGGGGTGGGTGGTGGTGGTGGGTGGTGGTGGGTGGGGGGTGGGGGTGGGTAGGGGGGGTGGGGGGGGTTGGGGGTGGTGGTGGTGGTTGGTGGTTGGTGTGGTGGGTGGTGTGTGGTGGTGGTGGTACATGTGCGGTCAAGGTCAGACGGTCTACTCGTCGTGCAAGGTGAGCTAAGGGGTGGGGGGGGGGGGGGTGAGGGTGGGTGGTGGTGGTGGAGGTGGGGGGGGGGGGGGGGGGGGGGGGGGGGTGGGGTGGGTGGGTGGTGGTGTGGGGGGGGGGGGGATGGTGGTGGTGGTGGTGTGGTGGGTGGGTGGTGGTGGGGGGTGGTGGTGGTGGTTGTTGGTGGGTGGTGTGGGGGTGTGTGGTGGTGGGTGGTGGTTGGTGGGTGGGGTGGGTGGTGGTGTGGTGGTGGGTGGTGTGGTGGTGGTTGGGGGTGGGGATGGTATGGTGGGGGTGGTGGTGGTGGTGGTGGGTGGTGGTTGGTGGTGGGTGGTGGTGGTGGTGGTGGTGGTGGTGGTGGTGGTGGTGATGGTGGGGTGGTGGGTGGTGGGGTGGGGGTGGTGGTGGTGGTGGTGGTGGTGGTGGGTGGGTGGTGGTGGTGGTGGTGGTGGTGGTTGTGGAGGTGGGTGGTGGTGGGGATGGTTGGGTGGTGGTGGTTGGGTGGGTGGTGTGTTGGTGGTGTGTGGTGGTTGTGGTGGTTGGTGGTTGGTGGGTGTGGTGGGTGGGTGGTGGTGGTGGTGGTGGTGAGTGGGTGGGTGGTGGTGGTGGTGGTGATGGTGGGGTGGTGGTGGGTGGTGGTGTGTGGTGGTGGTGTGGTGATGGTGGTGATAGGGAGTGGTTGTGTAATGGGTCGGTGGTTGAGTGGTTGGGACGTGGGTGGTGATGGTTGGGTGATGGTGGTGGGGTGGTTGTCTTCGGTCTTTGTGGTGTGCGTGTGTCTTGTTGTTTACAAATGCAGGTTAGTTAAATGAACCTTCTCCGGTGAACTGTCAGCGGGGTGTCAGAATAAAATAACGTATCCCCTACTCGAAATTCTGTGCTGAAATTCGTCTTGGTCTATCCCTCTCTTTGTTTCTGCCTTGTTCGCACAAATCTGTTCCTGTCATTCTCGCTAATTTTGAGACCTCTTGGTCTATTAGTCGAGGGTTGTATTTTTTCCAGAAAGACTTAAAAGATAACAATTCTCTCCCATGCCAAAGTGGGATGCACTGGGCCTGATTCGTCAGGCGCTTAACGGCAGCACAGCGCATTAATGTTTCGCTGATATAACGGACAACAAATGCTGCTGTCTGAGCATTCGACGACGACGAATAAGAAGAAAATGAAGTACACATGTCACGGACGCTATAGCCGAGTGGTTAAGACCATTCGACTTCAATCCTGTGGGTCCATAAAGTCATGGGTTCGAACCTCGCGGTGCAGCGTCTGGTGAATTAAGGGGGGGTGGTTACGATCTTCCGGGTCATTTCAAGTGCAGACTCCGGCCAGTGCTTTAAATCCCTTTGTATGTATATATACAAATGCAGAAGATTAGATTAAATATACACGTTAAAGATCCGGTAATACCTGTCAGCGTTCTGTGGGTTACGAAAACACAAACGTACCCACCATACATCCCCGAAGTCAGAATGTGGCTACCTTCACGGTGGGCAAAAATGGTCGCATACGCAAAATCTCAGCACCGGTGAACCTTGGAGCTCTAGCCGAGAAGCGAGAAAACAGACAGATTGATTTGGAAGCGATATCAGTATTGAACTAACCATAATAATGCATTTTAAACTTAAATGACTCCAAATTTGCCAAACTGCAGAGAGAGAGCGAGAGAGAGAGCGAGGAGAGAGAGAGAGAGAGAGAGAAGAGAGAGGAGAGAGAGAGAGAGTGAGAAGAAGGAGAGAGGAGAGAGAGAGAGAGAGAGAGAAGAGCTAGCAACTAGATACAGAGCAGAAAAGGGCAGAAACAGATGACAAAGAGAACTAGGGCTCACTTCAACATTCACCTTGTCATTACATGCGTGTACACATTGACACAGTTTGAGTGTTGCGCCTGCTGATATAACTATATATGGGATTTTTGCACATACTTGTTTGGGATCTGGATCGCTTTTCCCCCAGATTCTTTCTTGTTCTTCCTTTCAACACAAAAAAGGAAGGAAAATCCCCTTTCTCCCCTACATCCCCCATTTTCTTCACTCAATGACGTCAGGCAGGGTCGGGATCTCGTGAGACTTTTTCTCCATGAGAGTCACGTGATAGGGAAGGTTTCCTCTGGGTGCTGGCTGATCAGATTGTCTCCCTTCCGTCATCCTGAATTCTTCTCCCCTCCCCCCTCCCCCTCAGTTGCTGGGAAAGAGAGAGAGAGAGAGAGAGAGAGAGAGAGAGAGAGAGAGAGAGAGACAGACAGACAGACAGACAGACAGACAGACAGACAGACAGACAGACAGACAGAGAGGCAGAGAGAGGCAGGAGGATCAGTGGGGCATCAGTAACCTAGTTACACTTCTCCTCAGTCTCTGTGCCATGAGGCAGCACAGGAAAGACAGAGGGGACTGGGGAAGGAGGCTGTGAGTTTGTTGTCATTGACTTCTTTGCTGTGAAAGCTATGTTCGTCTGCCTGCCTACCTGGTAACCTGCCCACTGTTTGCTTTGGGTTTTGTCTTTCTTGGTTATTTCACATAATATATTGGCTGGGATTGGGGAAGGGATAGCTCAGTGGTCGGAGCACTCGCTTTCCCCCAGCCAAGTTAAGCAGCGTCGAGCGTGGTTACCAGTTGGATGGGTGACCGTTTTCGCGCCTTGGCTTCAGTACAGTTCCCCCAGTTCACCCAGCTGTAAATGGGTACCTGCCCTCTTTAGGGTCAGGGAAGGTAAAGCAGCGAGGGAGAGGAGATGGGCGCCGCCCTCAATATGCTGGCCCTAGAGAAGTGAGGTTTCTGACGCCTCGCTCCCCTACGACCTTATAGGTTATGGGACTCCTTTACCTTTTTACCTACTATGGTTGTGTCTGTCTTCTTTCTGTCTCTGTCTGTTTCTGTCTGTGTATCGCTGTATTTGTCACTGCCGCCTTCTTTCTGTCTCTGTCTTTCTTTCTTTATTTTGTTACTTCTCTCTCTCTCTCTCTCTCTCTCTCTCTCTCTCTCTCTCTCTCTCTCTCTCTCTCTCTCTCTCTCTGTCTTTGTCTCTCTCTCACACCTCTGTCTCCCTCTCCCTAGTTGCGTGCATGCATGTGTGTGCAGACAGACAAAAGAAAAGGGTAGAGAAAGATGATGAGGAGTTCCAAGAATGCACCACAACACTCAGGCTGTCAGTGCATTCAGGTGTAAGCTGACTGGATTGAGATACTAATATAATGGGTTTTTTCCACACATTAATTTTTGTGTGATCCGGCTTTTCCCTCAGATTCCTTCTTGTTCATTGTTTCAGAAAAATAAAATACGTTTCTCCCCTACTTCCCTCATTCTCTTCCCTTTATGACGTCAGGCAGGGTTGGGATGTCTCGTGAGAGTTCTTCTCCACGAGAGTCACATGATAGGAAAGGTGAGGCATGACGGGAAGGTTTCCTCTGGGTGCTGGCTGATCAGATTGTCTCCCTTCCGTCACCCTGAACTCTTCTCTCCCCTTCCCCCAAGTTGCTGGGAAAGAGAGAGGCGGGAGGAGCAGTGTGGCATCAGTAACCTGGTTACACTTCTCCTCAGTGCCTGGGCCATGGGGCAGCACAGGAAGGACAGTGCGGGGGGGAGGTTCTTTTTGAGTTTGCTGTAGTTGACTTTGCATCTACAGGCACCTTTGTCTCTGGGCATCTTTGTCTCCGCCTCCTAGTCTTTGCGTCTCCTCACTGCTCTTGCTACAAAGATATATGCCTGCTTGCTTGTTTTTGTGTATTATTTCTCTGTCTGTGTCTTCATCGTACCATAAACACGATTTTAAAAAAACAACAACCACTTAAGTTAAGAACAGCAAGAAAGAGGGAAAAGTGGTGGCATGAAAAAGTGTTTGACATCAGAAAATTGTTTTAAGTTCTTCTAAACCCCAACCTCTTTTGGTTTGGGAAAGACTAATACTTTGAGGCAAGGTATGGTTTAAAATCATTGTACTTGCTTGTCTGATTTTCGAGGATTTTTTGTGTCATTGGTTAGTGTATATTCTCCAACTTAACATTATCACCAAGAAGATACACTCAGTCTTATTCATCATATCTTACAATCCGTTTAACTGTAAATACACACTGAATGAGAAGTTTGCATGCAGGGCTCTTTTCAAGTACCTTGCCATAGATGCAGTCATAGTTGTATTTGCAATTGTATACCACTTTAAATCATGGCAGCACGTGACCACAAGAGGGGTGCTTCACCACCCATTATCTTTTTTCTTATCCTGTTTGTATGTATAATT
>CM054147.1:63101481-63108981 GCA_028751875.1 Rapana venosa | reverse complement strand
CCTTCAAATGCATTTTTGCACGCACTGGCAGGCTACCAACAGCATGATTTCAAATTCATCCCAGTACTAAGGCCTTAGAAAGAGATAGTCCTCACCAGTAGCTCACAGCTTGTTAGCCAGGCTGAGTTCGGGGGTAAAAATTCCTTTTTTCGAGACACGTGATAGGTGGTAGAAACATGACCAGAATATTTCCTTGAAAGGGGAGGAAGGGAGGGAGGGTAGGTCCACTGGCTGATCTGATCCTGTTTCCTCCATCTTCTCCATCTTCTTCTTCTTCTCTCCCACTTCTTCCCTGAAATCATGTGTGTGTGGTGTGTGTGTGTGTGTGTGTGTGTGTGTGTGTGTGTGTGTGTGTGTGTGTGTGTGTGTGTGTGTGTTTTGTGTGAAGGAGTGTTGTGGCGCTGGTAACAGAGTTAGGGTCCTGAGTCCTGATCTGTGGAGGTTGTAAAGGAACTTGGGTGTCTGGGAAAGGCTGCTGTAAAATGGTTTTCCTTGTCTGTTTCATGCTGTGGCTTTTGCCTGCATACGTGTTCATCTGTTTGCCTGTTTTGTTTCTGTGTTTATGCATTCCGTCTCTATATCTCTACTTCGCTATCTGTCTATTTCTGTCTGTATGTAAGTATGCCTGTTTCTGTCTGTCTGTCTGAAAGAGAGAGCGAGAGAGAAAGAGAAAGAAAGAGAGAGAGATAGAGAGAGAGATGTTCAAGGGAATGGAATCTATGAAGTGCAATAATAGCACATTGTTATTATGCATCTCATCAAAACAAGCATGCTATATAATGATGCAGAGGAGTCATCGTGTGCGATATATGGTAAAACGCGAAATATTTGTTTTAAATGATAGGAACAATATAATTCCACGAGGCTGGAAGATGCCTTTTGTCGGTGGTTGTTTTGGGTTTTTTTCTTTTCTAGGGGCCAAAAGCTTTGTCAGTTGCCGACGTGAGCCAAGATCCAAGGCCTACATTAAATGTGATGTTTCGAAATATTCTTTTGATATTGTCTTCAGTCATAAAAAAGGTATGTCATTACCAATTTTCGCACATGTACATGGTTTAAAATCCTCTGAAGTTGGAGTATGGCTGCCTATGTTGCAAGGCACTTGAAAAGAGTTATACTCGCAAAACTTCTCATCCATTGTGTACTTTCAGTCTCACAATGATTCCCAGGTGGGATGAGGGCATAGTCGGGGTGCCCTGCAGGGTGTTAAGCTGGGGAACACGTAACAGCTGAAGATGACTTATTCAAGGTAGAAACTGCAATCCATGTGACATTATTGTAAGTATGATAAAGGTAATTGCAAATTAATGTAAGTGCTGTCATCTGTAGATTCTGTACTTCCAGATTGTTTTAGATCCTGTCCATTTTTCAGGAAATCTTGTGATATCATTTCATTTCATTTTCATTTATTTCATTTCATTTATACCACTGTAAGTCACGAGATTTCTCTGCGTGAAATTTGGGCTGCTCTCCCCGGGGAGAGCGCGTCCCCACAAGAGCAGCGCCACCTTTTTTTTTTGGTCTGCAACTGTATTTGTTTCCCTATCAGAGTGGCTTTTTTCTACAGAATTTTGCCAGGGACAACTCTCTTGTTGCCGTGGGTTCTTTTACGTGCGCTGAATAATTTTGTGTAACACACGGGACCTCGGTTTATCGTCTCATCCGAAAGACTAGCGCCCAGACCACCACTCATGGTCTAATGGATGGGGGGAAAAGTTTCGGGCCCAAGCGGGATTTGAACCACCGCACACTTCCGACCCGGACTTTTCGCTTTCTAGACAGGCGCGTTACCTCTAGACCACCGACCCACATAAAGAGAATTTCATGGGGCATTTCATTTCTTTTTTTTTTCTTATTGACAAGAGATCCAGAAATGCTTGACAGTCTTTTGTTTCCTTTCATTGTTTTGTGGTCTAGTTTGATCCCTTAGTCTAAAACGAGGAGAATTTCTCCGTTCGTAATAATAGAGTATTTGAATTTGAATTTGAATTGCATCGATTCAAAAATCCAACTGGAGCTTTTAAAAAATAAAAAGTTTTGTTTGCGTCATTTCGAATTTGTGTAAAACTCTTTGGTTTATTATTAAGCTAGATGTATGACTCAAGGTTGGTTATAGCTTTTTATTATAAAACGACAGCAATTTGTACGGTAAGGACTTTGTCAATTTGGAGACTACAAGCCCAAACTAAAATATATCGACACATGCATCAAATTTGCATGTTGAAATACAGGGATAGCATGACATTTCAAATTCTGCGTTAGAGAATTGATTTTTTCAAAATCCAATTTGTTGTGCTGTCCTAGGTTACTGAGGGAGCAGTGTCTGACACTCACTGTAGATTTCTTTTCTTGTGTATAACGTTCTCAGGCTCAGTTTTGAAGCCACACATGATTTGACTTCGTCTCCATTTCTTGTTTTTGTCTTTTTTTTCTTTGTCTGTCTGTCTATCAGCCTACCCCCCCCCCCCTCCTCTCTCTCTCCTCTCTCTCTCTTCTCTCTCTCTCCTCTCTCTCTCTCTCTCCTCTCTCTTCTCTCTGTTTCAAGGGGATGTTTTCCCTGGATTTAACATCAGTGCCGACTCCACTTCCCTCACATGTCCTTCGGATGAGACTATAAACCGAGGCCCCGTGTGCGAACACATTCAGAACATCTTGCGCACACGTTAAAACCTGTTCCACTTCTCAGAAGAAGCTTCTCGGGAGAGTAGCCCATTGTGTACCTGTGGGAACGGATGGCAAAATTTACAAGACCGCATGCGCATGGGTACTTTAAGGGTTTTTTTAAAAACACGCAGGAGAATTTATTCCATTATCCTCGAAATAAACGAACAAAAATGAAAAAGAAACAGAGGTAAACAGATAGAGACAAAACAGGATCTCTCTCTCACTCTCTCTCTCTCTCTCTCTCTCTCTCCTCTCTCTCTCTCTCTCTCTCTCTGTCTGTCTGTCTCTCTCTCTCCTCTCTCTCTCTCTCTCTCTCTCTCTCTCTCTCTCTCTCTGTCTGTCTGTCTGTCTGTCTGTCTGTCTGTCTCTCCTCTCTCTCTCTCTCTCTCTCCTCTCTCTCTCTCTCTCTCTCTCTCTCTCTCCTTCATTGTTTTATTCAGTTGTATTCAGACAATAAGATAAGACAAATGAACTGTGATAACAAGCAGACAAAAGGTTAAGAGGAGGGTGTGGGCGGGGGGGCAGACACTCAAAGAGGCGGGGAAGTAGAAGATGAAACTCACAATACAGTACACTGTGCACAGAGGTTGAGTGATAGTCCGACTACACATGCAGAAAACTGTCTTTGGAGAGAGACCTTGTTAGACGTGTATTGATCGTGAATTTATTCACTGTTATTTCGAGGATAATGGATAAGCATTCATACGGATTTTTTATACATTCAGTCCCCGTATGCATGCGGTTTTGTAAATGTTGTCATCAATTCCGACTGGCACGCCATGTCCTGCTCTTTTGAAAGGCGGAACAGGTTTTAACCTGTGCTCAAGATGTTCTGTGTCAATTCACACACGGAGCCTCGGTTTATTGTTTCATCTGGACTTTTGGGGGAGTAGAGGCAGCACTGAAGTTAACTCCCAGGGCAAAATCCCCTTGGAGGGGCGTCTAGGTGGTGGCTAGCACCTGGATTCGAACCCGAGTCGTCAGATCTCCCCCAACCACCCGTCCCCCTATTTTTTTTTCATTCTTTTATATCGAGGATAATGGAATAAGCACTTATATGCTTTTATACATCCAGTCCCCGTGTGTATGCAGTTTTGTAAATTCTGTCATCTTTTCCCACCGGCACACAATGGCCTACTCTTACGAAAAGTGGAACAGGATTTAACGTGTGCGCAAGATGTTCTGCGTGCGGTCGCACCCGGGGCCTCGGTTTATAGTCTCATCCGAAGGACTTAAGACTATGACTCGTGTAAGATCACGAAAAGGTAACTCATGGTCCAGAACTTCACCATGTTATCTAATTTTTGGAAGGAGACATTCATACAACCGCTGAGGTGTCTTTAAAGGCCGGCCATTCCTGCCCTGGGATCGACAGTGGTTCAGATCCGCTCCTCTTAAAGCTCTGTGGGCAAGACTCTCACATCGAGACCTGCAGTGTGGCTGTGTGCAGAACAGTTTGTCCTCACGTAAATAAACTATCCTTTTTTTTTTAAAAAGAAGTGTGAGTTAAAATTGTCTTATGGGTGTGTATTCTTCTTCTTCGTCGTCGTCGTCGTCGAACGCATAGACAGCAACTACTGTGGTCTGTCATGTGAGCGAAAATGCGTTGTGCTGCCGTTAGGCGCCTGACAAGTCAGGCCCGGCGCATCCGACTTGGGCATAGGAGAGAATTGTTATGGTGTTTTTTCTGGAAGAAAAGGCAGGAGAAGTGATAAAGAAGGCAGAAAATAGAGAAGAAAGGGTGACAAAAAAGAAAGCGGCAGAAATAAAGAGAGAGAGATAGAAAAGCTGCAATTCCTAGCACAAAATTTCAAGAAGGTGGGGATACTATTTATACTGAAAGACCCCTGGCATCCCCACGGGAGAATGGGTATGCATCATACACACACACACACATCCAGCGTGCAATCCATGACCCACAAACAGAGGGGCTCTGCTTGTAAGAGTGACATGCTCAACAGCCTCTGCCTAGAAAAAACGACAGTGCATTCACCGCGTAACGATCCTTCAGGGAGTTATGGGAGAACACGTGTGTCAGTCCCATCAGCTGTGAGTACACAGTCAGAGAAACTGTGCGGGTATTGGGAGATGGGGAGAAGGCGGGCGGGGGGTAAGGGGGGGGCGGGGTCTGAGCAGCCAGGGCTCTCAGGAAATTCTCCCTTCATGCCTCTCGTTTCCGGTCATGTGATTTTCATGGAGAATGTACCCCATGAGACCAAGCAGTTCAGCGGCTACCCGTAAATCAGGACAGGCAGTCCGGGTCAACTGGAGAGACGTAGCTACCTGTCTCTCTTTCTTTTGAAACAGACTGTGTAAGAAGGGAAAGTACACTGTGATGTTTGTTTTAGTCTCACTAGAACGGCGTAGTTGTTAACTTTCTGTAGACTTGTCCTCGGGGAAAACGATTTTGCTTGCATGCGCACATTTACTAGTAACCTCTCTCTCTCTCTCTCTCTCTCTCTCTCTCTCTCTCTCCTCTCTCTCTCTCTCTCTCTCTCTCTCTCTCTCTCTCCTCTCTCTCTCTCTCTCTCTGACACACAAACACGCACACACACACACACACACACACACACGCATAGATAGATAGATAAATAGGTAGATAGATGTATGGATATGTAGATGGATGAATGAATGGATAGATAGAGAGAGAGAGAGATAGATAGATAGATAGATAGATAGATAGATAGATAGATAGATCGATAGATCGATCGATCGATCGATCGATAGATAGATAGATAGATAGATAGATAGATAGATAGATAGATAGATAGATAGATAGATAGATAGATAGATAGATAGATAGATACCTGCGCTATCAGATGACTTGCTTAACATTCTAACCAGTAGACTACCCCCATCCCCCACCAAGGTAAAAAGGTAAAGGCGTTCTTATACCCATGTTGTCGTGGAGGGCGGGATGTCAGAGACCTCAGCTTCTCCAGGGGCCAGCATAGTGAGGGCGGCGCCAATCTCCTCTCCCTCGCTGCTTTACCTTCCCTGACCCTAAAGAGGGCACGTACCCATTTACAGCTGGGTAAACTAGGGGACTGTCCTGAAGCCAAGGCGCACAAACGGTCACCCGTCCGCTTGGTAACCACGCTCAATGCTGCTTAAAACCTTAGCTTGGGGGAAAGCGAGTGGTCTGATCCCTGATCTATCCCCTCTCATAACAAACTGGTAAAGCACTTTCTTTACACAACAATGCTACAGCTGCTGTGTTTTTTTTTTAAACTTCCGGAATAAAGAGTGACAAAAAAGGGATGGATTAGAAATGGGGGGGAGGGGGAGAGAGGAAAGACCCTTTTTTCCGGGCTAAAAGGATCGCTGCGGCCAAAATCGTTGCTTCGGGTTTTCTGATAAAGTATAACCCCATTTTCTTGAAGGGGTTTATTTAATTAACCTGGCAGCTGCGTGTGTGTGTGTGAGGGGGGGGGTGCGGCGGTATGTTTGGTGTTTTTTTTTTAATTCATTTTATTTTATTCTTTTTTTTCGGGAAAAGGGGAAAAGCACTTATCATTTTTTTTACATCCACCCCCCCGGGATCTTTTTTTGTGAATTCTGTCATTGTTCCCACCGGGACACAAGGGCCACTCTTTCTTAGATGGGTGTGGGGTGGTGTTGGGTGTGGTGGTGTGTGTGTGTTTTGGTGTGTGGTGTGTTGTGTGTGGTTATGTCAATATCTCGTGTGGCCTTCTCTTTTTCTCTTTGTCCATCTGTTGTCTATCATCTGATGATTTTTCCATTTTTAACGAACTTGGGTCCCCAGTAATAGGACAGGGCACGGGAAAAAAAATCAAAGGGAGACGGACACGACAACACAGATTAAAAACAAAGAGAAAGGACACAGACAGTATATAAAAACAGGGGGATAGATAAAGAACTAGGGGACACGACAACAGATAGAGCAAGAGACACAGACAAAAACTAGGAGACAAGAAACAGAGAACAGGGGGACCAGACAGACAGAGAACAGGGGGACACGACAGACAGACAGACAGAGAATGGAGACACAACAGAAACAAGAAAAGGAGACACAGACAGACAAGAACAGGGAGACCAGCAACAGACAACAAGAAAAGGAGACACAGACAGACAAACAAGAACTAGGAACACAGACAGACAGAAACAAAAAACACAGACAACGACAGAAACTAGGAGACCAGAAGACAGAGAACAAGGGACACAGCAGACAGACAGAGAACTAGGAGACACAGACAACAAGAAAAAAGGAACCAGACAGACGAGAACAAGGAACACAACAGACAGACAGAGAAAATAGGGGAAAACAGATAGACAGGAAAATAGGAGACACAGACAGACAGACAAGGACAAGGACACAGAAGACGAAAAGGGGAAAACGACAGACAACAAGGACAAGGGGACACAGACAAAGACAGAACAAGGAACTAGAGACACAGACAGACAAACAAGAACTAGAGACACAAAGACAGGAACTAGGAGACACAGACGACAACAGAGGACACCCAGGGGGAAAAAAAAAAAAAAAGCCCAAAGGGGGAAAAAGGAAAAGGAAGAAACGGGGGAAAAGAAAAGAAAGAAAAAAAAAGGGGACGGGGAAGGAGAAAAGGGGGGGGGAAAAAAAAAGGGAAAGAGAAGAGGAAATTAAAAAAGGGGGAAAAAAAAAGGGAAAAAAAGAAGAGGAAAAGGGGGTAAAAGAATGGGGAAAAAAGTTTAAAGGGGGAAAGGGAAAAAAAAAAAAAAAGGGGGGGAAAGTGAAAACAAGGGGGGGAAAAAAGGGGAAAAGGGGGGGGGTTTTTTTTGGGGGGGGGAAAAAAAAAGGGGGGAAAGGGGGGAAAGGGGAGGAAAAGAAGGAAA
>CM054147.1:63088981-63096481 GCA_028751875.1 Rapana venosa | reverse complement strand
TTATTTGTTCGCTTACTGTCTCTCTTTTTCTCTGACTCTGTCTCTGTCTCTGTCTGTCTCTGATTTTGTCTCTATTTGTTGGTCTGTTTTTCTGACTCTGTGTGTGTGTGTGTGTGTGTGTGTGTGTGTGTGTGTGTGTGTGTGTGTGTGTGTGTGTGTGTGTGTCGTCTGTTGTGTCTGTCTGTCTGTCTGTCTCTTCTCTCTCTTCTCTCTCTCTCTCTCTCTCTCTCTCTCTCTCTCTCTCTCTCTCTCTCTCTCTCTCTCTCTTTCTCTGGTTAATTGTATGGAAATTGTCTCTGTTTGCCTGTCTGTTTTTTCTGTCTGCCTGTCTCTCTCACATGGTAAATTGAATGGAGCTCTTTATGGAATGCATGATATGTTATTGTCCTGGGATGTGTGCGAAGCAAACATCTGTATTCGGAAGTTTTTTCTTATACCAACAAGGAGTCAAACCAGGCTGTTCACTTGATTGGTTTTGGTTTTGAGCCATGGTATCGTCAAACAAAGGGACTTATCAAATTCGAATGTGCCATTCTTCTTCTTCTTCTTCGTCATCAAACGCTCAGACAGCTACCATTATCTAAATGTATCGCAGATCTGATCTTGAAAATGTGTTAGTTGCATTTTGATAAAAACACGATCCTTCTCTCCATCATCTCTGTTGGTTACAGAACCAGGTGATTGCTTTAAAGGGAGTATCGAATAGACTGTTCTTGATTTGTGTCAGTCTTCCGCTACAGTTTTGAGGTTCACCAGTAGCAACATTTTTCGTATGCGACCGGTTTCGCCTACCATTAAGGTAGCCGATTCTTGAATGTGAACTTAAAGACGACTAGCATCGTGATATTTTTTCATAAGGGATGTCCACCTTGGCACACGTGATAAATGATTTTAATGGGGATGTACAACTTAGGGGTACAAATCACTGTGAATTGTTTGTGTCATTTTGACTACAAAGCTAAGATTAAATGCTGCTTGGACAGAAGCATGTCGAGAAGAAAGGAAAGCAATAAGTAGAATTGTCTTAGCCATGAGAAAATGAAGAAGGTGGAGTATGTGGCCCAGACAGCACCTTGTGTTCAACTGACACTGTGGAAGGGGGGGTGGTTAAGTGTAGGGAGAGAGTGCCTGAATGTATGTGAGAGTTTGGAATGTGAGTCGTGTCAGAATGTGCAGGGGGGTTGGGAAATACGAGTTAGAATGTGCAGGAGGGTTGGGAAATACGAGTTAGAATGTGCAGGAGGGTTGGGAAATACGAGTTAGAATGTACAGGAGGGTTGGGAAATACGAGTTAGAATGTGCAGGAGAGTTGGGAAATACGAGTTAGAATGTGCAGGAGGGTTGGGAAATACGAGTTAGAATATGCAGGAGGGTTGGGAAATACGAGTTAGAATATGCAGGAGGGTTGGGAAATACGAGTTAGAATGTGAAGGAGGGTTGGGAAATACGAGTTAGAATGTACAGGAGGGTTGGGAAATAGAATGTACAGGAGGATTGGGAAATCTGAGTCAAAATGAACAAGAGGGTTGGGAAATCTGAGTCACAATGAACAGGAGGGTTGGGAAATCTGAGTCAAAATGAACAGGAGGGTTGGGAAATGTGAGTCAAAATGAACAGGAGGGTTGGGAAATCTGAGTCACAATGAACAGGAGGGTTGGGAAATCTGAGTGACAATGAACAGGAGGGTTGGGAAATGTGAGTCACAATGAACAGGAGGGTTGGGAAATCTGAGTCACAATGAACAGGAGGGTTGGGAAATCTGGGTCACAATGTACAGGAGGGTTGGGAAATCTGGGTCACAATGTACAGGAGGGTTGGGAAATGTGAGTCATAATGTACAGGAGGGTTGGGAAATCTGGGTCACAATGAACAGGAGGGTTGGGAAATGTGAGTCACAATGAACAGGAGGGTTGGGAAATTTGAGTCACAATGAACAGGAGGGTTGGGAAATGTGAGTCATAATGTACAAGAGGGTTGGGAAATCTGGGTCACAATGTACAGGAGGGTTGGGAAATGTGAGTCATAATGTACAGGAGGGTTGGGAAATCTGAGAATGTACAGGAGGGTTGGGAAATGTGAGTCACAATGCACATGAGGGTTGGGAAATGTGAGTCACAATGTGCAGGAGCGTTGGGAAAGGTGTGCATGGGCCATGAAACAATGAAACTAAGTTACGGTGAGCTGTTGGTGTGTTTAAAGTCATGTTAAGAAGAATGCATAAAGAAAACGTATGATGTCAGTTATTGATTAAAATATATGTCAAAAAACAAACAGAACTCTGACAGAAAGAAACAGACTTATTAAGGCGTGTGGTTACTAATCCACTGCTGACTGTAAAACAGTGAATCAGAATCACAATCAGAATTTTATATTGCCATAAAAGTCTACATGGACTTATTTGACACAACGAAATACACTTTTCATAATTCAATACAACGTAAAATTCATTGGTCGACTATACTAAGCTAGGAGTCATGTTGTGATGCAGTAGCCATGTCCTGCTCGTAACTGAGTTGTGTTGAAATTGTTTTGACGTGGTTAAAATGTGGGCATTTCCCCGGCCCACTGTTCCCTGGTGAATGTGCTGCAACAGCCGAGCACAATACATCATTCCTTGCGGCATCTCTAGTGTTCTGCCGGCTTTTTGGTTCTCGTGTGTGTGTGTGTGTGTGTGTGTGTGTGTGTGTGTGTGTGTGTGTGTGTGTGTGTGTGTGTGTGTGTGTGTGTGTGTGTGTGTGTGTGTGTGTGTGTGTGTGTGTTTTATTCTGTTCAATACCATTTTAGCTTCTATTTTACTCTCTTTCTCTCTCTTTATCTCTCCTCTCTCTCTCTCTCTCTCTCTCTCTCTCTCTCTCTCTCTCTCTCCTCTCTCTTCTCTCTCTTCTCACTCTAGTAATCTTGCTCAATTCAGATTAAGAACTTTAGGCCTAAATGCCTGCAAAACATGGTTTTCCACTGACACATCTGCACAGTCCCCATGCCCCATGTGTGGCGCGCAGACTGAAGATGAAATGCATTTTTGTTTGATTGTAATTCGTACGATAACATCCGTCAGAAATGCCTCATGTTTAACAAAGAAATCTCAAGAATTAGATAGCATTCTCTTGATCGAAAATGAAGAATTTCTAAAATCACTTTCAAAATGTATCTCCCTTGCTTGGGACAGCAGAAAAAAGAAAACTGCAGCTAATTGATATACCTTTTCAATGTAACACTATTTTGTTTTCCATATTTGTGGAATACGATTTCCATTGGTTAAATTGCCTTATTTGAATGTGAGGGTCGGGTGGTTGATTTGTCCTATTTTGTTGTTGATTTGTAAGTAATATGACACGTGTGTGTGTGTGTGTGTGTGTGTGTGTGTGTGTGTGTGTGTGTGTGTGTGTGTGTGTGTGTGTGTGTGTGTGTGTGTGTGTGTGTGTGTGTGCGCGCGCGCGCGCAAGCTTGTGATAATAATTAATGTATGATAACAATTAATGCATTCTGTTGAATATAGTTATTGGAGATGCCCTTTCCTCTTTCGGTTTTCATTATTTCCTTGTTGCAAAAAGCATATTATCTAAATTGTGTTCATACTGTGCTCCTTGCCATAAAGACTGTATTGTTAATGGCAATAAATTACTTTCAGTGTTCAGTTCAGTGTTCTCTCTCTCTGGTACTGCAACACAGAATCAAGAATCAAGCGTTGCAAAATACATTCATATCAAACACTGCTACGATACAAGTTGCAAATCAAAAACGAACCTCATTCAAAAACAAACCTATCTGGAAGAAATATCAAGGTTGGGCAGAGGAGAGGTCCATCACACACTATAGATGAGGCTGGGTTTGATTAAGTCTTTCTGTTTGGCAAGGACTGCCAAAATAATAACAGGTCTTTAAGGCAGAGGATCAATAAAATATAACAAAAATCAGAGGAACTGTTTAACGACCATGTATAGCAGGTAGATCAAGCTTGTGTGTACAACGGCTGTGTTAGAGAACTAAGGGGGTGCGTTTTTGCTCAGTAGCGCCTGGGCTTTATCGCAGTTCTTGATTAAACCATTGGCGCTGGGGGCAACAGCAAAGTGAGAGGCTGTATGACCAGTGGCTTTCTTTCCCACTCATGGAATTCCACTTTACAGCTTAGTTTTTAGTGATCGTCTATGACTCTCTGACTAGGAGGCTTGACTTGCACAGTCCTATGTGCTGCAGCCCTGGGGGCTGGTTGGCCTTTGGAGAACATCTCCAGCGCTGACTGTCCTTATGCCCACTTGGCCGAGAGAGTGGGGATGTACTGTGGGCAAAGCATCTCCACTATAGTCAAATTTCTGCCCAATTTCCGAAACAGCAGCTGCCTCCTCTGCTGTTTTGGAGGTCATCGTCGAACACGACGGACGGACAAACATACTTAGAGGAGATGATTGTCCTCTTTGTTCTTTCCCTTTTTTCAGTTCATTATAGAACATTATCAACCTTCGTTTTCTTTAAATAAAAGTGGTATTTAAAGACAGTGTCGCTGATTTTGTAGCGAAAAATGACGTTTAACAAGAGAAGGTCTTCTTATTAGTTTAATACAGGACAAAAGTTACTAAGTTAGGTAAGAGAAGACGATTTATCTAATGAAAAGCATCCCCACTAAGCTCATTGTAGAAATATCTTTATAATAAATGGTAATGGAGAAACAAGGGGCAACAATCTACAAGATTTACTTTCGATCACCTCCCGATATGGTTTGGAGAATGTTTTCCTTAAGATTATCTCGCATTCAGCACGTTTCATGGAAACAATCTGTGGGTTATTTTTCTCCTTTTGGGCTTATTTCCCTGAGATTATTTTTCCCATTGACAGCAATGTCTCTCTGAGTCTGTGACAGCCACATCATACATAATGATACAGTATGGAGAGATGGGTGGACAACAATACTGTCATATCGACAATTACAACAACAAACAAACAAAAAGAACTCAACATTGAGAAATAAAGAGCTATTTCATCAAACAAACACATTCTAATGATAGACGATTGATGAACGCTCAGACAGCAGCAACTATTGTTGTCTGCCACAAGAACGAAAATGCGTTGCGCTGCCTTAAAGCGCCTGACAAGTCAGACCCAGCACGTCCAACTTGTGTGTGGGACAGAGATGCTATCTTTTAAATCTGTCTGGGAAAAGGGCAGGAGAATGGACTAAGGAGGCAGAAAATAGACAAAAAGAGGGTGAAAGGGAGGAACAAAGCAGAAACAAAGAGAGGGATAGGAAAGGGGGAATTTCTAGCTCAACATTTCCAGAGAGTGGAGATGCTATTTATACTGACAATGCATTCCCACAGGGTTAAAAACGACTTAAGCATGCCACGCCCACGATGAACATTTTGTGACAATGGCAATCACGGTGATGACTTTATCGACAACAACAACGACAATGTATTTGCAACAGTATTAAAACCAGCCAACCTCAGCTGTTTTATTTGTTTCATTTTATTTTCAGTTCCCGCCAAAATCATCGACCACCTTTCCACGCCGGATATCGAGGTGCAGGAGAGTGATCACGTGACCCTGGTCTGCAACGTGACGGGCGTGCCTCCACCGGAAGTGACGTGGTATCGTCACGTGAGCGAGCAGGCCGGGGTGGAGAAAGAGAGTGAGTTCTGCGCGGGCACGAAGCTCAACGATCGTAAGATCAGAGTGTTTTGCACCGTTTGCTAGCGCCCTTCACCTCCCTCCCTCCCTCCCTCCCTCTTCTTTTCCTCCCCTCCTCCCGCCTCTGCTTAGTAGTCATGCGTTTATTTCTTATTTGTGGTCTAGTTCGTTCTACTTTTTGTTTTTGTTTTTGGTTGGCTTTTTGTTGTTGCTGTTGGTTGGCTTTTTGTTGTTGCTGTTGTTTGTTTTTTGTTGCTGGTTTGGGTTGTTTTGTTGCTGTTGTTTTGTTGGGTTTTTTTGTTCCTCAGCGAAAGCTACCTGACTCACAAATGGTGAGATTTTTGCGTATGTGACCGATTTTGCCCACCAGTTAGGTCGCTGCATTCTGACTTCGGTGTTGATGTCTCAACACGATACGAGTGTGCATGCATTTTTCATGCATTTTTTTTTTGCTATCCGTTCTTATCATTACCGGAGCGAATGGTCTTCTCTTTCGAAAGGCAGACCCGGTTTTAAAGTGTGTTCAAGACGTTCTGCGAGCAATTGCACGCAGGGACTCGGTTTATAGTCTCTTCCGAAGGATTTTCGGGGCAAAGGAGTCAGTGGAAAGGGGGAAAGCTCCCATGGGACGGGTGCCTTGGAGATGGCTCAAACCAGGGCTCGATCCCTGGCCGTCAAATCATTAGCACAACGCTCTAACCACTAGGGTAATCCTTCCCCTCTTTCGTTTAGTGTTTTCGTTGTGAAGTTTTGTATGTGGTTTTTATTTGTTGGCCGTCGCTCTTCCTCTGTTTCTGGTCCAGTGATCTGGAATGACCTCCCTCTCTCCCTTCGCCAAAAGCGTACTTATGACACTTTTAAATCCAGCCTCCAAGACATGCATCACCCTGCCAAAGTGTATAATCTGTGTGTGTGTTGTGTGTGGTGTGTGTGTGTGTGTGTGGTGTGTGTGTGTGTGTGTTGTGTGTGTGTGTGTGTTGTGTGTGTGTGTGTGTGTGTGTGTGTTCCTGTATGTACATTTGAATTTGTTAACTCTGTTAATTTTTATTGGTTGTATGTATAGGTGTGTTGAATGCAAGCGCTTTGATTTCTTTTTGCAAGATATAGCGTTATATAAATTCCATTTATTGTTATTATTTTTTGTAATGTAGATGATCATTGAAGAAACGGTGCTGTAGTTTGTCTGTGGCTTTCTTGTAGAGGGAACAGCTTTTTCTGCTGAGAAAATAGAATGCCACTGCTCTCTGTGACGTTGGAGAGTGTGTGTGTCTGTGTGTGTGTGTGTGTGTCTGTGTGAGTCTGTGTGTGTCTGTGTGTTCTTTTCCTCTGTCATATGAAACTGAAACTGATTTTAATCTGTTTCCTCTTTTTTAAACGCACACACACTCTCTCTCTCACACACACACTCACCACACACATACATAAAACACAGAGAGAGACAACACACACACACACACACAACACACACACACACACACACAACACACACACACACACACAACACACACAACACACACACACACACACACACACACACACACACACACACACACACACAGAACACACGCAAAAGAAGAAGCAATGTAGAAAATGGACGAGGAACAAACGCCCAACAGGTCCTCTCCCTGTCTCCATTAAATCCAGGCCCCCACAGCTTTCCATATTCGCCAGGGAACAACTGCTGTCTTCGCTAAAACCATTTGGATGAATATAATTGTGTCGTTTTTAAACGGAATGAAAGGGTGAATTAGTGAATGAATAATCTAACGAATAAATTAGAAAATGAATGAATGAATGACGCGTGGAACTAATTATGAGAATACATAAAATTATCCCATATTGGCTGACGATAATTGAAATGCAAAAGAACGAAACTCG
>CM054147.1:63008981-63083981 GCA_028751875.1 Rapana venosa | reverse complement strand
CCCTTACCTTAGTCATATACCATCAGCTTTTCCTTGGGTTTTTTCTGTAATACAGTCCAACTCACAGGTAAATGGAAATCTTTAAATGTTAGGCTGCCGTGTGGCTACTAAACAGAAAAGACCCAAGCACCTGTTAGATCCAGTAGTAGTGGTTCGTTGTGCTTTCTTTCCCGTTATCAGGACAGAAACACCTCAAGTGCAGAACAAGACAGTGGCGTGTTCATCCTGATGTGGTGACTGCCATATGCTCTCAGTGACAGGGTACGGGATAGCCTGGTTGGTTAGAGTGATGCCCATTTCGCTGGTGATCTGCTGACTTGGGTTTGAATCCGTTCAGGGGGGAGTTAACATCAGTGCCGACTCCACTCCTCTAAAAGTCCTTCAGATAAGACTGTAAACTGAGGTCCTATGTGCAAACGCAAGCAGATCATCTTGCTACATGTTAAAACCTGTTCGGCTTTTTGGACGAGTAGGCTATTGTATGAGAGTGGGAACAGATGACAAAGTATGCAAAAATGCATAAACATAGTGACTGCATGTAAAAAAGCACATGAATATCCTCGAAATTAAACAATAAATAAACAAACAAATAAACAAATAAATAAAACATTCTTCTACATGAGTAGACAGACTCTGAAGGCTTTTGCACAAACTCACCACAGTCAAAAGGGGAGAAAGCAGTTATTGCTCATCCGCTGTGCTATGAGAGGTAGTTTGGGTATTTCCATCTTGTGGATGCGTAGATTATGCAGCAAGTATAAGAAAAACATGGCGTTGAGAGAGCTTCATGTGTAGAAAAGGCCTTTTTCATTGGAAAACAAATACACCTGCAGAGAGTTTTGTTTTTAGACAGTGACGTTCCTTTTGTGGTAACATGCACCACAGCCCAGACCTGGTCGGGTGTGTTACACAAGTTTAAAACAAAGCAAAACCTTTACTTCAAGCCAGTTTAAGCTTGTTCACGTTTCAGGGCAAGAAAATACTGCCCAGCACAAACTGTCAAACAAAATCAACTCCACTAACCACTTAGTTGACTGTTGTGTGTGACTCTTGTTTGTCTTAGTAGTCCCTATCATAGATCACTTTGAGGGCAAGTCGTGTGCTGTCAGTGTACATCAGTAGTCATGGACCATACTACAATGTTTGACTTCGCTTTTCCCCCACCCCCATCCCCACGTGATCTTCATCCCACAGAGATATAACATTGCGTGCAACTTAACAAAAACAGAGAAGTTTCTTTTCGTTTCCTGTGTAAGTATATCAAAGCTTGTGTCAAAAGCACTAAGCATGTGCTCAAGTCGTTTGTAGAACTGGGAAAGTGGATGTTTTACCGATAGAAGTGGCAACACAGCTTTCCTTGATTTGAGGTTTGGGGATTTGTTTTTTTGTTGTTGGTTTTTTTTGGGGGGTGCTTCAAGTTTGAAAGTTTGAGTAGAAAAAGGTCCACACGTTGTAAAACGAAATGCCAAATAAATGCATGCCCACCGTACTCTTGAAATTTCTTATTACTACTATTCAAGATTTATTAGTAGTAGCTGCAGAAGTAGCAGCAGTGGTAATTGTAGTAGTAGTAATAGCAACAGCAGCAGCAGCAGCAGCAGTAGCAGTAGTAGTAGTAGTAGTAGTAGTAGGAGGAGGAGGAGAGAGGAGGAGAGGGGAGAGAGCAGCAGGCAGCAAGAGCAGGCAGCAGCAGCAGCAGCGCAGCAGCAGCAGCAGCAGCAGCAGCAGCAGCAGCAGCAGCAGCAGCAGCAGCAGCAGCAGCGCAGCTGCAGCAGCAGCAGCAGCAGCAGCGATGCTGTGCTGCTGCTGCTGCTGTTGTTTGTTGTTGTTGTTGTTGTTGTTGTTGTTGTTGTTGTTTGTTGTTGTTGTTGTTGTTGTAGAAGCAGTAGTAGTAGTGTCAGTAGAATATACGTTTCAGAACTGTGCGCCTCATTTTCTGAATGAAGAGTTCATGAAAAAAAAATTCTATAGATGGTTACATAATCAAATAGCTAGCTATTAATTTTATCTTTTCATTTATTCTCTGAGTTTGAGGATAATGGAATAAGAAGTCGTGTGCTTTTTTACATCCAGTCCCAGTGTGCTCGCGGTTTTGTACACTCTGTCATCCATTCTCAACGTCACAAATAGCCTAGTCTTCCGAAAGACGGAAAAGATGTTAATGTGTGTGCAAAATGTTTTGCGTGCGTTGGCATTAACACGCTGTGTTCAGTGTATGGATAAAACTGTAGAAACACTATCCGAAACAATAATTGCATAGAGAAACCAGGCAGAAAAAAATACTTACAAACTTCTGCATTCTGTCCAGCAAAGAAGCTAGGAGCTAGTAAGCCTCAGAAAGACAGGGAGACAGACAGAAAGATTGATAGACAGACAGACGGACGGACGGACGGACAGATAGTCTTGCCTTTTCACATCTGTCAACATCACTGTTCTACGATATGATCATTCTGTCTGTATCTGTCTTCTTTATTGGCTTCTTCTTCTTCTTCTTCTTCTTCTTCTTCTTCTTCTTCTTCTTCTTCTTCTTCTTCTTCTTCTTCTTCTTCTTCTTCTTCTTCTCTACTACTACTACTTCTTCTTCTTCTTCATCTCTCTCTCTCAAGTCTGAAGTCTCTCTCTCTCTCCCCTCTCCTCTCTCTCTCTCTCTCTCTCTCTCTCTCTCTCTCTCTCTTCTCTCTCTCTCTCTCTCTCTCTCTCTCTCTCTCCTCTCTCGCCTCTGCCTCTGCCTCTGCTTTTCTCTTCTCGCAGTTATTCTGTTTTGGGCTATTCAAAGAAAATAATTGGTGCAGTTTAAGAATGATGTTAAGACATAGTTTACGCATAACACGATTATTACTAACATAGCATTGCTAATAGTTTTCATTATTTTTCTTTCCCTTTTTTTGGTCTTTATTTGGTTTTAGAGACATCATTGCTATAAAGGTTCAGATATATACCCAAAAAATCCATTGTCACACTTATCCCGTTACTTTTTTAAAAATAAAATTGATTCGATTCAATTCTTTTCTCTATTCCCTTTATATCTGTTCACTCTAGCAAACGCAGAAGCATAGAACTAAAAACAATGAAAAACGAGGTAACTGTGTGAAGGAAAATGTTCAGATAACAATGCTTCGTTTATGACTCCATAAAATGCAGGCTTTACGAGCGTTTCATAGTCTCAAGGCGACAACTATTGTTTTTTGGCTAAAACCAGGTGAACAAAAATGTGTGGGTCATTTTGACATGAAATCCATCGTTGAAGAATGTAAAGGATGAAAATGAATGAATGAATGAATGAATGAATGAATGAGTGAATGAATGAATGAATGAATGAATGAATGAATGAATGAATGAATGAATGAATGAATGAATGAATGAATGAATGAATGAATGAATGAATGAAGTATGGATAAATATACAGTGTGAACAAGATAGGTCACGTATTCAACAGGAAGCATTTGAAGGGAATGCCTAAAAGTAAGGTGTGTTTAATCAATATGTTCTGAAAATATTGCATTATGTGTGTTTGTGGGATCATCTTGTGTGTGTGTGGGGGGGGGGGGTGGAGATCATCTTTTGTGTATGTGTGTGTGATCATCTTGTGTGTGGGGGGGGGGGGTGGAGATCATCTTTTGTGTATGTGTGTGTGATCATCTTGTGTGTGTGTGTGTGTGTGTGGGGTGGAGATCATCTTTTGTGTATGTGTGTGTGTGATCATCTTGTGTGTGTGTGTGTGTGGGGTGGAGATCATCTTTTGTGTATGTGTGTGTGATCATCTTGTGTGGTGTGTGTGTGTGTGGGGTGGAGATCATCTTTTGTGTATGTGTGTGTGAGATCATCTTGTGTGTGGGGGGGCGGGGATCATCTTGTGTGTGTGTGTGTGCGTGCGTGTGTGTGGGGGGGATCATCTTGTGTTGTGTGTGTGTGTGTGTGTGTGTGTGTGTGTGTGTGTGTGTGTGTGCGTGTGTGTGTGTGTGTGTGTGTGTGATGTGTGCGGCGCGCGCATCAGGGAGGTATACATCATTTTGAGGACATAGTAGTGGAGGAAAACTAGTGCAGGTAACCACTTACAACTTCTCCATCGTTTAAAAAAGTATTTATCACAGATTCAATTAAACAAACAAAAACAAAAACCTCTAGAAAAAAAATGTACCAATGACAGCATTTCAGGCATTTTTGAGAAAGAACCATGCCTTTGGCCTGACCTGACTGGAGTTTCAGCTCCTGGATGAGCCTTCGTCAGAAGTCCTGGCAGTGATTCAGGCTTCACCCGCTGTGGTACCTTACAGCCAGACACTTTTCAGAATTTAGAAGTGTCAATCGCATTCACAAGAATATTTGACATTCCTGCGGCCATTTAAGCTGCCATCCAAAGGGAAAGGGGCAGACAGACCTATAGACTGGCAAACAATAGTCAAGGAGAGCGTTCATAAATCTGAGCAGGATCAACAAAAGGATTGTAATTTGTTTTTAAATATAAAAGAGAAAAGCCCCAAAATACCTTCATAACGCAAAACTGGTAGTTTCATTTATGCTACCGGGTTTGTTTGGTTTTGTGGTGGGTTTATTTGTGTTGTGCTTTTTCTTTTGGTTCGTGTGTTGGCAGGAGAACTCCAGGTTGACTAAGAACAACTGTAAGTTGACTCAAACAATGGTGACCCCACATCTCCTCGCAAAATTATCCTAACGCTTCCCATAGCCATTTGTGACTGAAGAAATGAGCACTGCCATGCAATCAATCCCACGCATGACTGAAGAAGCCGCATTCCTGCCATTTCCTCTGCCGATTGACATTCATGAGATCAGCGTGCACGTGCATAGCTGTAGAGTCATTAACGTGCGCGTGCAACGGCCAGAGAAAGAATGCACCAGCAGCGCTCTATGAAACCACCAGTGCTGGGTCACCTTCACGGTCATCTCCTGGGAGATTCTCGCCCTGTATGACAAAGCCAGTCTTGTCTCTACATAGTTTGCTTACAGTAACGAAGCCAGCGTACTGGCATCATCCATGCTGTTTTTACCATCGATTCCATTCCAGCGAAAAAACTTACAGCACCACAGATCTCAAATCAATGAAAATATGACCCCACATAAGGACGAACATAGGGGGAAAGTTAGAAGTCCTGCAATCTTTCCTGTCTGCTTCTTATGGGGAAAGTGTGGGGTTTGTTCCCACACGAATGGGGGAGTGGTGAATTTGTGTCAGGCCCCTAGGGTCAAGAGATTTGTGGTTAGTGTTTTAAAGTATGAAGAAACCCTCTCTTTCTTTTTTCTGCTGGGCTGAAAGCGCTATTCCCGCTGTCCCCACACCACACCGCCACCACTGTCACTCCTCTCTGATGTCTTACCTTCAAAGTCAGGCCTGTGAAGGAAGCGGTTGATGTAAGGACACTGTACACCCACTGACTAGATGAGGCCCAGCACTGCTGCTGCTGATTATTCCCTTCTGTGAGTCCAGGTCCTGTTCGATGCAACTAGCACACGCCACTGAAAGCACCGCACGTCACCACTGCTGAGACAACATGAGTTGCAGAGACAAGGCACGTTGTTCATCGTTGTGTAGTGACTGCCACCATGCTCTCAGCCACAACGCCTCTTTCAGGACTCAGCACTAGACATACTACCTACGAGAAATCAGAAGTAGACATTTTCTCCATCCGGTTCGATACGTCAGGGACTTACCGGGTAACATCATGCGACTCACTTCCAAGTACTTCGATAGACTATAACGAGTCCGTGTGCAAACGCCAACATCTTGCGTACACGTTAATCTGCCCTTCGCAGAGTAGCACATGGGTGCGGTGGGCATAGATACAAAATTTACAAAACCGCATATACACGGGGAATGGATGTAAAAAGCACATAAGTGCCTATTCTATTATCCTCGATATAAAAGAATAAAATATACAAGATTAAATAGAAAATATAAAAATATAACATCCACAAGACCAGGAGTGGTAGTCTGTGTGCTAGTCTTTTGGAAGGAATTATAAACCGAAGTCTCATATGCAAGTTTGTTTTGTTTCTGGCGTGAGCATGTGATTTGGGGGATGTCAAAAATACTAAAATCATTTTTAGATCTTACGTAGAAATTAGAAATTGATATTACCATTAGAACTTATTGTGCAGGTTTTGTTACTTTCGGATTTTTTAAAATCAGTTTAAACAAAAAGGGTGTAGAAATGAAGCACTGAATTAACAGAAAACTCATTCTTCAACAATTTTATATTGACGGCGGCAGCAGCAGCAGCAGCAAAAGAAGTAGTAGTAGTAATAGTAGGGAGGGTGAGTAGTAGTGAGTAGCAGTAGAAGTGGTAGTTGGTAGTGGTAGTGTGTAGTCAGTAGTAGAGTGTAGTTGCTGTTGTTGTTAGTTTGTTTCGTTCTTGTAGTGATATGAAAAGCAGCTCATTCTACAGTTCAGATGAGAATATGAGAAGTAATAGATCAGTATAAGAAGTAAACAGAAACGATATGAAAGGGCAGACGACAGACGAGACAGAACATAGACAGCAGATGGATAATCATACATACATACAACATACATACATACATACATACTACATACATACATACATCATACATACATACATACAATACATACATACATACATTAGCTCTGAATGTCTCTCCTCTCTATACACTAGTCTGTCTCTCTGTCTTGTCTTGTCTTGTCTGCTGTCATCTGTCTGTTGTCTATCAATCTTCTCTCTCTTCTCCTCTCTCTCTCTCTCCCCTCTCTCTCTCTCTCTCTCTCTCTCTCTCTCTCTCTCTCTCTCTCTCTCTTCGTTTTCATGTCTCTCTTAAACACGCACACAAACATAGACAACGAAGAAGTGACCCAAACGTGTGAAGAAGAGGAGATAACAAAACAGCACCACCACCACCCACCCCCTCCATGTAGCCATCTATGTCTCCATAAAATCCAGGCATCAAGGGCTCTCGACAGTCTCAAGGCAGCAACTATTGTCTTTGTTAAAACCATTTTGTTGACAATGATTGGGTTATCTTTTGAAAAGAAAGAAAGAATGAATGAATGAATGAATGAATGAATGGATGAAGGAAGAAACGAACGAACGAACGAACAAACAGACGGACGGACCGACGGAGGACGGACGGATGGTGGATGGATGGATGGATGGATGGATGGATGGATGGATGGATGGATGGATGGATGGACGGACGAGACGGACGGAGGCGAGGACGAGGACGGGTAGGAAGGAAAGGATGATGGGTGGATGAGATGACGTGAAAATTTACGATAAGCTGGCAGTTACAGTGGAAAGTTGTTGTAATATCAGACGTTTAAAAGTAGAACTAGGCACAAACTGATTTCGTTTGTAAAATTATTTCTTTTTTAAAAATAAAAGCACCCTCTCACATCATGTTTGTTTATTTTCATTTTATTTATTTCTTTTTATCGATGTAATAGAATACATATTGCTTTTAAACAGTGCCGTGTATGCGTTTTGTTCTGCATCTGTCCACAGGAACACAATTGCTCTTTCGAAAAGCGAACAGGAATTTGTTGTGTGTGTGAGTGTGTGTGCGCGCGTGCATGTGTGCTGTGCGTGCATGCGTGTGGGCGTGCGTGTGTGTGCGGGGTGTATGTGTTTGTGTGTGCGTGCGTGTGTGTGCGGGGTGTTTGTGTTGTGTGTGTGAACCGATTGAAGCCAGATATACAAGAGTGAAATGTGCATAATACATATCCAGTTTTAAACCAGAGCAGTATAGACAAAAATGTCAGTTTTGTGTATTATCCTTGAACATAACACGTGACTTCTACTCCAAGAAATGGAAACCCTACCCCCCCCCCCCCTTCCAAACAAAAAAAATCAGTTAACACTTAAACATTCCCTGGCTGAGGAAATGAGCAATGGCGTTCCATCAGTCACGTCCATAGTTGAAGAAGCTGCTGCATTCCTGCCATTCCTGCCATTCCTGCCAATTGACATTCATGAGACAGGCCAGCGTGCACGTGCACAGCCATGGAGTCATTAACGTGCACGTGCATTTGCTGCAGAAAGAGTGACTGCTCTATAAAATCACCGCTGATGCTTCACTCACTCATCTGTCTCCAGAGGGATGTCTTTTCCCTGCATGACCAGTTAGAAGTCTGTCTGTCTGTCTGGGGGTTTGCTGAGAATAGCCCAGCTAGCATTATCTGCGTTCTTTTAGCATCCATTCGTTGCATGACCGTGTCTGCAATACTAACAAGCTTAAATAGATGTGAGGACATAGTTATACATAACAGAAAAAGACAAGGTTTGATATTCTGTGGTGCTTTTGTGTTGGGCTCTTATGGTGGTAAATTGTTGAATTGTGCTCCATGAATTAAAATTTAAAAAAAACTCGAACACTTTAATACACTAGTATAAATCAGAATGCAAAACCTGACACACACCCCTCCCCCCCCCCTCTCTCTCTCTCTCTCCCCTCTCTCTCTCTCTCTCTCTCTCTCTCTCTCTCTCTCTCTCTCTTCTTTTCACTTTTCCAGCGATTTGTTTGTTGTTTTTCTCCCGTTTCAATTTCTCTTTCTCTCCCTCTCCCTCCGTCCCTCTCTCTCTCCCTCCTCCCTTCCCTCCCTCTCTCTCTCTCTCTCTCTCTCTCTCCTCTCCCTCCCTCCCTTCTCTCTCTCTCTCTCTCTCTCTCTCTCTCTCTCTCTCTCTCTCTCTCTCTCTTTCTCCCCTACCCTCCCCTCCCCAGCTTGAGACACAATAGAGAACCAAAAGAATGAAGCAACGGTCTGATGGGAAAAACCTCCACATAAAAATATAGACCTCATTTATGTGTCTATAAGATCCAGGTTTTAAGAGCCCTCCATATTCTCCAAGCGACAACTGTTGTCTTTGCTAAAAGCTGTTAGGTGGGGAGTAACTGGGATGGGTGTTTTTTTTTAACAAGATGAATGGGTGAATGGGTTAGCAGATTAAAAATGAATGAAGGAAGGAAGAAAGGAAGAAGGAGAGGAGGTAGGAAGGAAGGATGGAAGGAACGAACGAACGAACGAACGAACAACCTCATGAATGAATGAATGCGTGTATAATTATGTGAGTGTTTGTGTGTGTGCATATGTAGGTGGTGTATTTGTGTGTGCGTGTTTGCGTGTGCGTGTTTACGTGTGCGCGCTTGCGCGTGTGTGTATGTGGCTGCTCCACTAATGATGTGTATAGCTGAAGAAACTGCCTTCCTGCCATTTCTCTGCCAATTTACATTCATGAGAACTGTGTGTACGTGCATGTCCATGTTTTATTTAGTTTATTTTTATTTTTTTTATTTTTTTTATTTTTTAATACTTTTATATCGAGGATAATGGAATAAGCACTTATGTGCGTTTTTATATCCAGTGCCCGTGTGAGTGCGGTTTGTGAATTGTCATCTGTTCCCACCGGCGCACAATGGCCTACTCTTACGAAAAGCGGAACATGATTTAATGTGTGCGCAAGATGCTCTGCGTGCGTTTGCACACGGGGCCTCGGTTTATAGTCTCATCCGAGAGACTTTTGGGGGAGAGTGGAGTCTGCACTGAAGTTGACTCCAGGGGAAAATATCCCCTTGAACGGGAATCGAACCCGGGTTGTCAGATTGCCAGCACAATGTTCTAACCACTAGGCTGTACCCCCCCCCCCCCCCCCCCCCCCCGTGTAGTCATTAATGTGCACATGCTTGGCAGCAGAAAGAATGCACGGCCATTGCTCAAAAATAAAAATCATCACTCGCCCATTCGTCTCCAGAGGAATGTTTTCCCCCTGTATGACAAAGGCAAAGTCTGTCTGACGTTTTGCAAAAATGCAGCCTTCCCCCCCTCTCCACCAATGCTGAGAGTATCACTGTTGTTTTAGCATTGTTTCCATTTCAGGACAATATCTGTAGTACTAGCGGTGTCAAAGGCAGGAAAATATTGGCTTGTATGATAAAAGCAAAGTTGGAACTTCTGTGATCTACATCTGGCTTTGTAGTGGCACTGCTAATCTAGCCCATGTTCATACGTGCAATCAATTTGTTTAAGTCCTTAGAGACAGAAAGACACACAATGATAGAGGTAGACAGGTAAAGAGAGAGAGGGGGAGAGAGAGAGATATAGATAGATAGATAGATAGATAGATAGATAGATAGATAGATAGATAGATAGATAGATAGATAGATAGATAGGTAGATAGATAGATAGATAGATAGATAGATAGATAGATAGATAGATAGATAGATAGATAGATAGATAGATAGATAGATAGATAGATAGATAGATAGATAGATAGATAGATAGATAGATAGATAGATAGATAGATAGATAGATAGATAGATAGATAGATAGTTAGATAGGTAGGTAGGTAGGTAGGTAGGTAGGTAGGCAGGCAGGCAGGCAGGCAGGCAGGCAGGCAGGAAGACAGACAGACAGACAGACAGACAGACAGACAGACAGACAGACAGACAGACAGACAGACAGACAGACAGACAGACAGACAGACAGACAGACAGACAGACAGACAGACAGACAGACAGACAGACAGACAGACAGACAGACAGACAGACAGACAGACAGACAGACAGACAGACAGACAGACAGACAGACAGACAGACAGACAGACAGACAGACAGACAGACAGACAGACAGACAGACAGACAGACAGACAGACAGACAGACAGACAGACAGACAGACAGACAGACAGACAGACAGACAGACAGACAGACAGACAGATAGATTCACAGAGAGAGAGATTTATTCTTTTATTTCGAGGAAAGACAGATAGAGAGATACAACATACATTCATACATACGTACGTACGTACATACATACATACATACATACATACATACATACATACATACAAACATACATACATACATACATACATACATACATACATGCATGGATAGACGCACAGACAGACAGACAGACAGATAGATAAACAGATAGACAAACAGGCAGGCAGGCAGGCAGGCAGATAGACAGACAGATAGACAAATAGGCAGACAGACAGGCAGGAAGACAGATAGACCAACAGATAGACATAATAATAATAATTATGATTATTATTATAAATGGAATTTGTATAGCGCTATATCTTGCAAAAACAAATCAAAGCGCATAAACGCAGACAGATAGACAGGCAGGCAGACAGACCGGTAGGTACTCGCTATCTGTTTTCTAAAGGAGCTGTATCCACCTGTTCCTCCCTGGCTGTCTGAATCCCACGTGTTAATTAACGGGATCACAGCCAGCCTGCAGTGCATCAGTTCTTGGTGTAGCTTTATATTCAGAGCAATGATGGAATTCTGTTGAAGTGTCATCCATCCTTTTCCAGGAAAACTTCTCCTTTAATGTGTCCTGGCGTGATCTAGCTGTCTGTCTCTGTCTCAGCAAAATCTTTTCCAACTGTCACTCTCTCTTCTCCTCTCTCTCTAACACTCTCTTCTCATCTCTCTCAAAGCAACAAAGTGTGCTTCTTCTAGCTAGGATGAACAATCAGGCCATCGATCACGTCCATACTGGAGACTTGGCTGTCCCTGCCATTCCTGCCATGCCTGCCTGGTTTGCCATTGCTCTTGACAATTGACATAGTATGAACTGGCCAGACTGCACTGCACAGCCATGGAGTCCTTAGCGTTGCACGTGCATTTGCGCGAATGTTGTACCGCGCCTCAACAAATCACCGTTGATGCTTCATCATCACTGTTCCAGGGAATTGTCAAATTTCGTCATTGTCCATCAATCTCGTCTGCTCTGTCTGGGCTTTCTGAGATATGCCACTAGCATTATCCTGCGTTTTTTTAGATCCATTCGTTTCATTACCGTGTCTGCAATACTAACATGCTTATCTATGCTAAGAAATAGTCTCATACAGAAAAGACAAGGTTCGATATTTGTGGTGCTTTCTGTGTCGGGCTCTTTGGTACAAATTGTCGAACTGTGTCCACGATTTAAAAAATGATTTTTTTTAACTCAACCTTTAATATAGTAGTATAGATCAGAATGCAAACCTGACCCCCCCTCCCCCCTCTCTCTCCTCTCTTCTCTTCTCTCTCTCTCTCTCTTTCTCTCTCTCTTTCTCTTCCTTTCAGCGATTTGTTTGTTATTTTTCTCCGTTTCATTTCTCTCTCTCTCTCTCCCTCTCCTCCCTCGTTCTTCCTCCCTCCTTCCTACTACTTCTCTGTCATTCTCTCTCTCTACTCTCTTATCCCATCCCCTGCCCCACCAGCTTGAGAACAATAGAGAAAAACAAAAAATGAGGCAGCAGTCTGAGGAGAAAAAACTCCACATAAAAATATAGACCTCATTTATTTGTCTATAAGATCCAGGTTTTAAGAGCCCTCCATATTCTCCAAGCGACAACTGTTGTCTTTGCTAAAAGCTGTTAGATGGGGGGAGTAACTGGGGTCGGTTGTTGTTTTTTAACAAGATGAATGGGTGAATGAGTTAGCAGATCAAAAATGAAGGAAGGAAGGAAGGAAAGAAGGAAGGAAGGTAGGAAGGAAGGAAAGAAAGAACGACGAACAACCTCATGAATGAATGAATAAAAATTATAGATATATTCATATATATATGCACATCTCTCTGTCTCTGTCTATCTGTCTCTCTCTTTCTCCCCCCCTCCCCCCCTCTCTCTCTCTCTCTCTCTCTCTCTCTCTCTCTCTCTCTCTCTCAAATTACAACAGAGGAAATTACAAAAACAATCAAAAAGCTGAAAAATAACAAATCGCCTGGAAAAGATGGAATCACAAACGAAATGATCAAATCAGTTTCATCTAATGTTATAGAAATAATGCGGAATATTTTCAATTTAGTATTAGAAACGGGTATATATCCCTGTGACTGGAAAGTAGGAGTGAATGTCCCAATCTATAAGAACGGATGCATATACAACCCAGAAAACTACAGAGGAATAACGTTGACAAACACTATTGGAAAACTTTTTTGTCAAATACTGAACCATAGAATTTCTGAATATTTAGAAAATAACAATAATATTGTTAGAGAACAAGCTGGTTTCAGAAAAGCATGCAGAACAACAGACCATATCTTCCTACTTAACAATTTAATAGATAGTGTACTGAAAGTAAAAACTAAAAGACTTTATTGCTGCTTTGTAGATTTTCAGAAAGCGTTTGATAATGTGTGGCACGAGGGTCTTCTTATAAAGTTAAACGAAATAGGAATAACAGGCAAAACTTTTAATGTCATTAAAAACATGTATTCCAATGCAACAATATTTACAAAAATACGAGGCAAACACACAGATGAAATCATAGTCAGAAAAAGGGGTACATCAGGGAAATACATTAAGTTCTACATTATTTAATGTATATGTCAATGATATAGTTCAATATACTGATGAGAAAGATTCGCCATATATAACCGCAAAAGACAGAATTCCTTGTTTACTCTATGCTGATGACCTGGCATTGCTATCAACAACCAAAATAGGTCTTCAAACTAAACTGAATAAACTGCAAGAATACTGTTCTAATTGGGGTTTAAAGATAAACAAAACAAAAACAAAGGTAATAGTCTTTACGAGATCACCTCCTAAAATTCCAATTCATTTTAAATGTGGAGAGCATGTAATTGAAACAGTAGAAACTTATAAATATCTAGGTGTCGTTTTTCATCAGAACGGAAATTTCAAGCAACACAAGAACATTTAGTAAAACAAAGCAACAAAGCAATATATGCCTTTAAAAGGGCAATTCATGGACAAAATTTAAAGACTACTATAATAATGCGTTTATTCGACTCACTGATAACCCCTGTTTTAACCTTGGAGCAGAAGTTTGGTTTCCTTTTTGTTTTAATGGGGATACAGAATTTCATATTGATAAACTGTTCAAGGCATGCTTATCCAATCAGTTTTTGTATGAGAATTTTCATGTAAAATTTTGTAAACAAATGATAGGAGTTCATAAAAAAGCATTAGTACTACCCACTTTGGGTGAATTAGGGAGATTTCCACTGACCCTTAAAATCATATGCCAGATAATATCCTTTTGGATTCATTTGACAGAATCAAAACCAGACTCTTATATTAGAATAGTATACGATTATTTGTATCAGAAGAATACATACGATAAATGGATAAACACAGTGAAAAATATTCTGTACACAATTGGATTCAAACATGTCTGGAAGAACCAAAGCACTCTTAATGTTCATCGGTTGAGTTATGCTGTTAGAAGAAAACTTGAGGACATGTATAAAACATTTTGGATCTACCAAAAGAAAGAGTTTGCAAAACTAAAATTTTATGATTTTGCTACCAAAGAATACAGATTGGAACCATACTTAGTAAACTATGAAAACAAAACTCATAAGAAGACATATTGTAAATTTCGCACAAGCTGTCACAATTTAATGATAGAGAAAGGGAGACACCAAAATATATCCAGAGAGGACAGAAAATGTAGACACTGTAACAAAATTGAAGATGAATTTCATTTACTTGATGAATGCATTTTATATGATGAACTCAGAAATAATTTGTTATTAAAAATCAAAACGAAAGACAAAGAACGCAAAAACTGTGTACATAAATTAAGTGACATAATCACAGTTGATATATATCAAGCAGATATCATCAGATATGTGTATGAGTGTTTTGAAAAAAGAGAGAAAGAGAAGTAGAATACAATATGTTTATAGTGTACATCACTTTTAGCCAAAATAGATAATTATAGTTGATGTTTTTGTTGTGTCAAATAAGTCTACATGACTTAAATGGCAATAAAATATTCTGAATCTGAATCTGAATCTCTCTCTCTCTCTCTCTCTCTCTCTCTCTCTCTCTCTCTCTCTCTCTCTCTCTCTCTCTCTCTCTCTCTCTCTCTCTCTCTCTCTCTCTCTCTCCTTGCTTCCCTCTCCCACCTGCTTGGATACCACCCCTCATGTCTGTCTCCCTATATTCAGACTAAGAACAAACTAGGAACTAACTAGAAAGAGGACTTAGGATTGCGTGTATATGTGAGTGTTTGTGTGTGTGAGAGTGCATATGTAGGTGTGTGTGTTTGTGTGTGCGTGTTTGCGTGTGCGTGTTTGTGGGTGCGTGTTTGTATGTGCGTGTTTGCGTTTTTGCGCGTGTGTGTACGTGGTTGCTCCACTAATGATGTGTATAGCTGAAGAAACTGCCTTCCTGCCATTTCTCTGCCAATTTATAGTCATGAGAACTGTGTGCACGTGCATGTCCATGTTTTATTTATTTTATTTTTTATTTTATTCTTTTATATTTTTCTTTTATTCTTTTATATCGAGGATAACGGAATAAGCACTAATGTGCGTTTTTACATTCAGTCCCCGTGTGTGTGCAGTTTTGTAAATTGTCATCTGTTCCCACCGGCACACAATGGTCTACTCTTACCAAAAGCGAAACAGGATTTAACGTGTGCGCAAGATGTTCTGCATGCGTTCGCACACGGGGCCTCGGTTTATAGTCTCAACCGAGAGACTTTTGGGGGAGAGTGGAGTCTGCACTGATGTTAACTCCAGGGGAAAATATCCCCTTGAACGGGAATCGAACCCGGGTCGTCAGATTGCCAGCATAATGTTCTAACCACTAGGCTGTCCCGTCCCCCCATGTAGTCATTAATGTGCACATGCGTTGGCAGCAGAAAGAATGCACGGCCAATGCTCAAAAATAAAAATCATCACTCACCCATTCATCTCCAGAGGAATGTTTCCCCTGCATGACAAAGGCAAAGTCTGTCTGACGTTTTGCAAAAATGCAGCCCCCCCCCCCCCCCCCCCCCAACCCGCCCATGCTGAGAATATCACTGTTGTTTTAGCATCGTTTCCATTTCAGGACAATATCTGTAGTACTAGCGGTGTCAAAGGCAGGAAAATATTGGCTTGTATAATAAAAGCAAAGTTGGAACTTCTGTGATCTACATCTGGCTTTGTAGTGGCACTGCTAATCTAGCCCATGTTCATACGTGCAATCAATTTGTTTAAGTCCTTAGAGACTGAAAGACACACACAATGATAGAGGTAGACAGGTAAAGAGAGAGAGGGGGAAAGAGAGAGAGATAATAGATAAGATAGATAGATAGATAGATAGATAGATAGATAGATAGATAGATAGATAGATAGATAGATAGATAGATAGATAGATAGATAGATAGATAGATTGATTGATTGATTGATTGATTGATTGATTGATTGATTCACACAGAGAGATATTTATTCTTTTATTTCGAGGAAAGACAGATAGATAGATACACACATACATTCATGCATACGTACATACATACATACATACAGACATACATACATACATACATACATACATACATACATACATACATACATACATACATACATACATACATACATAGATATATGCATGCATGCATGCATGCATGCATGGATAGACAGACAGACAGATAGATAAACAGATAGACAAACAGGCAGGCAGGCAGACAGATAGACAGTTAGGCAGCCAGACACATCAACAGACAGACATATAGGCAGACAGACAGGCAGGAAGACAGATAGACCAACAGGTAGACATAGAAGCATCTGTTTTCTAAAGGAGCTGTATCCACCTGTTTCTCCCCTGGCTGTCTGAATCCCAGGTGTTAATTAACGGGATCACAGTCAGCCTGCAGTGCATCAGTTCTTGGTGTAGCTTTATATTCAGAGCAATGATGGAAATCTGTCTGAAGTGTCATCACCTCCTTTTCCAGAAAACTTCCCTTTATATCTGCCTCTGTCTGTCTGTCTGTCTGTCTCTGTCTGTATGTCTGTCTGTCTGTCTCTGTCTGTCTGTCTGTCTGTATGTCTCTGTCTGTCTCTGCTTCTCTCTCTCTCTCTCTCTCTCTCTCTCTCTCTCTCTCTCTCTCTCTCTCTCTAAAAGCAAACAAACACTTCCTTTCTTCTAGCTAAGGAAATGAACAATGGCATTCCATCAGTCACGTCCATAGCTGAAGAAGCTTCTTTCCTGCCATCCTTGCCATTTCTGCCATTTCTCTGCCAATTGACATTCATGAGACAGGCCAGCGTGCACGTGCACAGCCATGGAGTCATTAACGTGCACGTGCATTTGCTGCAGAAAGAGTGACTGCTCTATAAAATCACCGCTGATGCTTCACTCACTCATCTGTCTCCAGAGGGATGTCTTTTCCTGCGTGACAAAGGGTCGAATCCGGTTCAAGGGGATATTTTCCCCTGGAGTTAACATCAGTGCTGACTCCACTCTCCCCACAAGTCCTCCGGATGAGACTATAACCCGCGGTCCCTGTGTGCGAACTCACGTCTAAAATCACTAAATCACTAAATGTGAATAGACGTTAAACTAAAGATACCACGCAAAACATCTTGCACAGACATTAACACCTGTTCCGCTTTTCAGAAGAGTAGGTCATTGTGTGCCGGCCAGTGGGAGCGGATGACAAAATTTACAAAACTGCATACACATGAAGACAGGATGTAGCGCTTATTCCATTGTCCTCGAAATAAAGAATAAATAAAATTTTAAAAATTTAAAAAGTGGGCCGTCTGTCTGAAGGTTTGTAGAGAATAGCACAGCCTGCATGTTGGCTTCATCAGTATTGTTTTAGGATCGATTCCAAGCCATGACAGTGTCTTCAGTATTGGTAATCTCAAAGAATTATTGTCAGCTCTGGAATGTGTTCTTCCCCCTCAGAGGTCTACTTCTGTGCAGTTGCTAAAGGGGGGGGGGGGGGGGGGTATTTTGTTGTTGGGGGTTGTACTGCATTGGATTGTGTCAAAGTGGGTCGGGCTGTATGTTGCTTTCAGAGATGGCAGATTTCTCTTCGTGAAACTCGGGCTGCTCTACCAGGGAGAGTATGTCGCCACTGGAGCAGCGCCACAATTTTTTTTATTATTTGTCTCCATGTGTATTAGTTTTGCTAACAAAGTGGTATTTTCTGCAAATTTTTTGCTGGGGACAGCTGTCTAGTTAAAGTGGTTTATTTTACGTTCGTTGAAAGCGTGTTGTACAAGGTGTCTCATTTATCATCTCATCCTAAAGACCACCACTCGAGGAGAAAAGTGTGGACATAAACGGGGGTTGATACCCGCACTTCTCTCTTTCTAGGCAAATGCTTTACCTTTAGAGCACCCACCCACCTCCTTGTTAGTTACTAAAGGTGTAGTTGTGAAGGGTGTGAGGTTATGTGGTGATAGTGAGGCCACTGCCCCATTGACGTTTCTTTGTAAGGGTAGTACAGTAGACCTTTCCTTATGTTGGCGTGCATGGCCGTGAATTCTGTTTCTGGTTGTGTTTTGTGGGGTTTTTTATACATGACATGCTTCTGCTCATTATTTTTCATGTTATTATCGTTATTATTGTTTCTGGTTGTTATTATTGTTCTTACTTTCTATTATCTTTATCATCATAGCTCTTATCAACGTTAGTAGAAATAGCAGTAATGGTAGAACTAAAATTATCACTATTATTATCATTATTATTATTACTGTTGTTGTTGTGTTACATATAGCATTTATCTCAAACACAATGAAGAAAAAAAAGCTAATGAACACGTCTTGATGACAGACACAGACAACAAGTCAACAACGGCAACAGCAACATCGATGACAGCAACAGCAGCAACAACAACAAGAACCCTACTACTACAGCTGCTGTTGCTGCTGTTGCTGCTGTTACTGCTGTTACTATTACTGCTGATTCTGCTACAACTACTTCTACTACTTCTACTACTACTAGTACTATTACTTCTACTACCACTACTACTACTACTACTACTACAACTGCTGGTGCTGAAGCTACTACTTTTTTCTACTACTACTTCTACTACTTCTAACTGCTGCTACTACTGTTGCTTCTGCTGCTACAAACAAGAACTACTACTACTGCTGCTGCTGCTGCTGCTGCTGCTACTACCACTACCACTACTACTACTACTACTACCGCAGTTACTGTTACTACTACGACTGCTATTGCTGCTTCTACTACTACTACTACTACTACTACTACTACTACTACTACTACTACTACTACTACTGCTGCTGCTGCTACTGCTGCTGCTTCTGCTACTGCTACTTCTGCTGCTACTGCTGCTTCTGCTGTTGCTGCTACTGCTACTGCTACTGCTGTTATTACTGTTGGGAGTGTATATACATAGATGCAAGAGTGTGCGTGAGTGCATTCTTGCGTCTGTGCACACGTGTCTACGTGTACGTATCGGTGTATCGCATATGCATGCATGCGCGCGTATGTGTATGTTTGCGTGCATGCGTATACTGAGTATGTGCCTTCCCGTGTTGTGCTGATCAGAGGTGGGGGTGAACGGGGAGGTGCTGGTGATCCACAATGTGTCGCGGTACTGCGGCGGCATCTACGAATGCGTGGCCTTCAACGGCGTGCCTCCTGCCGTCAGTCGTCAGATTGAAGTGCAGGTGAAATGTGAGTGGTGCCGTTTTCTGCCTCTGCCCTTTTATTAAAAGCATAATCAGATTGAAGTGCAGGTGAAATGTGAGTGATACCGTTTTCTGCCTCTTCCCTTTAAAAAAAAACCAACATAATCAGATTGAAGTGCAGGTGAAATGTCAGTGATGCCGTTTTCTGCCTCTGCCCTTTTAAAAAACCATAATCAGATTGAAGAGCTGGTGAAATGTGAGTAGTGCCGTTTTCTGCCTCTTCCCCTTTAAAAAAACCAACAACTAAACATGTCTTTCTGTCTGTCTGTTCTTCTGTCTGTTGTCTGTCTGTCTTTATATCTTTCTCTCTCTTCTGATCCTCTCTCTCTCTCTCTCTCTCTCTCTCTCTCTCTCTCTCTCTCTCTCTCTCTCTCTCTCTCTCTCTCGTTTTAGTAGTACTTTAGTAGTATACGCACTACTTGTAATATCTCCGGTATCATTTATATCGTTATTTTGCCTTTGTTCGGTGGTCTCTCAGTGTTCTTTTGATAAAGAGAAAGCCAATAGTATAGGTGACTGTTAATCATGCACATGTTTAGAGATTTTATGACCTCCGAGATGCTCGCTCAAGGTTTGCCCCCTGGAGTTAACAACATCAGTGCCAACTCCGCCCACTCGCCTAGGAGTCCTTCCGATGAGACTATAAAACAGAGGTCCCGTGTGACACCTCACGCAGAACGTCTTATGCACACTTTAAAACCCGTTCCACCTTTGGGAAGAGTAGGCCATTGTGTGTCGGTGGGGACGGATGAGAACATTTCAAAAACGCATTCACACTTGTGTCGTGTTTAGACACCATCCCCGAAGTCGGAATGCGGCTACATTAATGAATGATGGGCAAGAAACGGCTGCAGTGGCGAAACCTGGCCAGTGGTGAACCTCATAATTATCTCTAGCCAAGGAACGGAAACAAAAACTATGAATGCTCGAACTGATTAATTGATTAAATATGATTGATTGATTGATTGATTGATTGATTGATTGATTGATTGATTGATTGATTGATTGATTTGTTCACTGATTGGCTCACTGATTGAATGACTGATGGATGGATGGATGGATGGATGGATGGATGGATGGATGGATGGATGGATGGATGGATGGATGGATGGATGGATGGATGGATGGATGTTGATATGATGACTGCTGCAGTGCGGTCATGCAGAGTGTACACATGTTGCAGTCGCCCCTGAGATAATTGCTGCCAAACCGATCAATCAATTGATTGATTGGTTGGTTGATAAATCGATTAACTGATTGCTTGATTGATTGTTTGGTTAAGTGATTGATTGACTGACTGACTGATGTATGTCATGATGACTGCTGCAGTGTGGTCATTTCTATACATGGAGTGTATACATGCTGCAGTCGCCCCAGAGATCATGCTGCCCAACAGACGCATTGGGCAGGACGTGGGCCGAGAGACCATTCTGGAGTGTACCGTCACCGCCTTTCCAGAGGCCAAGATCTCCTGGCTCAGGTGACTGCAGTCCTTAGAACAGAAACCATGCACATCATAATTATGCGCATGCGCTCGTGTGCGCATGCGTGTGCATGCGAGCGCACATACACACACTCTCTTATATTAGAATAGTATACGATTATTTGTATCAGACGAATACATCCGATAAATAGATCAACACAGTAAAAACTATTCTTTACACAATTGGATTCAAACATGTCTTGACGAACCAAAGTACTCTTGATGTTCATCGGTTGAGTTATGCTGTTAGAAGAAGGCTTGAGGACAGGTATAAAACATTTTTGATCTACCAGGAGAAAGAGTTTGCAAAACTAAAATTTTACGATTTTGCTACCAAAGAATACAGACTGGAACCATACTTAATAAACTATGAAAACAAAACTCATAAGAAGACGTTTTGTAAATTTCGCACAAGCTGTCACAATTTAATTATAGAGAAAGGGAGGCACAAAACATATCTAGAGAGGACAGAAAATGTAGATATTGTAACAAGATAGAAGATGAATTTCATTTACTCGATGAATGTATCTCATATGATGAACTCAGAAACAATTTGTTATTAAAAATTGCAACCAAAGACAAAAACGTTACATTTGTATAGATAAATTAAGTGACATAATCACAGTTGATATCTATCAAGCAGGTATCATCAAATATGTGTATGAATGTTCTAAGAAAAGAGAAAATGAGAAGTAACTGCAACATGCTTTAGTGTACATCAATTTGAGCCAAAAAGATGATTATAACTAATGTTTGCTTGTTTTGTTGTTGTGTCAAATAAGTCTACTTGACTTAAATGGCAATAAAATATTCTGAATCTGAAAATGATTTTAAAAAATCACACGAGACGGGATAGCCTAGTGGTTACAGTACTGTATTCGTGATCTGTTGACCCGGGTTCGATTCTCGTTCGAGAGGATTTTTTCCTCTGGAGTTAACATCAGTGCCGACTCTACTCTCCCCAGAAGTCTTTCGGATGAGACTGTAAACCGAGGTCTTGTGTGCAAACGCATGCAGAACATCTTGCGCACATGTTAAACCCGCTCCGCTTTTCGGAAGAGTAGGCCATTGTGTGCCGGCGGGAACAGATGACAACATTTACAAAACTGCATACACACGGGGACTGAATGAAAAAAGCAAATGAGTGTTTATTCCATTATCCTCGAAATAAAAGATTAAAATAAAATCGAAAAAAAAATATATATATATTCACTCACACACACTCACACTCACGCTCACTCTCACACTCACATCACTCACACACACACACACTCACTCACACACACACACACACTCACTCACTCACTCGTTCACACATTCACTCACTCACTTTTTCACACACACACACACACACACACACACACACACACACTCGCACACACAGTGCACACACACACATACAAATACGCGCACGCACATACACAAAAACACATAGACACACACACACACATGCACGCATGTATTGTACTGTATTGATTTGTGTCGCCACAAGAGCAGCGCCGGCCACCCATTATTGTTGTTTTCTTTTCCCGTCTGCTTGTGTGTGTGTGTCCTTACCTGGAGTGGTGTGTCATCTGGGCACAGGCGGGGGACGATAGTGGAGAACCTGTCGCAGAAGTACCGCCTGGAGACGTATGACGAGGACCGCAACATCATCACCCTCAGCCTCCGCATCTTCAGCATCGAGCGCACGACTACGGCTCCTACACCTGCGTGGCTTCCAACGTCCTGGGCGAGGACTCGGAGTCCATGATACTGTACGGTAAGAAGGGGGCAGTGGTCCGCTCTTTTCCCTGCAGCGTCGGTATCGTCATTGCCGTGTGGGGTCAGTGTGGTAAAGCTGTTGACATCGGCCGCTTCAGTGTTTGCTTGAAGAGATCTATCTTCTTCTAGAGTCCACATAGATTCTGACTTGGCTTCTTGCAAGTCTCTTGAATAAGACAATGTCCCTAAAGATCCTTTTTTGTGATATTCCCGCTTGGCAACATTGGTAACTTCCTGAGAGAATCAGGTTTGCTCCTTTCGATATGAGTGAAGATGTCATAGTTGGCCATTATCAACAAAGTTGTTTTAAGGAATCTGGTTTTGGTTTTTATCTCATTTTATGTGTGGTTGATTGGCTTCTCCCACAACGCGGTGCCCGTCCTGGGTTTACCCTTATGGTTGCCAGGGCGTGGATACAAGGAACGACAGTAGAGCTGGTTTTATACCCTGTTTTAATCTGTGCATAGTTGCACAGTTTTAATCTGAGATTTCACTTTTAATGAGGTGACAGCCCCAACGTGGACTTTGTGGTTGGTGGGGCTGTAAACAATACGATTGGATTGGAAATGAGACAATGAACGGAGATCTGGTGTGGAAATCTAGAGAGTAGATCTATAACAGGTGATGGGAGGGATGACACGAACATACTGGGTTATGTCGTTGGTGAGGCATCTGTGGTGGTGCTGGTTAAGAAGAGGAGGGGGGGGGGGGTTATACACTATTCCGAATGTAAAAAAACTAAAGCTGACCCACTTCTGGGTCTTCATTATTTTTCAAATGTTTGAATGTTTTCACAAAACCAAGCCCGTGCAGAAAACATTTGCACCAGTCCCATCCTTGATTGAAAAGTCAAGAACATGAGGTTTGATTGATAATAGGAATACACTTGACAAACGTACGTGTTCTTGGCGCTAAATCCACTGTGATCGCCATTCTTGTTGCCATATCTTTGATTATTATTTCCATCAGAGCATGTAGAAAAGAAGAAACTGGAGAAAGTAAACTCAACAAGATTACAAGTCACCAAACTCCTGTAGTTTAGTCATGTCAATTGTCAAATTTGCCGTGTGGTGCTACTAAACAAACAACACAGTTTTAATTACCGGGTTGTTGTTGTTTTTTATAACCCTGCCCTTAGAAAATTGCAGTAGTTATTTTCCGAATGTATGTGAAAACTTTAAGCTACCAACTCCCCAAAATAGTGGGGCTAGGTTCACCCAGCTGTACATGAGTAACTGCTCTCTTTACCTGGGAGAGACAGACTGACAGACATACAGACAGAAAGAAAGACCGCAGACAGACAGACAGAAAGACCACAGACAGACAGACAGAGACACAGACAGACAGAAAGACCGCAGACAGACACAGACAGACAGAGAGACAGACAGACCACAGACAGACAGACAGAAAGACCACAGACAGACAGACAGACAGAAAGACCACAGACAGAGACAGACAGACAGACAGACCACAGACGCAGACAGACAGACCACAGATAGACAGACAGACCACAGACAGACAGAAAGACCACAGAGACATACAGACAGACAGACCACAGACAGACAGACAGAAAGACCACAGACAGACAAAAAAACACAGACAGACAGAAAGACCACAGACAGACAGACAAACACAGACAGACAGGCAGACAGAGTATTCAGTGACATCACTAACTGCATGTTGTAAATGTCGTGTACCCCTTTCATATAGGTACATAATTGTGTCCTTCCTTACACACGCCCCATATACGCGTGTCCTCAAGATTCAAGATTTTTTTCAAGATTTTATTTCAAGAAATTTTTCTCAGATTATTCAGCGTACATCAGAACGACGCCTACCACCACCACCACCACTACCACCACCACCACCCCCACCCCCCGCAGGCCACCCCGGACCACCCAGATGCTGGTGCTGCAGCCACCCGTGGGGCAGACCAACCCGCACAACGGCAGGTACCCGCACGTGGAGGGCAGGGGCCACAACCCGCATCAGCCTGGCGACGCTTACCGCCCCGTCACCCACCCCGACTCCTGGAATTCCCACCGATCCGAGAAAGAAGGTGAGCGACAGGGTGGGCTGTGGGGGTTTATTGTAGTAATATTGTTATTATTATTATTATTATTATTATTATTATTATTATTATTATATTATTATTATTATCATTATAGTATTATGTAGTATTATACATATTATTTGTTGTTTTGTTGTTGTTGTTGTTGTTGTTGTTGTTGTTATAGTATAGTATAGTTGTAGTAGTATATAGGAGGAGGAGGGGAGGGAGTAGTATAGTATAGTAGTAGTGTTAGTATTTAGTTAGTAGTAGTAGTGTAGTAGTAGTAGTAGTAGTAGTAGTAGTAGGAGAGAGGAGGAGGAGGTAGTAGGAGTAGTAGTAGTAGTATATGTTGTTGTTGTTGTTGTTGTTTTCGAGGATAATGGAATAAGCACTCATAACCAGTCTCCGTGTGAATGCGGTTTTTCAAGTGTTGTCATCCGTTCCCACCCGTCCACAATGTCCTATTCTCCCAAAAAAGTGGAACAGGTTTTAAATGTGTGTGCAAGGTATTCTTCACGCGTTCGCACACGGGGCCTTGATTTATAGACAGATCCTAAGGACTTTTGGGAGGAGTGGAGTCGGCACTGATGTTAACTTCAGGGGGGTAAAACTCCCCTTGAACGGGATTCGAACCGGGGTCGGTAGATCGCAAGCGCTGCACGCACCCCTTCTTACCACCAAGCCAACTGTCAGTGGAATTTTCACACACTGTCGTTTAATTCGGCAACATGTCGAGATTCAACCCATGCATAAACTATGACACATTCAAGAAGAAACGTCTGTGGTAGATTTCAGCTTACCCTGCACTATGAGCGTGGTGCTAGTCTGTCACTGCTTTTGAGGTAACTTCTTTGTAGTGGTGCTTCAAACAAACCTGGTTAACCTGGAAGGACGGTGGCAGGATGGTTAAGACGTTTGCCTGCCAACAAGTAAACCGTGAGGTTCTGGGTTCGATTCCCAGCCTCGCCCTTTCTTCCCAGTTTGACAAAAAAAATCGAACTGAATGTCAAAGTCCTTCGGAGGAGACTATAAACCGAGGCCCCGTGTGCGAACGCATGCAGAACATCTTGCGCACACGTTAAATCCTGTTCCGCTGTTCGAAAGAGTAGGCCATTGTGTGCCGGTGGGAACAGATGACAACATTGACAAAACCGCATACACGCGGGGACTGGATGTAAAAAAAAGGACATGAGTGCTTATTCCATTATCCTCGGGGGAAAAAAAGTCATCTGAGCGCTTTGATTTATTGCTTTACAAGATTCAGCGCTATATAAATTCCATACATTATTATTAGTATTATTAACCTAAGGAAAAGAATGAGATCCAACTAGCATCAGTCTCCGTTTTTCACCTGTCAGTTTCCTGTCTGTCTGTGACTGGCAGGTTCCAGGGGCAAGGTGCTGCAGTCCAACATGGGCGGCTCCTCTGCTTCTGCACCTGTCTTCATGTGTTCCTCCACTCTTGCTGCTGCTGCTGCTGTCTCCGTCGTCCTGGTGATTCCAGTCTTCGTCTTCCCCCACCGGCTGTTGTGATACACACTCACAGACTGTGGAATACACTCTTCTCTGCTCATTGATTCTTCGACCAAAACTAAACTGTTGATGACTATGTTACTATTTTGTTTTGTGTTTAAGTTGTACTCAAAACGGGGGTTCACTTTTGTACAGCGTTTTACTGAAAATGACGGAAAGCATCTGCCAAGATGTTAGAAGAAAAATGAACTTAACTGTTTGACCACACCTCTATGGATTTATCATAACTCAATGCAAAAGCCAACGAAAAACGTGTATGTATTGAGGCACATTCGTGAAAGCTGCATGGAACTCTTGTAGTTAATGAAACAATACCCATTGCTTTATATGAGAATGCTGTATCGGTGTATGCATCTGCGAAGTAAAAACAACTCTACTAATGTATCAGCAAGCAGTGTATCAGCTTTCTGCTAAAGTCTGGCTAACCTAGGCTGTGGTCTTCTGCTTTCACCAAAGCTGGAGCTTGTATTGACATTTTGGACTGTAGAATAGTACTGGACTTGGGAGGCAACTCCTCCCAACGTCTACGTGGATGCTAAACAAAACACGAGGAATGTACAGGAAAATCCAACCCGTGTGTCCAGTCAAGTTTTGATTTTACAGCAAGTCAATAACACATACTAGTACTATACGCCATAAATTCATGTCAGCGAAATGTGTACAGCAGCTTAATCATTCTGTAAATGAAAATGACAGGCACTGCACTGTACTGTGCTGTGCACATAAGCAGATCTATGCGCCCAGTGGTTTTGAGTGTCACATCCCTGGCAGTATCTTACCGAATATGACTATAAATCTTCACGTGTGCCGTGACCCTGTTCACAGAAAGTGTTGTTAATAAGCAGTTCTGATTATGCAGTACACGCCTCGCCTACTTCATGTTGGCGTGAAGGACAACTACAGAACAACGCTACACGCTGTGGAGGGTGCACATGAAAGAGGAAAGGCGCTGGGAACACGGCTCGGAAACCCTGTTGGCTTGTTGCACTTGGTGACTGAATGGCTGTCCTTGTCAATAAAGCAACGACGTTGGGGACAACATGCTGAGGTTGGCGTGAAACATTTCTGAAAAGTGCATCAGTGTTGGTAGTAGGTGACGGGTGTGCAGGTCCAGCTCCAGTGTGTGACCTGTTGACCTGTGATGCCTGCCTGCAGGGGCAGAGGGCTGCAGAGGGCAGGACACCCCTGTTAGGCTCTAGCAACTCTGGTGCAGCGGGGTATGCATCCACCACAAGAAGGATCAGGTCGTGTTGGAAAGAGCAGAGTTGACTTTGCCTGAAAAGACAGACAAATGGACTGGGAAAGCAAAAGCAATCATACAACAGACGACAGATATAGCACACAGGGACAGAGATAGCCATTATTAGCAACAGGAAATTTCTGACACCGAATTTCCAGATAGTGGAGATCCTATTTCTATGAAAAGAGCTCCTGGCATCTGTTTCCAGCTGCTTATAATGATGTGGCATTGCACACACCAGCCCACGCCGATATCCCAAGCAGAACGGCCATCACACCGCGGGTCACTGTGCCTAGCAGTGCTGATGGGGGCTGGCTGCTGCAACATGAACTGGGCAAGTGGACTTTGCTAGACTTCAGCATTCTGGGCAGTGCATTAGCAGCACCATGACTGCTTTCTAGGCAACATGTCTCCCTGTTAGACACTGACGGGACATTCGGGATCCTTGCAAGCATCCGATGGGTTCTCCATCAACTAAGAAACTGGCTTTGGGGGTTAAACCCTCATACATGTTTACATCGAACTCTGGCAAGGTCTGCCATACTGGAGAGCTGTCTTCTCTCCCGCTCTGTCAGCATCGCTGATGGTTAATTAAGTCGTTTCCATTGCAAGGCGGCTGCATGACTGAAACACGAGAACATTGATTTGCTCGCCTGGCCTTGTCTCGTTGTGTCTGCCTGTTACGACTAGTTTTAATGGAAGTTGAGGAAGTAAGTATGTGTTGAACATATTGTGAAGTATAACTGGTCAGCGTTAAATGTGGGATGCTCGCTTTTACTGTTTTTTTAATGCATTACGTTCAGAATGTTGCATTTATGAGAGATGGTCTTACTTGTATTTTTGAAAATGATACATATATAACCAAACTATCTTTGAACATGGTTCACAGCTTTACTCAGAACTCGTTCAACCATGCTGTCTTGTGAGGCGGAGGAGGGGGGTGGAAGAACCTCACTCATTGAGCAGCATGGTACTTAAGTCTACTACTGCAGTTATCAGACCTTCCAAAATACAGAAATATTGATTCTGCCCCGTACATACTTATAACTTTATCCCTTGTCTTCGTAATGAAAAATACCGTAACCCCTATAGGCGGTGAAAGCCGAACTTGTCACCATAGCAACAGTGACATCATCGGTCTCCATGCCATAATTTAATGGCAACGAAAACATTCGTGCGCAAATAATTTGTCTTCCTGTCAGTGATATGCTGTCAGTGGCAGTGTCACAGTTTCTCCATGCGTTTCACACCATTGTGTTGATGGGAAAGCTGATTCTGTGTCAGCCTTTTCCTGTCGCTCAGACAGCAACCGCCCTTGTCTGCTACATGAGCAAAAATCCATTGTGGGTCCGACTTCGGCCTGGTGTAATGTAGATTGTGAATCTGATCTGCGCACAGGTCTTCTTAGGCAAAGAATGCATGTAGTTTTGTCATGTTTGATTCTCAGTTCTCCTGATGCTTTTCTTCTATAGGCCTTCAAACCCAGCATGCTCTAGCCCACACATGTACTACATACAGGGTAACTGCCAAGAAACAAGCCAGACAGGAGCTTGAGAACATGGCGTAACTCGTTAGTGGGTGAAGCCTTGGCTGTAAGGAGGGCAATACGCTCTTTGGAATTCCACCTGATGCTGAAATGGATGGTGGGATTTTCACTGTGCATTCTTTATTTCCTGCATGGATCAATCAATATATGGATGATCAAGAACTGGTATTTCAAGCCCTTGAGACCTTGAACAAAAAGTGTTGCCAACCTTTCCTGTCTGAATAAATGTTGTGTGTTTACAACTGTCCAGAAGTTGTTGTTCCTGTCTTATTGTTGTTTGGGGATGGTGGTTGTTGTTGTTGTTGTTGGGGGTTTTTAGCGGGAGGGGTTGGGGGGGTGCTTACTTGCATGTGTGATTGTTTGTGTGTGTGTTATTTGTTTGCTTTACTGTGTAATTGTCCTCTTGTTTTGTAGAGTTTAAACTTGAAGCTAGACGAGATGATGACGAAGAAGACACTACAACCCAAATACCATGTGTGTGTTATTCATACCGTTCTTCCCTGGGTAACCCGCCAACAGAGATGATGAGACATTGTGCATGCTGTGTGGAGGTGTGACAAGAGTGTGGCCTGTTTGGGGGTCCTCAGACCTCACTGTGGTGAAAGAGAACTTCGTCATGACAATACCTGTCGGGGATGAAGACAATATTCTTGTGGACATTTCTTGACTTGTCTTAAGGGAAATCTTTGTGATTGTGATAACGTCTTTGCAAATTCTTAATTTCTTTTAAAGGTGGGGTTTTTTTTTTATAATTATGCGCACTCTGTTTCGAAGTATTGGATGGCGTAAACTTTCACCAGTTTCAATGACCATTTTGGCCATGATGGTTTGGTTTGGTTGTTGCTGTTTTTGTTGAATAAGACAATTTTCCTTCTTGTTGCTAACCACCTGCAAGCGATGAAGCATGCTGCATGTTTAAAGTGAAGTAAGAGGACACATTCCGTGATTTTCAAGCTTTTGTCACGTTTGTGATTGTTCTTAGAAATATGAACCTAGTTTACAGATGGCGGTGTAAAAACTGGTTGGCTTCGTTCGTAACAAATTTTTTCTCAGGCGCAAACAAAAAACACCTCTCCCGAATCCCCCCCCTCCCCCCTCCTCCTCCCTCCCCCCTCCCCCCTAATAAATCCGTTGTATAATGTCTAAACAATCGCCTCGCTCTTCACGTTTTTTCCTGAATATTTGGTCTTGCATTCACATTGGATGCTACTCTCATTTTCTGTTGGAACAATCTGTAACAGGACTGAATGGTGTATGTACTGTCGCTTCTTTAAGAACGTCAGTCTGTGTGAGAGAACAGTGCGGGCTGAAAGGTGTGTGTGTTGAATGGAAGTTTACTGACCTTTCCAGAGACGTGTTCACTGGGTAAACGACACTACACTAGTTTGTTCCACTAATCTCTGTCTTCACTATACTTAGTTAAAGCATCTGCTAAGGAAAGGCAAAAATATTTAGCACGTAAAATCGAACTCTGTGGTGAAGGAACATGCTCAACATGAGATACTTCAAGTATTGTTCTGTTTTATGCTGAACATAGTTTAGATATTTCTTTTTTTAAGAAGGTGTGTGTGTGTGTGTGTGTGTGTGTGTGTGTGTGTGTGTGTGTGTGTGTGTGTGTGTGTGTGTGTGTGTGTGTAATCGAACTGATAAAAGAATTTGATATTCATATGTCGTTGGGTATCTGATTTGTGGAAATGTTCTTATTATCTCTCATGTGTATTTAGGTCTAATGTGTTTGGCATGTTTTTCATTTTTTAAAAACCTCAAAAATGTGTGTACACATATTATGTATGCTTTGGGGGGGTTTTGTTTTTATTATCAGCTTACTATGATAGGCAATGCTATCATTGCCACACATCTGGTCATTCTTTTTGTTCTGATTTATATGGCGTTCTGTTGGTTTATGTGCATGCAAGACATTTCCTTTAGAAATCGTCGTCTTTCAAATGGTAGAAATGACGTGGAGTTCACTGTATTCATTCATGCACGTGTCATGTCAGCCCGTGTGTCTGTCTCACTGATGACTTGTACAGTTACCTTCAACTAATGTTATTCCTATCCCCTGACAATTACACCCGTTTAACCTGGAAGCATTGCTAGCCTTTTGTTCTTAAGATTTGGTTCTTTCGTTCTCTATTTACGTCTTGTACAAAAATGTACCAATGCCTGTTGACTTAAACGTCCTTTCCTTTTACCTGTACATGCAACATTCATGACCCCCTTCCCCTCCCCTCATTTTTCCTACCCTGTTAAAGGTAAATGACTCTTTTCCCCTTACTTAAAGTGGGGAAAACAGAAAAGATTCTTTTAGTCACCGATAAACGTTTAATTTTAGTTTTCTCATTGATTTTTTGGTATTAAAGATTTGTTGTTGTTTTTTTAATTTTGGGGTATACACTTTTCAGTTTACAAGCATGAACATGCGATTGATTTTCCAATGAAACTGTTGAAAAGCTTCATGCTGTGTGCGTGTGTGCTGCTGACTGGTATCCGTGTACAGACTGCTTTCATTTTTACTGAATGTCTGTTGTTGGTGTTACTGTAGTCATTGTGTGTCTGCAATATTTCAACGACCAGGAATTAAAACACAAGAAAACCGTTTTCCAAGTCTGATTCGTCTGGTACCATCATTCAGGCAAATGAAGCATCAGCGGATGTCCGGGTATCACGGTGCTCTGGCTCCTGATCCTGCCCATTTCCTGTCGTCTGCTGTCTGAGCCACACCCTCTCTGAGCTCTGGGGACAGTGGAGCCTGCTGGCCCGGGGGTTCTTAAGCGCCGTGGAACTGGCTACAGAATTGAACTGGTTGTTCATTGTGACATGTAGGTTGATGAATCGGTGGATAGGTGGTCTAGAGGTAACGCATCTGCCTAGAAAGCCAAAAGTCCGGTTCGAGGTGTGTGGTGGTTCAATCCTCGTTTGGGCACAAACATTTTCCCCCATCCATTAGACCATGACTGGTGGTCTGGGTGCTAGTCTTTCGGATGAGACGATAACCCGAGGTCCTGTGCGTTACACATAATTATTTAGCGCACGTAAAAGAACCCACGGCAAAAAGAGAGTTGTCCCTGGCAAAAATCTGTAGAAAAAAGCCACTCTGATAGGGAAACAAACAATGCAGACTGGAAAAGACACAAAAAATGGGTGGCGCTGCTCTTGTGGCGACGCGCTTTCCCTGGGTAGAGCAGCCCAAATTTCACGCAGAGAAATCTGCCGTGACTGAAAGTGCTATGAAATGAAATAACTCAGTGTGGAAGTTGCTGCTGCTGTCTATCTGTTTTTATATGGGTTTTTTTCTGATCTGTTGTGATACTCCCGCACTGCTCATCTCGAAATCGCGGCCTCAGCCATACCTAGGTGTGTCACATGGCATCATCAGGGTCAGAAGTACACAGAGAGATTATCCATGTTAGTCGCCGTGGGGCCACTAGCTAGAGGACCTTACACTGCTGCTGGATCACTGTAATTGTGTCTGGCAGTGCCAGCTCTGAGCTAGCTTAACGTAGGACATCGCCTATTTAGCCCCCTACTGACGATACTCGTAACCTAGTCGCAGAGCCAGACTGTGTGAGATATTCGCGAAGGGTAGTGACCACCGCATCGTCCCTTCAACGACCTTTTCCGTGAATCACCCACCCCACAAGCTTTACCACTAACCCGCCGCTGCAGAGGAAATGCACGGGAAACCCAAACTGAGGTTACCCTGAGACCAGAGTAACCAGGAACACAGAGGCAGAGCCTGTTGTAATTTCATAGCGATCAGTGGTGGTGAGGACGATGCCATGCTGCTGCTGTGGAAGTGCAAAGTGCTTCGAGAATATTAATAGGACTGTACTGTACTTTCCTTTCATAATATATTCCGGGGTCAACTGGGCCGAGATATACACACACCTGCAGTGTTGGTCAGGTGATTTCAGCAAGGCTCTCAAAAATCACATCGCATCCGTAAAGTGGATGAAGCTCGACTCTTCGGTCCCGATTACCCCATAGCAGAATCCCTCTGCAGAGGAGCTGGCAGGTGTCTGATAAATCCCTATGGCTCTTATGGGATTTAAACACACTACCTTCTAGCCAGTCACACAAAAGCGCTAACCACTGCGCCATGACAGCCGGTAAAAGTTTGTGTCAGATATCGTGCAAGTTCTGAAAGTTGGGACATTTCTTTTCGAGAAAGACACAAACACAGAGACACATGGAGAGACAGACAGACACACAAACACACATATACGCGCGAGCTGAACACGCGCGCGCACACACAAAACACACACACACACACACACACACACTCACACACACACACACTCTCACACACACACACACACACACACACACACTCACAGTGGAGAGACAGACAGACAAACAGCCACAGGTACACACACACACAGAACAGACACACACACACAGAACAGAAACAGACTCTAAGCTCCCACACCTTCAGCAACATATATGCAAATGACATGCAAATTAGAATGTCATCGAGCGTCATGGCATTAAGGCGACATTACTGCTGCCAGTGCGGCTATTTCCTGTCGTCTGCTGTCTGATCCACACACACAGGGCTGACAGAGAAGGGCGGGGACGTTTCGGGTGAGGAGCCGGGGGCGGGGGGGGGGGGGGGGGAGCTAGAAAGGGGTGAAGGTAGCGAGAAAAAGGGAGAGAATTTGACAGACCTAGATATTTGGTAGTTTTATTTTACTGTTGCATATCACGCCATCAGTAAAGGGGTGTGTGAACTTTTTTTTTCTGTTGGGTGCTTTGAACTATCTTGAGTTCGGTACTTCCCGACTTTCCTGTGCCAACTTAACTCTGGATGGATGGATGGAGGGAGGGAGGGAGGGAGGGAGGGAGATAGGTAGGTAGGTAGATAGATAGATAGATAGATAGATAGATAGATAGATAGATAGATAGATAGATAGATAGATAGATAGATAGATAGATAGATAGATAGATAGATAAACCATATATAAATCTGCAATATGGTTCTGTTCCAGCTATTCGCAATCTGAGTTTATACCTGTTCAATGCCTTAAAACGTATCTTTATCATAGAAAATATCTAAAGACCAGGTGATTGACTACAACTTCTTCCATAGCCAAAACCTCTGCCGGTATACTTATGTCTCCAGTGTTTCCCAGGTGGGATGAGAAACACAGTGTATATTTTGAATAACCCCAAGGGTGTTTATCTATAGAACGCACAACTGCACAGTGTTCTGACCAAAGTAAAGGGATTCAATCAAAGAAAGTGGAAACGGGATTATGCTTCGTTATGTTGAATGTAAAGTTAGCGTTTCATGTAGCAGGCTTACCTTGAAATATAAAACAAAAGTAGCGGATACTTTACTCTCTTTCAGTTGTAAGTTCGTTTATCTTTCCCTTCTTTTTGTCGTTCTTTCATTTTTCATGGACTTCGGTTTTTTTTCTTTTTCTGGTTTCATTGACTTACTAACTACTTACTTACTTACTTTTTCTTTTACTGGATTTCTTACTTATACATTTTTACTGTTACTAACTAACTTACTTCTTTGCTTGCTTTTGTGTCATTGTAGTCTTTCTTCCTCGTTCTCGTGTAAGAAAGAACACGTTACATAATAAAAACTTGCTATAAAACAGCATCATCTGCTTCGAAAATAAACCCAAAACATTAACACCAGCATCACCATTAGTCTACAATCACCTCGAATCTTTCAAACATGGTTTCAAGTCAACTTCACTCTCATCCCTTAAAACGTCATTTCCTACAAAACACTAGCTCTGTTCAGTGTTGCATACAATATATAACCCCTTCAATCGTTGCATACATTTGGAAAGAATACCAAAAACCTATACTTTGTTCAAAACTTCAACTTCATACCAGCACTCACGAACAGAGAGCAGTAAAGAGGAACGCTGGAGAACCATTTGGAGAGAAGAGGAGTTGTCGGTGTTGGCGTAATGAGAATAGTTTGGCCATCAGGCGGTCATCGTAAGGCCATGTGGTTATCTCCCTGGAAGCAAGGGAGGCCAAATGAGCGCTTTACGGTCAGTGGTAGGCTCGGCTCTGAGTGTCTCCGCTTTTCTGTCTTCACATCGCCATTTAGCCCAATGGAAAAGTAGCCAGAGAACACAGAGGTGCTGCATCACATGCCAGACTGCTCCCCCACCCCTCCGCCAACACACACACAGCCAAGCCTGTTTCCAAAATGAGGGTAAGTTTTGGGAACTCCTTTTGCAACAAACTTCTGTTTCTAGTTTTGGTGCTGTCTTCGTTGACGTCATCACATAGTCTTTTTTTTCATTATGGATGATAGAAATACTGGGTTTCTGTCATAGAGCTTTGAGTCACATTAGTTTTTTGTCCACCCCCAACTTGCTAACTGACTGATTGACTGACTGACTGACTGGGTGGCTGGCTGGCTAGCTAACTGACAGACTAAGTGACTGAGGGACTGACTGACTAACTGACTTCTTCTCTAACTCCTGAACAAGTCATTGGGAACATTTGCAGGCCGGAATGCAGTGACCTTAATGGTGGGCAAAAACGGTCACATACACACAACTCTCACCATTGGTGAACCTCAGAACTCTTGCCAAAGAAAGGGTGGAAAAAAAGCATTTCTCACCGACATTGATTCAAAACTTCAATGTGAATGTGGCATTGTTCAGAGACCAATTAATAACTGTGGAGGCCCTATTCTGGCTGTTATATTATCTCAAAATAAAGAATTCTGTTTGATCTGTCCTCCCACAGTAAACAAGGTCTTATGTGTCATTCTTCTCCAACCCCTAACTTTATCAGCCTGCCAAGGATATATAACTACTAAAACAGACAGCTGGCAAATCCCTGCATCCTTGATATGCTTTTTTGGCAAAATGGATCAGCCAAAAAAATCTTAGGTCAGTCTTCAGACAAAATCTTAGGTCAGCCTTCAGACAAAATCTTAGGTCAGTCTTGAAACAAAATCTTAAGTCAGTCTTCAGTTAGGTCAGTCTTCAGACAAAATCTTAGGTCAGTCTTCAGACAAAATCTTAGGTCAGTCTTCAGACAAGATATTAGGTCAGTCTTCAGATAAAATATTAGGTTGGTCTCATATAGATTTACCATTACCTTATACTAACCACCCATTATTAGCGTACAAATTCAAAACCACACACATTAAACAACAACAACAAACTCTGCTTAGCATGTGGTTTTTTTCTCAATGCAGGCATCAAACTAAAATCTCGTAGCCATGATTCCAGAACGTCAGCCAGGCAGTAGGCAGGAAAGCCAGGGAACCATTTGAAGAGCAGCAGACAGCTGGGAGTCAGCAGAGGACTGAAATGCTCGTCAGTGCTGGCGTAATGAGCATAGTTTGGCCATCAGGCGGCCATTGAAAGGCCATGTAGTTATCTCCCTGGACAGGAGATGGGGGACAAATGGGTACTTTATTGTCAAAGCCAGGCTTTCAGTGTATCCGCTTTTCTGTTTTTACATTGTCATATAGCCCAATGGAAAAGTAGACAAAGAAGGCAAAATGGTTGCATTACACTTTAGAATGCCCCCCCCCCCCAATCTCCATGTAACATCACAGGGTAATTTAGGGTAATTTTCAAACTAGGGGCAAGTTTAGGAATAGTTTGCAACAAATGTTGTCCCAACTGTAAGAAGATTTTTGGTGCTATCATCTTAATTGTTTATAATTACAGAAGACAGAAATATTGGATTTGCATTATGTTCTTTTAGTCACAGAAAGTCTTCATCCCATACAGCAGGTATACTGTGTACTAAAACTACCTCCAAGTAGATGCATTATTTTAACTAAAAATATGCTGCATACTGATATCCTAGAAATTTCTGATTAAAAAGAAAATTTCGTGTTGTCAGAGTTTCTGTAGTCAGCTAATACACCCTGATCCTGTGAACTCTCTCTCTCTCTCCTTTTATTGCTTTGCTTATAGATTTAATTGTCATGCTTACAATGTGTATCCTATTGAATGCTTTATTCAGATTTAATATTTCAATTTGATTGCGTAAGTTGACTGTATTTGAGATTTAGTGAATGTCTTATTTCCCTATCTTGTTTTGAGTGTATCAATTATGTACAGCTAATTTCAATGTGCATATGTACTTTTCTATGACTATATATGATAGTCATAAAGATTTGATTTTGGCATTGATGCATGGCGTGCGTGCGTGCGTGTGTGTGTGTGTGCATGTGTGCGTGTGTGTGTGTGTGATGTGGTGTGTGTGTGTGTGTGGTGTGTGTGTGTGTGTTGTGTGTGTGTGTGTGTGTGTGTGTGAGTACATAAACTGTGCATGGGATGTAAATTGCTCTTGCATAATCTCCTATCTTCTTATATAATATTTCTTTTTGGTGTACTTTACTATTGCTGTTGCTTTCCCATAAAAGTATTTGCTGACGTTTCTGTCGGTTAGCCAAAATGATACTACTTACATGGTTTGTTCTCCTTTATATTATGGAGGTTTTGGGTTTGGTTTGTTGTGTTTTAGTTTTGGTCTGGGCTTTTTTTGGGGAGGGGAGATTATTCGGTTGTCCCCTCTCCTCTTGTTGTTGTTGCTGCTGCTTTTATTTTGCTCTTGATTTCCTTGCTATTTTTTCGTTGTTTCTGTGTTTTCTGTTTTGCTCTGTTTTGCCTTCTTATTATTTGTTATTGCTTTCTCTCTCTCTCTCTCTCTCTCTCTCTCCTCTCTCTCTCTCTCTCTCTCTCTCTCTCTCTCTCTCTCTCTCTCTCTCTCCGTGACTTTTGTGCAGTTATTTTGGTGTGAATTTTCTTCCCGTTTACTGTGTGAGTGTATTGTTATTAGCTTTATTTTATTTTATTATCATATATATTCCTAAGGGCAGGGACTGGATGTAAAAAACCACATGGGTGCTTATTCATTATCCTCGAAATAAAAGAATTTGTCATTGTCATTGCTCCCATTAGTTCTGACATATTCAGCAGTAACAAAAAGCTGGAATGTTGTCTCATCTGTTTTTCTCCAACACAACATGATACTAACTCTACTGTAATGTTTACTCCACCTGGCAGATTTTATAGTTCACTCCCTCTTCCCTAAGTCTAAAAAATGGCCCTAAACTGTTAAATGTTTTCCTATGTCACTGCTTGTTTGTTTGTTACAGGACAGATATTGTATGCAACCAATGTCAGGGTGCAGTGTTTTATATCTTTTGAATAAACATTTATTGCCACTTTTATAGAGATAAAAACATTGACACCAAGCACTAGAGCTTATCTCTCCACCTTTTGATATTCGGTTTTTATTCATATCCCCATCAGATGTTGCACACTGCACTTATATGAAATATTCCCCATCAAGATCCCAGGGGCCTGTCATTATAAAAAATAGCATCCCCACCTTTTTGATATTCCATACTAGGAATTCCCTCTTTTCTATTTCTCTCTTTGTTTCTGCCTTGCTCCTATTCCTTTTGCCACCTCATTCTTGCCTATTTTCTGGTGGTCCATTCTCCTGCCCCTTTTTTTCCAGAAAGTCTTAAAAGAAAACAGTTCTCTCCCACACCACAGTCAGATACTCTGGGCCTGAATCCTCATGCATTCAACAGTAGCACAACGCATTTTCCACTCATTAGACAGACAACAATAGCTGCTGTGTGAGCACTTGAAGAAGAAAAGGAATATGAAACATCGCTCTGTGCTAAAATGTTTTCTGTCATTGCTTAATCAACTGATTAGCAAGGCTGGTAATAAATTTAGTGCAATACCTTGGGCAAATGCACAGAAAGCACACATGCAGTCAAACAGGGTCTTTTGTTTCATGTCTTCCTGATATATTAAAAATATCCCCACATGTGGTATCATTAGGGTGCGGTGAGGTTAAAAACAAGTCAAAATTTTGAAATGGAGGGGACAGGCAAAAAAGAGAGAAAAAAGAAAACAGATAATGAGTCTGGAAAACTAGCACTTGATATATGTTTTGAAAGGATTTCTCATCTTGATAAATGGCTCCTGTAAACTTACAATAGTTGGCTTTTGCAACATCATTGGGCAGATAGTGATCTCTTTAACCTAAATGCCAAGCTTTTTTTTTATAAGATATTCATTGCAGAACAGTTAAAATGTCTGCGAACAGTTTACACTGTTGGCTACAAAAGTAAAAGGATGAAAGCTAGGAACCCTTGTCAGCATCTGGAAATTCCAGCAGGCAGTTAAGAAGAAAGCCAGGGAACCATTTGGAGAGCAGCAGACAGCTGGGAGTCAGCAGAGGACTGAAATGCTCGTCAGTGCTGGCGTAATGAGCATAGTTTGGCCATCAGGCGGCCATTGAAAGGCCATGTAGTTATCTCCCTGGACAGGAGATGGGGGACAAATGGGTACTTTATTGTCAGAGCCAGGCCTCAGTGTCTCAGCATTCCTGTATTTACATTGTCATTTAGCCCAAGGGAAAAGTTGTAAAAGAACATGGAGGCGTGGTACTGCATGTCAGATTGGTCTTTGCAGATTGGTCTTTGCCCTATGTAATGTAACAAGACAATTTTCAAAGTAGGAGAGAGAAGTGGATGTCTGTTTCTACTATTCCTAAGTCGTTGGTGATTGTTCTGTTGCTGCTAGTATTATTGATGGTGTTGTTTTTTCACCTTTGTTAACAGATAAAAAGATAGGTTTGAGTCATGCTAGCTCCTCCTCCCCCTTCCTAAGCATCTCATTGTATCACAAACACTGGTGCAACAGTAATACTACTTGGAATCTTAAAGCCTATTAAGTTCATCATATCAAGGCATTCACCATGTTTTAGGTGATTGATCTGTCTTCACATGGTATAATGCTAAATGAACTCCATATATTATGTTTTCCCATTATACATCAAGTTACTTCAACCTTACCTTTCTAATCTTCTGATTTTTGTTCAAAACACAATGCCACCCATCTGTTAAAGACTAAAATTCATGACATAGTTTGACACTTTGATTTTGAAGGCAGATTATACTTGTTTGTGCTGAAGATGTACAATTTACAAAATTACAAAAAAGTGTCAACACGATTAAAAAAACATTAGAGAAACAGAAACATAAAGGTCAAACAGGCTTTTAGCACTACAGGATCATATCATGTTTATATCTGGGTGCTTACAATTGCACTCCTTAAATGTCAGACTAAAGTGGTATAGACATAAAATAAACTGCAGGGGGGGGGGAGAAAAATGGATAGCATTCTTGGAACAAACATATAATCGAACTGAATGGCAGATAATGGGTACGGGAAAAACAATAAGATGGAAAGAAAAAGGTAAAAAGAATAAAGGTAGAAAACAGGAAATGTATATATAGAATTTACAGAAAGGGGATATTATTCATATAAAAACGATTGTAGAGAGAAAGTAGAGAGCGCATGCATATCTATTTAACCATCAGCGTGTTTTTGTTTGTATTTACACAGAAAATCTTATGCCAAATATTGAACATAACACGTGATAACATCCTGGCCAAAATAATCACATGATGTGGGGTAAAGTGATTAAAATGTTCATTGCTAAATCATAACAAACAGTGTGACAAACAGGTTTTCTTAAGAAGACAGCCATAGGGATCAGTGGATTCTACACAAATACATTAAACAGTTGACACATCTTGTACACTCTAAAGCATCCAAAGCATCAACACAGTGAAGCAAGATGATGAATGTGAAAAAGGTGTGCACTCATAGCCACGCATGGTATTTATTGTCTTAACATTGTGTATCTCTGATGTAGCCCTAAAGTGCGGAACAGTAGAGTTATCTCACCTCTCTCCTCTCTCTCCTCTCCTCCCCACAACTCTCTCTCTCCTATCTCTCTCTCCTCCTCTCTCTCTCCATCTCTCCATCTCTCTCTCTCTCCCCCTCTCTCTCTCTCTCCCCTCTCCCCTCTTCCTCATCTTCCCTCTCTCTCTCTCTCAGTTAACCAACAAGCATTAGAAGTAAGTTTAGGTGCCCTGCAGAAAGAAAATCATCTCACCTCGTGGAAAATCACAGGGGAAAATGACAACACAACTGCTGTGTCACTCACTACTGGAAGCCAGCACAAGTGATGGGAGCATAGGACCTTGACAAAAACCAGTGTACTTTAGTAGGAAACCACCCAGTCAGATCAATGGGAACAGCAAGAGGGCAGAGGAGGGGAGTGAGGCAGGCAAAGGAAAAGCTGCCAGAAAAAGGAGAGGCATGAGGATAAGGCAGGTATATTGTCAGCCTATACAACTTCTCAAAATCTGTCATCCATGCTGTTATGCACACCAACACACCCCTCTCCAAATAACACACAGCTGCAAGTGTTGTATGCTGGTTGTGGATTTCGGATGTGTGCCATGTGATACCATGGCATTAGTAGTTGAGACATTAGCTGAACAGCAAGGTAAAATTTATTTAGCTGTAGTGTCTACAGCAGAGGATGAGTGTAGCAGCTTGGGATGCAGGCTGCAGTGTGGATGTTATTAGTAGGTTTGCTGACAGATCAAGTATACCCCTGCAGAGAGAATTTAAGGGACATTTTCAGAAATCATGATTTTGCTTATGCCTTTGTTTCTGAGAACACACCAGACACTGTAATCTGTTAAAAAAAAATAATTGTGTGACTTTTCAAGTTAACTGGATGGTGTTACGTATGTCCCCATGGAGTTCTACTGGTTTAAAAAAAGATCTCAAAGGAGGAACAGCTATCTACTGATCCAGGCTGCAGCTGTTGACACCTGCTTAACAGGAAAGAATCAAAGACAGGATGTGTGCTGGGTTGGATTTATTTTATTTTATTTTATTTTATACCACTTTAAGTCAGAGATTTCTCTGCATGAAATTTGGGCTGCTCTCCCCGGGGATAGCGCGTCGCCACAAGAGCAGTGCCACCCTTTTTTTTTCTTGGTCTGCAACTGTATTTGTTTCCCTATCAGAGTGGCTTTTTTCTAAGAATTTTGCCAGGGACAACTCTCTTGTTGCCGTGGGTTCTTTTACATGCGCTGAAAATTTTGTGTAACACACAGGACCTCGGTTTATCGTCTCATCCGAAAGACTCGTGCCCAGACCACCAGCCCAGACCACTCATGGTCTAATGGATGGGGAAAATTTTCGGACCCAAACAGGATACAACCACCTGCACACACCCGACCCGGACTTTTCGCATTCTAGACAGGCGCGTTACCTCTAGACCACTGATCCACGCGCATGTGTTACACCTAGTCACAGATGTTAGTGTGTGTAATAATTTGTGCACCTTTTTGTGCGCACATGTGCACTTGTTGCATACGTGTGTATAGGGGGGGGGGTGTCAGTGTGTCGCTGTTGTGTGCCTGCCGGATGAGAGACAGACAGACAGACACTGAAACAGAGAGAGAGAGAGAGAGCATAACAGTACAGCTACAGGGAGACTACTAGCTAGGCTTTTTTGCAATGTTTACTTGAGGAATGGAGTATGCTCGAAAAAAAATTAAAGGTAAGGGAGAGAAGAGACAAACTCTCGCCTGTGTCTGAAAGAAGCTGTTCATCTCCCTTTAACCAAGACTTCACGGAGAGGGGTGAGCTCAAGCAGACAGAACTTGGCCAGACAGCCGGCTGACAACATGCAGTGCAATGCAATGCCCCACCTAACCTTGCTGGAGACGGACACAGTGAAGCCAGTTGTGGTGACTCAGGCTTTAGTGCACAATGTAATTGACCAATTCTACTTAGATAGCCTTGCTTTGTATTGCTATCTTACATCTGCTCCCTTGTTTATCGTTGTTTCATGTTTGTTTCTCCTGATATCTTCACAATTATTAAATATTAACCGAGTCCCTTATCTTAGTTTTTATTTATTTTGACGCGATTTTGTTCATGTGCTGCCCATTGTTTTGCACATAGATGTTAGAGTACTCATATTAGCATTGCTTGTTGTACTAATTTGATGATACCAGGCTATGTTGTTCTGAAAGAATAAAAGTTTTTACTCTCTATCTCTCTGTTACAACTCAGGGATTTAATATAAAAAAAATTTAAAACGAACAGAAAGAAGAGGAGAAACTACCCAGAGCAAATACAATTCTGTAAAATTGGCCAGAGCAGAGAATTCACGTGCCTTGCCTCTAGTTTTCTGTTTAAACATCGGAATCGTTTTGTAACAAAAGAGACAAACTCTGTTGGTTTAAATAAAGTGTCATTCGTTCAAAACAACAAAGCACCAATACATGAAACGAGTACAACAAGCAATGCTTTCTGTGAGTACTCTAGCATTTGTATGCAAAAATGAGCTGCAGCTGAACAGAATTTTGTCAAGTGGATGAAAAATGAGATAAGAAAACTGTAATTGTTTAAAAGTTGCGAAAATAGCAGGAAAAATAACAACTAAACACGAGGGTGTTGATGTATTACAGCAAAACAAGGCAACACTACAGCAAGACAGGTTGTTACACCGCCCACGCCAGAAAACAGTTGAACCATATCGGGTATTCAACGTAGATGGGAGAATATAACAATGAGGACCTCTCTTGCCAGTCAGTGTTTCTCTATAGCCGTCTGTACATACGTGTGTCTGTCGTTATCACTCATGTATAATATACATGTACATATACATATATACATATACATATTATGTGTATGCATTGTGAGTTGTGTGTGAGAGAGAGAGAGACAGAGACAGAGAGATAGAGAGAGAACTGAGCTGTGGAGTAATAGTAGATGCCTTTATTATAAAAACTACAAGATCGATTTTGGTATGGAAAAATATATCACTTGTCTACCAGATGTGTATGTTTACACTCTTATGGAGTTTCGTTGTAGCTGTCACTAGCTTCCTATTGAGGTTGGACGTTTCCATAATATACCAAGGGAAGAAAGAATATGTTAAAAATGCAATATGTCTGTTTTAGGGGTTGAATTTCAATTTATCATGGAATGTCCCCACTTCAAACATTTACGACAAGATTTTTTCCCCGACATTTTCTTCAACCGATGTCCAGTTATAATTTTTGTAAGCTAATGAAATGCAAATCTCGAAAAGTTCTCCTGTCGCTCTCAAAATTCATAAAATTTGCAGGTATTTCTTGAAATTTCAATTGTCTTTCATATGTGTAGATTATGTCTTTTCAAGAAATGTGTATATTTAAAAATAGTATTGAGTCATTAATAATGTTTGCTTATCATTATGCGATGAACTCTTGCTTTTCAGTTACTGTTAGTATTCATATTATTTTGGGGTATATTGCTGTTAGGTTTATTCTCCTGTTCAATTTGTTTGTCATTCTCCATACTCCAAAAGGGGTGAAAGGAATTAAATCTTGAATCTTGTGTTTCGAGGATAATGAAATAAGCACTCATGTCCTTCTTTACATCCATTCCCCGTGTGTATGCATTTTTGTAAGTTTTGTCATCCTTTCCCAAGGGCACACAATGTCTTGACTCTTCCAAAAAGCGGCGTGTGTGGTGTTTTTTTAAAATTCTTTTAATTCGAGGATAATGGAATAAGCACTCACGTGCTTTTATACATCCATTCCCTGTGTGTATGCAATTTTGTAAATTTTGTCATCCGTTCCCACGGCACACAATGGCCTACTCTTTTAAAAAAACAGCAAAGGTTTTAACGTGTGCGTAAGATGTTCTGCGAGCGTTCTCACACGGGACCTTGATTCATAGTCTCACCAGAAGGATTTTTTTTTTTGGGGGGGGGGGGGTGGATTCGGCACTGTTGTTAACGCCAGAGGAAAAACCTGAGTGATAGAGAGAGACATAGAGAGAGAGAGGAGTGTGTGTGTGTGCGCGTGCATGCAAGCGCGCGAGCGAGCACACAAGCGCATTTGTGGGGCGTGTGTGTGTGCGTGTGGAAGGGGGGGGGGCGTGAGTGTGTGTGTGTGTTCGTTGTTGTTGTTGTTGTCTTCGATTTTACGTCTGTTCACTCTCAGTGATATTAGACGAGAAAAACAAAACAAAACCCACCTATATACAAGGGGTGTATGAGAATTGAGGTGGTGGTGGAGGCCCTACTGAAAAATGCGAGGGGGGGAGGGAGTAGTCTAATCATGAAAAGAAACCGCACAAAGCAAAAGATAATTTTTTTTTAAAAACCGAAACAAAAACATAAAAAGTTATTAACGTTAATGAAACTGTAACAAATGTCCCATAGGACTATGCCAGAGACTTTTTGCAATATCAAATGCCGAATTCAAATTATTGAATATGCTTCTAAGGGAGTTTTCAGAAAATTGGGGTAAAAAAAGCTTTTGTATTCGTGTGTGTGTGTGTGTGTGCGCGCGTGTGTGTGTGTGTGTGTGGTATCCCTTACAGGGATGGTCATGGCTGTTTCACATACACTACTGACAATGACTACACTAACACTGTATGTTATTACTGCCTTGAGATTTCTCTGCTTTGCTGAGCACAGTTTTTATGATCCCAAATGGGTTACGGTTGACTGAAAGTTTTGTCAGAGCCCCGATAGGGGGGGGGGGGGGGGGGTTACCTTTTGACTAAGACCTGCTTCTGTCCTGTTGCCAGCGGGGTGAGCACTCAGGCACTGACAGGCTACCAAATCCTATTTATTTAACCTGATGAGTTTTCACCTGCAATATCATTTTTCTGGAACCAGACCTGTCATTTAATAACTGGTGTAAATGTCTGACTGGCACAGCAGACAGTTCTGGGCAGGAACCCTACACTGTCCTCGGCCTCATCCCTGCCTGCCCCCTTACCGGTGGAAAGCCTAGTGTCAAGTCTCTCCCTGTCTGTGCTTGCAGCTCTGCAGGAGGCACATGCTGAATTCTGAGAAGCTCCTGTTTTGCACAGGCTGTGTGCTGTGCATTATGTTCGTGTTTCTGTAACCCCAATGAATGGTGACACGAATTATGGGAGGATAATTAACGTGCATATAATCTTGTTATTTTATGCATGTGTCATACACACACATGCACTGGCATGTCAGCATTTCGAAAATGACTTATAAAAGATATCCTTCACCAGATCATGCTGCCGCGATTCAGACTCATGAATTCATGGACCACGGCATTAAAGGCAAAGGGTCTTAAGCACTCTTCTATAGCGTCCGTCATCTAATGTGAGAGAGAGAGAGAGAGAGAGAGAGAGAGAGAGAGAGAGAGAGAGAGAGAGAGAGAGAGAGAGAGAGAGAGCGTAGATGCACATTATATCTCTGCTATGGGATGAAACCTTGTATATTCTTGTGTATGTTATTATTTTGTTCATTTGATATGTGTAGGTGTTGTAATTTTGCATAAATAGTAGTTTGATTGTTCCCATGTTCCTTCCCCTTTCCTCCTCTTTCAACCTCTTCGCCCTCCACTTCCTCCTCCTTTTCTCTTTCCTACTCTTTTTTTTCCTCTTCTACCACCCTTCTTTTTGTCCTCTTCATAAAATAAAAATGATAAATACTGCACGCACCTCTCTCTCTCTCTCTCTCTCTCTCTCTCTCTCTCTCTCTCTCTCTCTCTCTCTCTCTGATATCTATCCTGTGTATACAACTGTCTTTATTTGTTTATGGATGTTTACATTTTACCTAACTCTTTAGACATTTCATTATTATTTGTTTAATTGAATGATTGGTTGATTGATTTACCTTTTGGACTGAGGACTGGATGAAAAAAGCCACCATTGTACTTATTCTTTTCCCTCAATAAAAATGTTCATTCATTCATTCATTCTCTCTCTCTCTCTCTCTCTCTCTCTCTCTCTCTCTCTCTCTCTCTCTCTCTCTCTCATAAGGAAAATAAACAGGTGTTTGAAACGATTATCAAAAGTTCTTTTATACTAGTTCACTCTTGCGTCAAGTCTGTGTGTGTTGACTTTGTTAAAACTAGAGTGATATCCTGCTCTAAACTGTTTGCAGCAAAGTGTACCACAGGCACCTGGAATATACCTGAGAATACTTATGTGCCCCATGGAGCCAGCTTGCTGCACATGAGTGACAGACGCCTGGCTCAGATGCCGCAGGGCTTTGCCCTTCACTCTGCAGCAATCATAACAAAGACGGATGAGAGACTCTCTCTCTCTCTCTCTCTCTCTCTCTCTCTCTCTCTTCATATGTCTACTCCATACGCCCATCATTCCTTTGTATTGCGGCCTAAGGCCGATGTACAGTAAAAGTCTGAAGTCTGAAGTCTCTCTCTCATGTGAACTGCTTTCCAAGCTGTGTCTGTGCTAGTTGTTTACTCAAGCATGAAGCACAGTGACAGTGTTTACACACTCTTCCTTAGGGGCCGCTTACCAGGATGACACTAGGCCTGACGCCACTCATGCGTTGTGAATGCAGTCTGTATGAACAGGTTTGTGACAACACTGCTCTAACCCTCCTCCCCCCCCCACCCCCGCGCGCTCCTTCCCTCCACCTCTCTTCCTCCTTTGCTTGTTGTTGTATTGATGACATCTACGTTTCAGCCGGAAAATGTACATTTAGTCCTACCAACAAGATAATAATAATAATAATGGACTACCAATGACATCTTGGACCTCTGCGAAACAAGAAGAGCACTGAAACCAACCAGGTCTTCCAACCCTAAAGAATACCGGGAGGCCAACAATCTCGTGAAGAAGTCAATGTTAAAGGCCAGAGAGAAGTGGATCAGTGATCAATGTGATGAGATCGAAAAAACCATGAAAGTGGGCAACAGTAAAAAGGCATACGACACCCTGAAGAAACTCACAAAACCACTTCAAACCAAATCATCAGTCATTGAAGACAGCTCCGGAAACCTCCTCACAGAAAGCTCAGCTGCATTGAACAGGTGGTCTGAGTATTGTCAAGAACTATACAATTACCCAATCCAAACTGACAAGAGCATATTAGAAGAGGAAGCAGCAACATCAAGAGCACCCTCGCCATTACCTATACTGAGGGAAGAAGTGGAAGAAGCCATCCGCAGTTTACCAGTAGGAAAGTTCCCAGGAGCAGACAACATACCAGCAGAGCTGCTCAAGCATGGTGGCGAAACAGTCATCAAACATGTTACAGCTATCTGTCAGAAGATTTGGGAGACAAAACAGTGGCCAACAGAATGGACACAATCACTCATCATACCTCTGCCCAAGAAGGGGAATTTACGCCAATGCCAAAACTATAGAACAATCAGCCTCATCAGCCACGCCATCAAGATCATGCTCAAAGTTATTTTGAATCGACTCAAGAAGGAGGCAGAAGAACACCTTGCAGAGGAACAAGCTGGGTTCAGGGCAGGCAGGAGCACAATCGAACAGATTTTTAACTGCCACATCCTGATGGAAAAACATCTAAACATAAGAGACCTGTTCCACAACTTCATCGACTTCAAGAAGGCTTTCGACAGAGTATGGCACGAAGGCCTATGGCAGGTCTTCAGAATGTTTGGCATTGAAGAAGGACTAGTGCAAACCATTTAAGCACTATACAACACCGCAAGCAGTGCAGTCCTAAACAATCAGGTCGGAGACTACTTCAAAACCACAGTTGGGGTCCGACAAGGATGCCTGTTATCTCCAGTCCTGTTTAATCTGTTCTTGGAAAACATTATGAGAGAGACCCTCCATGACTTCCACTCTACCATCTCCATTGGCGGCAGACCCCTTAACAACTTGCGGTTTGCCGATGACATTGACCTTATGGGCGGAAGTAACACAGAGCTGCAAGATCTTACGACCAGACTTGAGAACAGAGCTGGAGCATATGGGATGGAGGTGAGCTCGGAGAAAAGTAAAGTACTTGTGAACAGCACGAGCAACGCCACTGCTAAAATTTACATGAACGGCCAGTAACTGGAGGAGGTAGACGCTTTTAAATACCTTGGCGCTACACTCACAAAGGACGGGCGATCGACGACAGAAATCAAAGTCCGACTGGCCATGGCAACATCTTCCATGACAAAACTCACCACCATATGGAAAAGCAAAGAGATCAGTTTCCCAATCAAACTAAAGCTCTACAAAGCCCTAATTCAGACTATCCTGCTGTACGGAAGTGAAACCTGGACATTGACTGCTGAAACAGCAAAGCGAATCCAGTCATTTGAAACAAAATGCCATAGAAAACTGCTGGGCATATCCTGGAGAGAACGAAGACCAATGAATTTGTCAAGAGTCAAATAACACGGCTGGCAGGTCCACAGGAACCCCTTCTCACCATCGTCAAGAAGAAAAAGCTGACATGGTTCGGCCACGTCACCCGCCATAACACTCTGCCAAAAACGGTACTGCAGGGAACACTCGAAGGTGGCAGAAAGAGGGGAAGACAGAACAAGTCATGGATGGACAACATCAGAGAATGGACCAGGATGAATAACTCGGCACTACTGCACAGAGCCGAGGACCGAGATGGATGGAGGAGGCTTACCACGGCATCGTCTTTCGTGTATCCTCCACGACCGCCAAGGACACGGGACTGATGATGAAGGGCAGGGACTGAATGTAAAAAGCACATGGGTGCTTATTCATTATCCTCGAAATAAAAGAATTTGTTATTGTCATCGTCGGTGCCGACTCCACTCTCCCCAAGCCTTTCGGATGAAACTATAAACCGAGATCCCGTGTGCGAACGCACGCAGAACATCTTGCGCGCATGTTAAAACCCATTCCGCTTTTTGGAAGAGTAGGCCATTGTGTCCAGTGGGAACGGATGCCAAATTTACAAAACTGCATACACACGGGGACTGGATAAAATAATCACACAAGTGCTTGTTCCATTATCCTCGAAATAAAAGAATAATAAATCATCTCTCTCTTTCTCTCTCTCTCTCTCCTTGGCACATCGAATAAAATGTCCGGTGTGTGTACGTGCGTGCGTGCGTACTCGCAGTCGGACCCCAACTGTGGTTTTGAAGTAGTCTCCGACCTGATTGTTTAGAAGGACTGCACTGCTTGCTGTGTTGTATAGTGCTTGAATGGTTTGCACTAGTCCTTCAATGCCAAACATTCTGAGGACCTGCCACAGGCCTTCGTGCCATACTCTGTCGAAAGCCTTCTTGAAGTCGATGAAGTTGTGGAACAGGTCTCTCTGATGTTGAAGATGTTTTTCCATCAGGATGTGGCAGTTAAAAATATGTTCGATTGTGCTCCTGCCTGCCCTGAACCCAGCTTGTTCCTCTGCAAGGTGTTCTTCTGCCTCCTTCTTGAGTCGATTCAAAATAACTTTGAGCATGATCTTGCTGGCATGGCTGATGAGGCTGATTGTTCTATAGTTTTGGCATTGGCGTAAATTCCCCTTCTTGGGCAGAGGTATGATGAGTGATTGTGTCCATTTTGTTGGCCACTGTTTTGTCTCCCAAATCTTCTTCCTGCCCTTAGGGTACACCATAATGGTGACGAAGTAAACCCACTACCCATACACTCACACAGTAAAAGAAAAAAAACCACAAAAAACAAAAAATCAAAAGAAAGAAAAGACAACAATAAAAAACAAAGCAAAACAAATAGCAAAGGAGCCAAAAACAGAATAAAAGCAAGAAGGGGTGGGGGGGGGGAGTGACAATCAAATAATCCCCACAATAAACTCCACAATATAAAGGAGAATAAACAATAAACGTCGACAAACTCATTCTACTTTTTTTTTATAGGGAAAGCAACAGCAATAGTATACTACACAAACAAATGTTATAAAAGCATACTTTAGGAGATTATGTGAAAGAGAGAGAGAGAGAGAGAGAGAGAGAGAGAGAATCTCACTAACTGACATGTGTTCATAATTAAAACAGGTAAAACTAAAAATTGTGAAACTGTTTTCCTTCAAAAGTAAAGAAGAACACAATGAAAAATAAATGAGATCAGTGTTGGTAAGAAAAGAAAGAAAAACTCCTTTATCCATCACATCAATTAACATGTGACAATGTTTCTTTAGGGGCACAGGAGCAAAATAAGGAAAGCAATCAGCAAACAAAATGATTAATTAAACCTCCCCCCCCTAAAAAAAAAAACCAATAAAGCAACAGGAAAAAGCACCCTAAATACTCTCCCAAAACAGTAACAAAAACAAAAGCAAAACTAATAAAAACAAAAACGTTCAAATTGTAAAAAAAAAGAAGAAGAAGATGGAAATGAGATATGGAGTAAAAGACGAGAGAGAGAGAGAGAGAGAGAGAGAGAGAGAGAGAGAGAGAGAGCTATCTAGTGAAATAGATCTCTCGAGTTCTAATGACAAAACTAGTCTTCGTGATTATTGTATGTAGTCAAAAATAAACATCTACATGTACACGTGATTTTTAGAGAGAGAGAGAGAGAGAGAGAGAGAGAGAGAGAGACAATGACAATGACAAATTCTTTTATTTCTAGGATAATGAATAACCACTCATGTCCTTTTTTTATATCCAGTGCCCGCCCGTAGCGATACATCTTAATAATAACCCAATACTCATACTTTCACACAGTAGAAACTAAGGGAAATAACCCTTTCAAAAACCAACAAAAGACCAAACAAATAAAAGAAAAACCCCAAAACACACACCCCTCCCCCCCCCCCCCCCAAAAAAAAAATACCCCAACAAAAAGAGCCACCCCCCCAAAAAAATCAACAGGGAAAATAACAACAACAAAAAACAACAAAAAAGACGAAGAAGAAAAAGAAAACAAACAAACAAACAAACAAACAACAACAACAACAACAACAACAGCAACAACAGCAACAACCAAGGAAAAAAGAAAACAAAAACAAAGGAAAAAAACAAAAAACAACAACAACAAACAAATTTATAAAGTCATAAAAAATAAACATATACTCATTGGAAAATGGTACACATAGTTGTTACACGTAACAATAAGATATTGGAGTAGGGCATTCATTAAAATTCAAGTACAGCCGACAAGCCCAATGAAATATTGAAAGTATAAAGTATGAATATGTACTTCAGCAGGATTCACAACTGTAACTATAAAGCAAAACGATAAAAGGAGAGAGAGAGAGAGAGAGAGAGAGAGAGAGAGAGAGAGAGAGAGAGAGAGAGAGAGAGAGAGAGAGAGAGAGAGGGTGTATTTCATATTAAATGTATAATTCTCAAAACAGTACACGATCACCATCAACACTCATTTTGATTATACCCGTTCAAATTATATGGCATGATAATGAAATAAACTCAATACCCATACACTCACACAATAAAAACAAGACAGAAAAGAAAAGAAAAAATCCAAACCTGTACAGTCATTGTGAGAGAGAATGCGTGTGTGTGTGTGTGTGTGTGTGTGTGTGTGTGTGTGTGTGTGTGTGTGTGTGTGTGTGTGTGTGTGTGTGTGTGTATGTCTGTGTCTGTGTCTGTGTCTGTGTGTCTGTGTCTGTGTGTGTGCGTGTTTCAGGGATAATACTAAATATATAATTCTCAAGACAGCACACATCACCATCAACACTTTTTGATTATACTCATACAATTTGAACGTCATTCTGATAAAGTAAACCCAATAACAATACATTCACACAATATAGAGGGAAAAAAACCCAATAAAGTCATAAAATAAGCATCTACACATTGTAAGTAAGAGAGACAAATTCTTTTTTTATCAGAATAATGAATAAGTACTCATGTGCTTTTTCACATCCAGTCCCCGCCGTAGGGATACATCTTAATTATGAACCCAATACTCATACTCTCATACAGTAGAAACAAAGGGGAAATTTTTTTTTGAAAAAAACAACAGACAAACAAACAAAACAAAAGAAAACCCTATACCTAACAAGCCCCCCCCCCCCCTCCCGCAAAAATACCCCCACCAACAACAAAAATAACAACAAACAAACAAACAAACAAAATGAAAATAAATAACAAAAAACACAAGAGCCCCCACAACAACAAAAAATAACAAAACAAAAACAACAACAAAAAACAACGAGAGAGAGAGAGAGAGAGAGAGAGAGAGAGAGAGAGAGAGAGAGAGAGAGAGAGAGAGAGAGAGAGAGAGAGATCCGCACACACATACATACATTACTAGATTGCTTGATTTGTCACTGAGGAATCTTGACTTTCACACACAACATGTCAGATTTTTTTGTTTGCTTTTTTTAACGACCACTTCCTTCTTGTTTTGTAACATCCACGACAGCTGACAAGCAAACCAAACAAAAAAACAAGGATGGAACAAATCGAACACTTTATTCTTATTTAGTATACATAAATACATGATTTATTTTCAAAACTCTGAGAGTATAGAGCAAGCTTTAAACAAGAAAAACGAATATGTTCACACTTCACTGTATTTGGCACACTGAATTACAGTTACACTAGTTTATTGTAGTTCAATAGGTTAGTAATGTAAAGGTTGTTTTTTATGTTATTTTGGTTGTTTTTAGAATTTTTTGTATTTTTAAATTTTGTTTATCATTTCGCATGCACTGATACCCTGGAATTCCTTCTCCTATACAGTACCAACTACACCCTCCTCCCTTGACACTCATACACCCTCCTTCTGCCCCCAGGCGCCCCCCCCCCCCCAGCTCCCCCACCCCTACCCCACCCCGTGTAATATTACAACTTGTGAAAAGACATTAAATGAATTCGAATTTGAACAACTAAAATACATTTTTCTTCAAAAATCGGAAACTTTAGTACACTTGGGAACAAAGCAAAATCATATTTCTCTGTATATAGCACACCAAGTCACAATTATGCTAAAAGAATGGAATGAGAAATCATCCAACACAAGAAGATCACAATACATAAAAATACTTAATAGTCTTTTTTTCTACAAATAAACAGTTGTGTCCACGTTATGAGGTAAGAGACATGGGGGAAAAACGTCAACATGTCATAAGAAGTTTTTGCAGGTAAAGAGAAAGGATCCATGAATTCACTGCATCATGTTATACTGATCATGATCAACATAGTTTCCAAACAAATATCACACAAATACTAGTCTTGTTGAAATAAAGAGAACAGCCACTGTATGCGTGCATAAGGTGTGTGTATACCTTGAAGCAAAAGAAACAAGCATAGAATGAACATGTGTACAAATGAAGTGATAACAATGCGCTTGTTGTCTGAGCTACATTCAGATATTTCAGCTTACACTTTAATGTAGTTGGATTTTAACTATTCATTGAAAGTAATAACCTTGTTTTAATGCAAAGCATTGCACTGATATGAATAGCATGTTTGATTGTGTTGAATCTGCCGTTAACTTATATGTGCCAGTATTAAAAGCATTGAGAAGTGAGAATAAGGCTGGGAACTTCAAATGAAAGGCTTGACAAATCAGTCATGAAAAATTTACGCAAACAGTATAAAAAGCGTGGAAAGAATTTTCAAGCAAAAAGGTAGTTTTTTTTATCAGGGATATGTAAAACGAAGAAACGACTGTGTGTGGACTCCTGTGGTTCAAAATGCAAAAGAAGAGCATTACAACAAACGGCAAAAATAACCGTTATTTGAAAGGGTTTACAAAGCAGGAAACACGTAAGTTATAATTAGAAAAACAGCCACAACACTGCAGATCATTGATGGTGTTCATAATGGAACAAAAATGTTGTGAATACTTGATATCAAACAAAAAATGTTGTGAATACTTGATATCAAACAAAAAATGGTGTGAATGCTTGATATCAAACAACTTCAAAAATGTTGCATAAAAACTGACATAGACACTAAACAAAAATGTTAATGGGGAATAAGATGTTTTTGTAATACACAGACTAGCAGGTTACATTACAAAATATTTTATTCTTCTTTACCTTCACCTATCCCATAGTCCCATGGACCATGGAGGCACCACTGAGGATTTTGCAACCAGATATTTGATACTGTGTCGAAAACACGTCAGATCAAGCAAAGGAAATTGCAATAGTGAAAAAGTTGTCTAACAATTGACTGCGTTGAATAATTCTATCTTTGAGAAATTTCTCGCGCTTCTGTTGACAAACCACTGTATTCAGATGTGAATGACGTGCAAAACCCATACTTCTTAAGTTAAAGCCAAGGCCGCCCAAGATAAGCCATGCTAAGAACAGCTAAGCTAAGCCAACAATGACAATAGCAGCTGCTGAAAGTGAAAGCATGAAGCACTGACATTTCTGTTATCACTATTGTCAGTATGACTGTCGTGTGTTTTACCCCAGACATTAAATGTTACCTCTTAATGACTTCTACCTGGAAGCTGATATAGCAGAGGGGTTGTCATTTCTCCAATTCTGTTTGTGTTGGCAATGCAAGTCATCTTAAAAGTCAGTGTCAAAGTCAAACTTTTATTTCCAGTTGTAGACTGAATAAGCAATGCATTTCCATTTTTTATCAAGCCATTCATTAAAAAAAAAAACAGAAACACTACAAAAGGCAGAAACCTAAACAAACCAAAGAAAAAACAGGAAAACAAACAAAATTAAAATAACCAAAGGAAAAGAAAAACGATTCAAAGCAAGAAATAGCTGCATATCAGATTACAACATCTTAGAAGCACATTAGCCCTCCCCTTTCTTTTCCTCGTCCATTTTTTGTCAAACACTCATTGATACAATACCAATATTGACCAGGCAGTCATCGTCTTTAGCATGAAAAAAACTGTCAACAATGACAGCCCCTGCCCCCTCATCGGACACACACATACACACAGAAACACACACACACACACACACACACACACACACAAACAAGCAAACAAGCAAACAACAAACACAAAACACACACACACACACACACACAAACAAACAAGCAAACACACACACACACACACACACACAAACAAGCAAACAAGCAAACACACACACACACACACACACACACACACACACAAACAAGCAAACAAGCAAACACACACACACACACACACACACACACACACACACACAAACAAGCAAACAAGCAAACACACACACACACACACACACACACACACACACACACACACACACACACTTCTTCAAAACGTAGCAGAATCACTTTGATTCTCGTCACCTTTTAGCGCTCTAATTTTTCAAGAAATACAATTCATAGCCCTTTATTCTTTTTTTTAAACACCTTTTTGGCCGCCTGGAATAGCAGATATTCCTCAAGAGGAACATTATGTATCTGTTTCAGTTTATTATTCCTTTTGTTTGGATTGGCCCATATTCAAACAACATGCGATTAGATAAAACTAAGAAATGGCAAAATCATATGTGCCTTGTATAATTCTCAGCAATAAAAAAAACCCAACAACTTCAGTTGTTAAAATTATCTAACATTGTGCAGTACCAAGACACCTTGATGCTTTTACAGTAGCCTCCCTCCCAAACCATTAACATGATCAATTGTTAAGAAGTAGGTGCATGCTTCTTTTTTGGAAACAGCTCAGTAGTAGATAGACAGTAAGCCAGTGAGAATCGTTGTCCATAGATTCATATTCTTCTAAAACTAGGGATTGTATTGCGTTGTATACCCCTGTAAGTCACCGCAGATTTATTTGTGGGCTGCTTTCCTTGGGAGAGCCCCTCTCCACAAGTGCAGCGCAACCCAAGGGACTGCCTTTCTTTCCATTACTTTTTAATTTTCTTCCTTTATTTATTCATTGCTGATTTCAACTTTTCTTTATTTAAATCCTTTCTAAGACCATGTTGAAATTTCACGCAGGCATTTTGGTCTCCATAAAAAATGTATCTTACTGCATCCCCAACAGCGTTGTCCTGTTTATCAATTCGTACCCTCCCATAAAACAATTTACGTATAAAGTTGGTATACAAATGGGATCCATAGTGGGTAGTCCAATTGTAAAAAGGCACCCTATTCCGAAAGTAGAACGGCTCATTGTGCGGCATAGGAGGAGCAAAAAAGGTATCCACCACATGCACAAGGTGAGGATACTGCCGGTACAAGCGGTATGGTAGATGTGTGGAGTGCTCGGCCCACTCAGCGTCATTGAAGGTGGTGTATTTTGACATCCATATACGAAGGAATTCAGATTTGGGTTTGGTCACAATCAGAGCATTGTTGATGGTGAAGTCCTTCAGTTCCATGCCCAGAACTGTATCCTTGTCCAGGAGATCATCAAACGAATGGAGAAAGAGTTGATCAAAGTCAGCGTAGATCCCTCCATATTCTGCAGGCAATAGACATAGTTATGTGCAGACACATTAATGTATTATTTCACATACACATGCATCTAGACACATAAATGTATTATCTCACATACACATGCAGACACATTTATGTATTATCCCACACACACGCATCTAGACACATTAATGTACTATCACACACAAATACAGATACAATCATGTTTTATCACTCACTCACTGATCTTTTGAAGGGAAACAATAGAGAATGGCATTTCTTGATTATCAGATCTGTGTTAGAAGTAAAGTTTAATTCGTCATCAATGACAGTACCTAAGCTATTTATATTCGTGAAGGCATTTGACTTTTATACCATCAATGTAAAGGTCTGGTAGAGGTTCTGGTTTTTGTGGAAAATGGTCAGTATTTCTTTAGAACTTTTATCGTCTAAGTCAAGATGGTTTCTTTTACACCAGATTAAAAATGCTTCAACCTTTCATAATACGCAAAGAATACCTAGTCAATGGTGTAATATCAGAACCAGTGCAGTCATAAAGTAAAAAGGATAGGAGACAGAACAGCGCCTTGAGGAGAGCTAGTGAACGTTGTCTTTTCAGCTGATATAGCTTTTTTGAAATCAGACACACTGTGTTCCATTCATTAGAAAGTTCATGACCAAAAGAATAAGCCAAGGACAGACATTCAGTGAAAATAATGTGAGTGCTAGGAGATGTGGTTGAATGGTATTGAAGGCAGGGGGAAAATCAATAAAGGGTATGGAACAAAAGAGCCAGGTCGTTTTTTTTTATCAGACCATAGTATGCGTTATGCAACAAGGTAATACAAATTATTAGCATCATGTGTGCTCCTTTTAGCTTTATTTGCAAATTGGAGAGGATCTAGGTAGCAAGATTCACAAGAGAATACTTTAAGAAGGATGTGTTCAAAGTATTACATCACTATTGGAGCTAGAGGACAGGTCTGCAATCATTCAGAGACTTAGTGCGGTTATTTTTGGATACTGGACAAATGATTGATATCTTCCAGAGGCTGGGTACACAGCATGTTTTGGGAGATAGAAGAGAACACTAAAAACATGATTTATTCAATTATTGCCATGGCTTATGTAGATTGTAACCTTAGTATTATTTTAACTAACAGTATTTGGGGCCTCAGAATGTTTGGCATTGAAGAAGGACTAGTGCAAACCATTCAAGCACTATACAACACCGCAAGCAGTGCAGTCCTTCTGAACAATCAGGTCGGAGACTACTTCAAAACCACAGTTGGGGTCCGACAAGGATGCCTGTTATCTCCAGTCCTGTTTAATCTGTTCTTGGAAAACATTATGAGAGAGACCCTCCATGACTTCCACTCTACCATCTCCATTGGCTGGCAGACCCCTCAACAACTTGCGGTTTGCCGATGACATTGACCTCATGGGCGGAAGTAACACAGAGCTGCAAGATCTTACGACCAGACTTGAGAACAGAGCTGGAGCATATGGGATGGAGGTGAGCTCAGAGAAAAGTAAAGTACTTGTGAACAGCACAAGCAACGCCACTGCTAAAATTTACATGAACGGCCAGCAACTGGAGGAGGTAGACGCTTTTAAATACCTTGGCGCTACACTCACAAAGGACGGGCGATCGACCACAGAAATCAAAGTCAGACTAGCCACGGCAACATCTCCCATGACAAAACTCACCACCATATGGAAAAGTAAAGAGATCAGTTTCCCAATCAAACTAAAGCTCTACAAAGCCCTAATTCAGACTATCCTGCTGTACGGAAGTGAAACCTGGACATTGACTGCTGAAACAGCGAATCCAGTCATTTGAAACAAAATGCCATAGAAAACTGCTGGGCATATCCTGGAGAGAACGAAAGGCCAATGAATTTGTCAATAGCCAAATAACATGGCTGGCAGGTCCACAGGAACCCCTTCTCACCATCGTCAAGAAGAAAAAGCTGACATGGTTCGGCCACGTCACCCGCCACAACACTCTGCCAAAAACAGTACTGCAGAGAACACTCGAAGGTGGCAGAAAGAGGGGAAGACAGAACAAGTAATGGATGGACAACATCAGAGAATGGTCCAGGATGAATGACTCGGCACTACTGCGCAAAACCGAGGACCGAGATGGATGGAGGAGGCTTACCACGGCATCGTCTTTCGTGTCTCCTCCACGACCGCCAAGGTCACGGGACTGATGATGATGATGATGATTTGGGGCCTTTATGTTATTTTCCTAAGTTGCTCTCTCTCTCTCTCTCTCCTCTCTCTCTCTCTCTCTCTCTCTCTCTCTCTCTCTCTCTCTCCTCTCTCTCTCTCTCTCTCTCTCTCTCTCCCCCCCCCCGCTCTCTCTCTCCCTCCCTCTCTCTCTCTCTCTCTCTCTCTCTCTCTCTCTCTCTCTCTCTCTCTCTCTCTCTCTCTCTCTCCCCTTGTCTAGTTTTTCTATTCCCATTACTTTTTGTGTGTTTACTCTAAAAATCGATATGTTTCCTTGTGTTATTTTCCTTTTTTCTCTTTCTTTTACATTAGCAAAGATTGCAATTAGAAGAAAATATTTGCTGTTATTGGTTTACATTTTGCAACGCGGCAGCCGTCATGTTCATGGTGACTTTCGTTGTTTAATTTGAGCACACAATAAGCTACAAGCTTGTTGTTGCTATGATTCCAAAATGGTGTTTGTTTTCAATTATTATGCTAATTTCTGAATAAAAACTTTTTGAACCAAAACCATGGCACAACTGCTCTACACCCACGTCCAACAATCTTCCGCCAACACCATCCACACCCTTCTTCACCTGCAATCTCTCAAACACCAGTTCCACATCTTTTGCATCAACAGTAAAGTTATTAGTATAATGCTCATCACCACGTAATTTTTGCAATTTAGACAAAACACATTCGAGTTTGTGTCCAAGACTGTCACGCTCAGTTGTTTTTTATTCAAACTGGTAAGGACCTAACTCAGATGAAGCAAACAGGAGGATGCGTTTCAGTACCATGCCTTCAAAACATTTCATGACTATAGGAGTCAGTGCCACAGGTCTGTCATCATTAAGAGATGAATTTTTGCTGTTCTTTGAATCTGGACAGATGGTTGATTTCTTTCCATAGATAGTAGGTTTCTAGTGACAAGGACAATAAATCACACACACGCACCAATCCAAACCAATTCAATGTTATTGTGTATGGCCTCAACCACCACATAAGCCATGCTAGGGGCTGTCATCTGTACAATGTTAAATCTCAGATGAAACCTGTACAACTATATACAGATTAAAACTACTGTCATTCCTTGTATCAATGCCCTGGCCAGATAATTACAGGATGGTCCCAGCATTGTACGAAACCACATCAACCACGCATAAAACGAGACAAGCCCAAAACAAGATTCCTTAAAACTATCCTTTTCTCAGTGATTAACTATGGCATCTTCTCATAAAGTTAAAAATGTTTTCCCGTTGAACACCGTGAATAAGGGTCGTTAGGGAGTCTGCTGTAAAATGCTTGTGTCTAATATCCTAGACATCTCGACACTCCAGAAGATGTTGATGGTTATCACACATCACAGTCACACACCATGGGGTTCCCTCGCCTTTCAGCAAATGGACGTGGGTGATAGGAGAATGAACCCTGTGTATCCTGGTGAGCACTGTTGCTTCCCTTCAGTTTTTGGTACAAAGGAAGGTCTTCTTTCGAGTTAGGGTGAATATGAAACAGTGTTTTATTTGTGTGAGGGTTCCATTCCTCTTGCCAGAGGTACTGCACATAATGATTGCTTTTATGTTTGAAATCTCCTTCCTCGTGGCACACTTGACAGCTCAGTCAACTGTGTGGTTGACCCCAGAGCCCACAAGGAAGTACACAGATCGCAGCACTCTTGAGGCTACGGGTGATTTATGTTGTTACAAGCAATAAAATCCAGAGCTGAGAACAAATACGTGCAGACCAAGGAACTTTTCTCTCCAGATCGCTGAATCAGTTTTAGGAGCAAAACAAGAGCATTAAGTTCAGCAGTGTGTACACCAAGATATATTATGTCCGAAGGCAAGTGCTGGGAAAGCGCAGATTCCTTGATGGTAAGACAGTAGCCACCCCCTCCTTGGACTTGGATCCATTGGTGAAAATGCTTGTGTAAAACAGATAAGACTGACAGAGTTCTTAGAAAAAGACCTTGTAAACTGCCCAACTAGTGCGCTGCTGTTTATGAATGACAAGAATGGCAGGATCAAATCAAAGAAATGGGGTTTCCATCATCTACACAGGTGTTTCGGGGAGTTTGGGGAAGTCACAGTTAACACCCAAAGTGATACCCAACCATGGAGATCATGAAGGATCTAAATCCCCAGAGGATATAAAAAAACACAACTATATAGAGAACAGTACATTCCACTAAACACATCTAAGCGTTTTCGCGGGGGGGGGGGGGGGGGGGGGGGGGGGAGGGGGGGCTGCTTGTTTTACAGACTATGTAAACTGTATGTTACAGGTAAAAGCAGACTAATGTCTCTATCTATCTATCTATCTGTCCCGTAGTCTGACGACCGTGGGGGCACCCTCAAAGACTCAGCAACCAGTTCCCTCCATTCCTCTCTCTGTTCTGCCTTTCTCAGGGTTTTGTTGAGTTCTAGGCCTGTCCATTCACTGATGTTATCCTCCCAGCTCTTCCTTGGTCTGCCTCTTCTTCTTCCTCCTTGGACAGTGCCTTGCAAAACTGTCTTTGTAATTCCTTGGGATCTTGTGACATGCCCATACCACTTAAGTTTACGCTTTTTCACGATCGTTAGAAGGTTCTCATAGGGCCCAATGGTTTGCTGGATTCTGTTATGCACGCTTTCGTTGCTTATGTGGTCTTTGTAGGAGATGCCAAGGAGTCTCCGAAAGCATCTCATCTCCACTGCCTGTACTCTTCTCTCCAAATCTGCAGTCAGGGTCCATGATTCACAGGCATACAGAAATATGGATATGACAAGGGAGCGCATTAGTCTGATCTTGGAGATAAGTGAGATATTCTTATCTCTCCAGATGGTGTTTAGTTTTGACAAAGCTGTTATTGTCTGTGCAGTCCTGCATACTACTTCTGGCTTGGATCCCTGGTTGGATACAATGGCTCCCAGGTACTTGAAGCTTGGAACTGTTTCCAGCTTCTGGTCATTAACCCTGATATCAGTGCTAATGCCGTTGGTGTTATTAGTCATCAGTTTGGTCTTCTCTGCACTGATTTCCATGCCGTATGTTTTGGAGGCCTTATCCAAGTGTTCTGTTAGGCTGGCAAGCTCTTTTTCTGATCCTGCTATTCCATCAATGTCATCTGCGAAGCGGAGGTTTGTGATCGTTCTGCCACCGATGCTGACTGATCCTTCATGATGTTCCAGTGCATCAGCCATGATTCTCTCAAGGAAGATGTTGAAAAGAGTGGGTGAGAGTAGACAGCCCTGCCTTACTCCAACAGTTGTTCGAAACCATTCTCCAATGTTGTTGTTGTTGTAGTACAGCTGTTTGATGACTCTGATCAGGTTTGCATTGATGCTGTACAAATTCATGGTTGCCCACAAAGCTGCATGCCACACCCTGTCAAATGCCTTCTTAAAATCGATAAATACGTGGTAAAGGTCTTGTTGATGTTGAAGGTACCGCTCACATAGTATTCTGAGGTTGAATATCTGTTCTGTTGTGCTGCGCCCTGCTCTGAAACCTGCTTGTTCCTCAGCAATGATGGTCTCTGCTTGTGGCTTCAGTCTATTCAATATTATCTGCAGCATGACCTTGCTTGGGTGACATATGAGGCTGATTGTGCGGTAATTATGGCATTGTTGTAGATTTCCTTTCTTGGGGAGGGTGATGATGAGTGACTGCGTCCATGGTGTTGGCCATTTTCCTGTCTGCCAGATCTTGTTGCAGATTCTTAGTAGGGCGCTGATCATGGCTTCCCCTCCAGCTTGGACCAGCTCAGCTGGAATGTTGTCAGCCCCTGCTGACTTCCCCTTTTTCAGCGATCTGACTGCTGTTTCCACTTCTTCTCGGAGGATAGGGTGACTGTCTGTGTCTTTGTTTTCCGGGTACATTAAGGACTTCTGGATCTCCTGCGGTTCTATAGTTATACAGGTCGGAGCAGTATTCTGTCCATCTGTTCAGAATATCCTGGTCGTCAGTGAGACACTTCCCATTTTTGTCTTGGATTGTTAAACCTTTTCTCTGTTTCGTGCTAATCAGGTCTTTCACCAGCTGATATGCTTTCTTGCTATTGTTTTTCTTGATGTTCTCTTCAATGTCTTGGCACTGTTCACCGATCCATTTCTCTTTTGCCTCCGTCATGGACTTCCTGATTCTTTTGTTGACTGCCCTATATTGTTCTGCTCTTTCTTTTGTTTCATTTTTCTTTTTCTTCAACTCTCTACGCTTGTCGCATAGTTGTAGGATGTTAGGTGTGACCCATGGTTTTTTGACTGGTCGGCGTTTGCCAAGAAGCTCGTTTGCTGTTTCAGTCACTGCTGTATTGAAACTATTCGTCAGTGTATCTATGTCTGAGTCTATCACAGTGAGTGCTGCAAACTTTCCACCTATCCTTGCTTGAAAAATTTCTAATACCTCTGGGTCCTTCAGCTTCTCGAGGTCAAATTTGATCCTGATGTTGTTCCGCTTGTGGATTTTCTTTAGACGTAGTCGGAAAGTCATCATCACAAGATCATGATCACTCCCTATGTCTGCTCCTGGAAAACTTCGTGTCTGTGCGATGTTAACGCTAGACTGAAACCGTCTTTTCACCATGATGTAATCTATTTGGTTGTGGTGTTCTCCATTTGGGCTATGCCATGTCCATTTTCTGGATTTCTTGTGTGGGCCAAGTGTATTCACTAGCTGGAGGTGGTTGTTACTGGCAAACTCCAGGAGTCTCAAGCCTCTTTCATTTGATTGGTTATTACAATGTGGCCCACAAACGCCCTCCCAGTCTTTCCATGCATCTTCTCCTACCTTGGCGTTCCAGTCGCCTTGCACAACGAGGATGTCTTTCTTGGGTGTTTGATTCAGAACCTCTTGTAGCTGGTCATAAAATTCTTCTACGGCTTCATCTGTGCAGTCTGATGTAGGGGCGTATGCCTGTACTATAGTTATGTTAAAGGGGGTTGCTCTCAGGCGGATGGTAATAAGTCTGCTGGACACAGGCTGACAGCTCAGAGACTCCCTCTGCTACTGGTAACCATGTAACCCAGTACCACCTGCCACATGTGGGGAGTAAACCCAACCAAAAAATCCGACCTGGAGAGGGATGGGCTCCGCCAGGTTTGATTTGCCCAAGATACACCAATGACAAAGACAGCCAGAATCTCCATACCGGATCGGTCGTCGCCCGGGTTACGAAGGACCGCGCCTTCTGTTGCTCATCAGGACAGATGTCGAAAGTATGCTACTGATGTAAAACGCAGCAAAGTTCGTGCCAGAAACAACACCATCATTGGCACATGGAATGTACGGACACTAAGAGCTGCAGGCAAAGTGGAAGAACTGACACATGAGATGTCCAGATATCAATGGCACATCCTTGGGCTTTGCGAAGTCAGGTGGAAAAACATGGGAGAAACAACGACCCAGGAAGACCACAAATTATACTACAGTGGAAAACAGGATAAACATGAACACGGCGTGGGGTTTCTCGTTCACAAAGACTAATGTATCAAGTTTAAAAACAGTTTCATAAAATATAAAGAAACTTACTCTGTAGAATCCTCAACCTGGCGACATCGGAACTGTGTTGTACAACATTTATTCTGTTTCCGAAGATTTCACGTGGCCTGTCCATGTGCACGTGCACAATGTTGGGCACGAGGTGAAGCAGCATGCGCCAGTAAGGACCTGGGGGTATGGTGTCCCCGTGAAGCAGGATCAAACAGGGCTGGAGAAACCGTGCCGCACTGTACATGCCAAGAAAAGCGTCCAGTGTCAGTTCGTAGGCACCAAACCTGACATAGTGGGCCACTCTTGGGATCTTATGGCCTTTTCCATAACAGTGCTGATTGATGAAGTGTTTCAGGCATGGCATTTCTTGTGGAGATAATGAAGATATAAACTGTCGATCAGTGTGATCTGCTACTTGCTTACAAACCAAGGTAGAAGAAGAAATATTCCTGTGGACGCCATCATTACTGGTAGTGTCACAGGCCAGAAAACACAATGACCGGGTGGTTTTGTTCCATGCTTCAGGCTTCCAGTCACAGGGCAGAAGATTTGGCCTTGGGAACTTTGAGTTGGTCAGTACATCTTTGAACTTTAAGTTGCTCAATTGTTGGAACTTTGAGTTGTTCAGTACATCTTTGAACTTTAAGTTGCTCAATTGTTGGAACTTTGAGTTGTTCAGTGAGTCCGCTGTGGTCCACGTTCTAATATTTTGGCCTTGGAAAAGAAACACACACACACACACACACACACCACACACACACACACACACACACACACACACACACACATACGCACACATTTCAGAATAATATTTGACATGTTAATTATTTAGACACAATGAAACAGTATGTCTTAAACGCACGAAAAACAAAAGAAAAAGCAGATAGTTATTTTAGCAAGACTAAACAGGCAAAAACTGAAATTCAACTTATTTTCATTGCTCTTGCAAATGGCACCGTTTTTACCCCCGATATCAGTAGCCGCATTCCGACTTCGGGGCTGGTGTCTCAACACGACACCTGTGTGTATGCGGGATGTTTTTATTTTTATTTTGTCATCCATTTTAACTATACAAATGTCCTACTCTTCAGAATGGCGAAACGGGTGTTTAATGTGTGCGTAAGGTGTTCGGCATGCATTCCCCTACGGGACTGGGTTTAAAGTCCCATCCGAAGGAGGGGAGGCGGGATGGAGTCAGTACTGATCTTAACTCCAGGGGGAAATCCTTTGAAAAAAAGAAACCTTATTTTAACTCATTGGCTGTTGATAAAATATTAGTTAAAGAAAATATTGACTCATGAGTTCCAGGTGGAACTATTGACAAAAACACTTGGACTGATCACGTAATGTCACTGGGAAAAGTCTCTCCAATAGGCTACTTCTGTTATGGAAAAGAGATCGCAACCGCTTCCTTTTTGTGGGCATCTCTTGCCTGTCATTAATTGCGCATCAATACTATGGGACAATTGCAGGAAAACAGCAGGGACTTTAAGTGTAGCTACCGTTTATTAAAGAGAGAGAGAGAGAGAGAGAGAGAGAGAGAGAGAGAGAGAGAGAGAGAGAGAGAGAGAGAGAAGAAAGAGAGAGAGAGAGAGAGAGAAGAGAGAGAGAGAGAGAGAGAGAGAGAGAGAGAGAGAGAGAGAGAAAGAAAGAGAGAGAGAGAGAGAGAGAGAGAGAGAGAGAGAGAGAGAGAGAGAGAGAGAGAGAGAGAGAGAGAGAGAGAGAGAGAGAGAGAGAGCTGAAAGTTGTTTTGTTGAAGTCAAGATCCATGACTGTTACTGATTATGAGGAAAATAAGCGTATAAAGGTTAATGATGTGGAGAGAGACAGACAGACAGACAGACAGATCAAATTCTGTCATTTCGAGGATAATGAATAAGCATGCATGTGTTTTTTTCACATCTAGTCCCCGCACAGAGAGAGACAGAGACAGAAAGACAGACAGAGAGAGAGGTCAAATTCTTTTACTTCGAGGATAATGAATAAGCACGCATGTGCTTTTTCATATCCAGTCTCCGCACGGATATAGATAGATATATAGATATATATGTATATATATATATATATATATATATATATATATATATATATATATGTGTGTGTGTATGTATGTATGTATGTATGTATGTATGTATGTATGTATGTATGTATGTATGTATGGATGAGAGTGAGAGAGAAAAAGAAGAAGAAGAAGAAGAAGAAGGTAGCAGCAGATATATAGCTTTGTTTATAGTATGGGTGGTCATATTTTTATGCACCAGGTTGGTTTAGTAGTGACTATTGATGACTGTTAGCAATTGGTGTCTTCTTATGGAACCAGAAAATGACTACTACCGCATAGAGCACCTGTGGTTAGAGTGATGCGCACTGCGCTCGTGATCTGCGAACCCGTTTTCGAATCTTGCTCAAGAGGATTTTTCCTCTGGAGTTAACATCAGTGCCGACTACACTTCCCCGAAAGTCCTTCGGATGAGACTATAAACCGAGGTCCCGTGTGCGAACACACAGAGAACATCTTACACACACAGTAAAACCCGTTCCGCTTTTCTGAAGAATATGCCATTATATACCAGTGGGAATGGATGACAAAATTGACAAAATTTGCATACACACGGGGACTGGATGTAAAAAAGCACACGAGCGCTTATTCCATTATCATCGCAATAAAAGAAGAAAAAAGGAGGAAACAAAGAAGTTAACTTTATGAAGCTTTAAACCAGTCTATTTTAGGGATTAAGGACGAGTGGCTTTTCCATATGTCTGGAATTATTCATAGGAAACCAGTCTTTTAAAGTCGAAAAAAATATTTCCTGTTACTTTTTCAAACATCATGAGGCCTTTGTTATATTTTAGTCTTGGTGTAAAGGTGCGGGGAGAAATATTAACTGAGTGTAATCCGCTTTTTAACATGCCTGTCTTCTTTAAAAATGGCTGGTTTGAGAGCATGTTTGCAGGACAGTTGATATTTCAAAATATTGTTTTGCATTGGCAGAATCCCACAGGGTTAATACATAATCTATGGAGGATTAAGGTTTAGGAGAATAATCTCTGTGAATGAAAGTGAAGGAAGTGGTTAATTCTGATTAACTGATAAGCTCCTTGGGACACGCATTTCTTTAGAGAAGATAAAATTATGCTACCCCTAGAACATGATAGCTGTGTTCAATTACTCTCCATTCAATTTGGATTTGAGAAAGCTTATGGGATAGGTTTTGAAACTTTTGTCTTGTGATAAGCATGCATTTTTGTTTTGTTTGGGTTGTTTCCTTGGGGGGGTTTGTTGTTGTTTTGTTTTTTTTGTTGTTTTTTTGGGGGGAGGATATAGCTATGCAATTTAATCCAGTCTATTCAACAAAATCATCAGCTCTTATTTTGATGCCTGTGCGAGAGATTTGATGTCATTATGACTGTATGAATGTGTCATGTGTGAATAATTTTTTTGTGTGAGCACATGAGTATTTGACATATAGAAATGTCCGAGCTTTTTATTCAGTTTCTGCCAAAACATTTCTGAGAGAAAATTAGAACCTTTTCCCTAATTGTGCAGTAGGGTTGGGGTTGTATGTAGAGGCCATTAGATTACTACTCACCAGTTTGAAGGGTATGTATCCTCAAACAGGACTGGCTGTTGTTTAGTAAACTGTACTCACCCAAGTTGATGTTTTGAGAAAAAAGTTTAACTTCAACATTTTAGTCTGGCCAGAACATGTCTGGATGCAGAAATTGAATATTCCCACTGAGCTAAGCTGTTGGGACTGAGGTAAAAGTTACATCTTGGTAATTGGAAACGTACTGAAACCTGACTTTATAATGTTGAAATCATGGAGGAAACAAAGGACAGAAATAAAAAGTGAAAGAAGAACGTCAACAAAAACAAAAAGGAAACAATGAATGAACAAATAAATAAGTGGAAAAATAATTTAATGGAAAGTGAAAAACTTTTGATAGAAATAAGAGAAGTTTGTCATGGAGGAAACTTAGAATAACAAAAATGATCAGGCAACCTTCAAGGAATGGACCCTCATCGAAAATACAGGGTGAGTACAAATTTGTTTCTTTAAATTGATATGGCCCTGTAGTATTGTCCCGGGCATCCAGGCTATTCACCTACGAGTCCACTGAACCTGCTGTGATAGCAGAAGAAGACGTCTACAGAAACACAAAATGGTGCATTTCGTAAATAAACAATATTCTAACTTTTGAAACCTAAATTTCTAGCCACATCTCAAAAGGACAGTAGAGATCACAAAGAAACAAATTAATTGTAAATGGCCAAACTCAAGAATATGTGAATATGAAAATTAGCAGGTTGTGAACACCTAGATATGTACGTGATGTGATATACTGATATTAACTGCCACATGCAAAGTTAATTATAAAATATTCATAATAAATAAGTCCTTGCACTGAGGGAGAGGGAACTACAAACTTGTATGACCTCTGGTTAATTGGAGAGATTGAGTTAGTTTGCTAGAGGTTGCTGTGAGTGTATGTATGAATGCGTATGAATTGCAGCATGACAGAATCGTTGTCATTAGCAAATAGATCATACTTGGATTTAATATGGAGAGGAAAGTCATTTAGGCATAATGAAAAAAAGAATTGGTCTTAGTACGGATCCAAAAGGTACTCCATAATTAAAGACTTTAGTCTCAAAGAGTATGTCCTCATTGAAACACACTGTTACCTGCTTGTAGAACAGAAATTGAGCAGTATTGGGGCATTTGTTGAAAGATTATACAGCTCAAAATCTCAAAGGAGAAAACTGTGATCAACAGTATCAAAAGATTTCTTGAAATCTAGCAATAGTACTTCAAGATATTTATTGTCATTTATATTTGATAGCTAATTTTCTATGATAATAGCAAATGATGTATGTCACAAATGTTTTTGTCTGTATCTTGAATGACTAGGATAAAGTAAGTTCTTAATATCTAGATGAGGGACTAAGTGTCTACAATAACCTAAGTATGTAAAATGGCTTGCCCTTGCTTGTAATAAGTGTTGAAAACCAGATTTTTGCATTGTCCAGTGGACCACAAACAAGAATTATTAGTCCGTTATTAGGGGAGACACCATTTGGCTTACTGATGTTGTAGAATGACCTAATTGCATAATATAATCAAATGCAAAACAGGTCCTGTTAAATGCTTGTACAATGAACAATGAACAAATTTTATTTATAGAGGGTTATAGAATTAAGCATAACAAAAGCTTTTTTACATCCAGCCCTCTGCGGGGAAAAAAAAGCCAAAGAAAACGAAAGTAATTTACGTGCAATACATAGCATGAAGAATGATATGAAGAAAAAAAATACATACATTCATGATGGTCCTTCCATGCAAATTCACCGCAATCTAATTTCATACATGAAGAAAAAAAATTGAAAGTAAACATAAACACGAATAAGCCAATTCATGAAGCACTACTCCCACTATTGCCTTCTCCTGTTGGATTGCTTAGCAGTACTTTTGAAAAGGATAACAGAAACAACCTGCAAGTTCCTCAGGAGGCTGACAATATAAATAGCATCCCCACTTTCTGGAATTCTTAGCTAGGATTCCTTCTTTTCTGACCGCCTCTGTTTCTGCCTTGTTCCTTCCCCCCCCCCCCCCCCTCCCCTTGTTTATTTTCTGCCTTCTTAGTCCATCCTCCTGCCATTTTATTCAGAGAAAGGTTTAGAATATAACAATTCTCTCCAACGCTGTTAGTCGGATGTGCTGGGCCTGACTTGTCTGGCGCAATGTGTTTTCTCTCATGAGACGGACAACAAGAGTGCTGCCTGACCGTTCATGAAGAAAAAAAGTAGAAACTTGCAGTAGGGATTGTCACTGACACCAGTGTGAATAAAGTGCTAAAAGTCCAAACGCCCATCAAAGGACTGTCATCAAGACAATGCACTTCAAGTCAAGCCATTGGGAGGCAATGATTCAGCCAGTGGGCACACACATGCACGCACACATGCTCGCACACACATTGATTGCATGTTCCGTTCACGTGAAAAGCTGTGGAGGTTATCATACATGACAGTGCCTGCACAGGAGAAGAGAGAGAGAGAGACAGACAGACAGACAGACAGACAGAGACAGACAGACAGAGAGACAGAGACAGAGGGAGAGAGACTGTCAGACAGAGAGATGGACAGAGACAGAGACAGAGACACACATCCAGAGATAGAGAGAAAGAGACACAGAGAGAGACAGATTGTCAGAGAAATGGACAGACAGACAGTGAGGGAGGGAGAGAGAGAGAGAGAGTTGACCAGAAAATATGAAGCATTTCTTTGTAATAGGATGGAGCGTGGTTGGTTATTTGGATGCATCAAGAGGATAAAGGAGTGACCTTTGACCTTTCATGGAATGGTGTTGCTTAATACCATCAGGAAGGGAGCTCCGCAGCATAGGACCTGAATAAAGTCAACTAGATTTGAACAAGTCTGTTTTTGCATGTTTCCTTTTCGACTTCTTCTTTCAACTAGTCAAGTGTCTGTCAATCGTATCCAGAAGTCATGGATCTATTGCGTGAAAACAACCAGGAAACGCTTTTTAAAGGTACACAATGTCGAAACTCGTCATGGACTTGGAAATACTTCCGCCTTTTGGTTTTCAGTGTACTTTCGCCCTTTTGGGCTGGTAAGAAGCAAAATAACACTTCATTTGCACTCTGTACACTTTCAAAACCTGTAAGATATGTGATAGACAAAAGAAACTAAATTAATGTTGTTGCAGTTGTGCGTTCCTCAGCTTAACACTTTGGGGGTTACCCAGAATGTGCACTCTGACTCACTCAGCCCACCTGGGAATCACTGTGAGATTGAAATTGCACACTGACTGAGAAGTTTGTGTGTATGACTGTTTATGAGTACCTCTCCATGTAGGCAGCCATATACCAACTTAAGAGGATTTTTCGCCTTTACAGGAGAGTGCATGTTGTTATTTTAAGAGCTTGTCATGGCTGAAGGCAACCTCAACACAACAGTTTACAACATAACAACATTTTAGTGTAGTCCTTGGCAATTAGCTGACATCAATAACTGACAGTTTTTGGCCTGGGCCAGATGTTGATGATGATCACCACTCTAAACAATGACAACATAAAACTACTACTACTACTACTACTATACTACTACTACTACTACTACTACTACCACTACTACCACTACTACTACTACTACTACTACTACTACTACTACCACTACTACCACTACTACCACTACTACTACTACTACCACTACTATTACTACTACTACTACTACTACTACTACTACTACCACCACTACTACTACTACTACTACCACTACTACTACTACTACTACTACTACTACTACTTCTACTACTACTACTACCACTACTACTACTACTACCACTACCACTACTACTACTACTACTACTACCACTACTACTGTTACAACTAAAATTATACATCTAAATAATGCTTGTTGCGGAAAACTCCTGCATTATCAACTTGTATTTTGTTTGAGAGTGAGAGAGAGGTCGTACCTGCTGAAGGCTGCGAGATCGTTTTCACCACATCAAAATAAAAGGCAAGAAAAATAAGCACAGCAGTTAAAACCACCACAAGAAACAACCGTCGCACATTAGTGATAGACCCATCCATTGCCAATGCTTTTCGTCATATATCTGGGCTGGCTGACAACTTGCTCTAACAAAAACGCTGGTCGCTGGTCGACAGGGACAGATTGGCGAAATGGAAGGAAGTAAGGGAGGGGGTGAAAGGAAAGGGAGAGTGTAGAGCGAGAGGGTAGTGGAGGGTGGAGGATAGTCAGTCAGCCATAAAAGCAGCCGGGGAAGGTGTGACATGGCTATTGCCTTCAACCCTGCAGCTACTGTACCACATGTGGCATTCAGCGCTGTATAAAGTCCATGTATTATTATTATTATTATTATTATTATTATTATTTAGCGCACGTAAAAGAACCCACGGCAACAAGAGAGTTGTCCCTGGCAAAATTCTTAGAAAAAAGCCACTCTGATAGGGAAAGAAATACAGTTGCAGACAAAAAAAAAAAAAAAAGGGTGGCGCTGCTCTTGTGGCGACGTGCTCTCCCCGGGGAGAGCAGCCCGAATTTCACGCAGAGAAATCTCGTGACTTAAAGTGGTATAAATATAAATAAATAAATATTATTATTATTATTATTGTTGGTGTTGTTGTTGTTGTTGTTGTTGCTGTTGTAATTACATTTTTTCAAAACTTGTCGTTTTACATTCATTCCTAGATCAGGTTGAGGTGTCACTTGTTTTTGCTTGCTTTGAGGCTGAAGTTCAAAATCATAAAATCTGTTCATTTCAAACTGCCTTGCCTGTGATAATCTGATCTAGATCTATACATGATGGAAAGGCAGTCTCCCAGACCTGGTAAAGTTAGTTCAGGATAATCCAATGAAACAGAGAAGTCAAGTTTTGTTTAAGCCTGGCAAAAGATGATGCAATGTGGAAAAAGGGGTTGAGAAACTGAAAAGATAGTGGGAATTCGATGATTTGGATTCAGACAAAGGCAACTATTTAAATGCTTCAGTGTCTACCTAAATAGTAATGGCTGGCTGAAGCTGCTTTGGAACCCTGCCTTTGATTGTGACTGTAATGGAAGTGAAGGAGCACCTATGGTTTATGTGCAGAATTATTGTCAGCGCCTGGGCTTTATCACAGTTCTTGATTAAACCATTGGCGCTGGGAGCAACAGCAAAGTGAGAGGCTGTATGACCAGTGGCTTTCTTTCCCACTCATGGAATTCCACTTTACAGCTTAGTCTTTAGTGATCGACTGTGACTCTCTGACTAGGAGGCTTGACTTGCACAGTCCTATGTGCTGCAGCCCTGGGGGCTGGTTGGCCTTTGGAGAACATCTCCAACGCTGACTGTCCTTATGCCCACTTGGCCGAGAGAGTGGGGATGTACTGTGGGCAAGGCATCTCCACTATAATCAAATATCTGCCCAATTTCCGAAACAGCAGCTGCCTTCTCTGCTGTTTTGGAGGTCATCGTTGAACACTAGGACAAACAAACATACATACATACATACATACATACATACATACATACATACATACATACATACATACATACATACATACATACATACATACATACATACATACATACATTTATCACTGACCTGGAAAATAATGTGTGTATATTTGCTGATTTAATCTTTCCCAACCCCTTTGTGTTGTATTGTGCTGTAAGACCAGTTTAACCAGTTCAGAGCTCTCTCTCTCCCTCCCTCTCTCTGTCTCTGTCTCTCTCTCTCTGTCTCTGTCTCTCTTGAACTTTTGTTGCCCTTGTTGTAGTTGGGGGTGATGTTTTGCTCTCCCTCTCTCTCTGTCTCTCTCTCTCCCTCTCTCTCTCTCTCTCTCCCTCTCTCTCTCTCCCTCTCTCTCTCTCCCTCTCGGATTTCGGGGTGAGCTCCCTTGGATAGTGGCAGGAGAATATTTTGCTCTGTCAGTTTTCCACTTCAAACTGTAATAAATTGAGCACCATGCCTGTTGTTGGACTGCCAACAGCTTTGGAAGTCACCATAGGTGCCCTGCTACAAGACCATCACCTCACGTCATGGAAAATCTGTGGAGAAGGCGACAACACAACGGTTGTACTTCGGCTGAAGACTGGCACTGAACACGAAGCAAACATGGCGAGTCAGCAAACACCTTCCACCTGCCAGCGATTCCGTAGGAAACCTCCCAGTCATCTCAACAGAGATAGAAGGCGGCTAGAAGAAAGAAGACAGGCAGAGGAGAGGAGACAGAGGGAGGAGAACAGAAAGGCAGAGGGTAGGAGACAGACAGCAACAAGGCAAGAAGAAAATCAGGCAAGTGAAGTTTTCGCCTCAGAAAATACACACGGTTTGTTTATGCCTATGCCTCCGTTAACCAGCGCTGTCTCACATGTCAACACGCCCCTGTCTCCAAACAACACACGGCTGCACGTGCTGTCTTCTGCACGTGAATTCCGCCCTACGCCACGTGAAGTTACCGCGCTAGAAGCAGACCCCGTTCCTGATCAGCAGTGTGACATGGGCCTGGCTGACGATGTGTCTATGTCATCCGAGACTACCGGGGACAACGATGGTGACAGCATTCTAAGGAAAGCTGAGGAGACTGGCTGCAGTGTGGAGTTAATCAGAGACTACGTAGCTGAGTTAACAGATAGGTTCCTGCAGAGAAGACTCAGAAACACCTCTAGAAACCGCGATTTTGGCCACGTGGTTGTTTCTGAGGACAAACCATACGTTTTTATTTGTGAAAGTGATGACGTGGTGTTTGAGTTTAAGTGGACAGAAGATTCCAGTGAACAAGCTGATTTCTTCTGGTTTGTGAAAAGAGACACCAAGCACATGTCTGAGGAGGAACGGACCATCACCTCCAGGCTGCAGCTGTGGACACCTGCTGATCGCAAGCGATTCAAAGAGAGGATTGATGCTGGACTGGACATGCTAAAAGTGGTCATGGACACTG
>CM054147.1:62976481-63006481 GCA_028751875.1 Rapana venosa | reverse complement strand
AAAACCTGTTAATTGTAACCGGCTGCATGTGAATGAGTAGGATGAATGAAAGCGCTTTGGTTCGTTTGTTGCAAAATATAGCGCTATATAAATTCCATGTATTATTATTATTAGCTTAATATTGTTGTAAAGTACTTTTTGTTTCTCAACTTTATTTGTATAAAAGCTTGGTGCATTGGTATACAGCAAAATGCAGGGAATACTGTGTATTATAGAATGTTAACAGTTTTGTAATCAAGACTAAAACAAAATAATGACAAAGAAAGACAAAAGTATTTGCAAATGTTGTGTCGAAGTATATAAACAGAAGGAAGGCATGCATAGTTACTGTGTTGAGATTTAAGTCTAATATCAAAGAATGAAAACAAAAACCCCTTGGATTGTAATAGAAGTAACCATAAGGTATGGAACAATGTTCTCCTCGTTATCCTATGTACCCATAATCTAGATTCTGATAAAACTAGGGAAGCAAAAATTAAGCAAAACTTAATTAATCTGCGCCTTAAAAGTGTTTAGGTATGCTGAAAACACATGAATATGTGTCTAATGTTGATTACTGTGTGTTATCTACTGCGTTATATTGTGATGCTTTCCCAAATCTACCTTGCATTGCATTGCGGCCCAAGGCCAATGTGCGATTAAACCATTTAAGAGTTCAGAGTTCTGTCTGTCTGTCCGTCGTCTGTACGTCTGTCACTCACTCTCTCTCTCTCTCTCTCTCTCTCTCTCTCTCTCTCTCTCTCTCTCTCTCTCTCTCTCTCTCTCTCTCTCTCTCTTCTCTCTCTCTGGCCTACTGACCCATTTCATACAATCTAAATAATTCAAAGATCAGATGTGAAAATAATTTCCCTCAGTCCCTGATGTACAAACTCCAAACTCCTTACGTCTCTCATTCTTTCATGTCTGGCCTATTTCAATTCTCTTTTGGCTGGTCTGCCAGCATCATCAATCCACTCCCTTCAACGTATACAAAACTCTGCAGCTCGACTTGTCCTCAGAAAGAAAAATTCTGAGCACATTACCCCTCTCTTGCGATCTCTCCACTGGCTGCCTGTGCCACAGAGAGTAAACTATAAGATCAGTACCCATTACAAATGTCTTCACAAAACAGCACCTCTTACTTTTGTGAATGTCTTCACTTGTACACTCCTCGTTCCCTCTGCTCTGCTACAGATACCTTGTCCTTACGAATACCTAGATTCAACCAATCCACAGTCGCCATCGCTCTTTCTCTATTTCTGGTCCGTTGATCTGGAATGACCTCCCTCTCTCTCTTGGCCAAAAGCCTTCTTATGACGATTTTAAATCCAGTCTCAAGACTTATTTATTTCAAACCCAAGATTTTCCTCTTCTGCTTCATCCCAAAGCTTTTCCCTGCCTTCAACAGCCGAGATTCTATCGCCCTGTCAGGGTGTGTGAGCTGTGTATGTGTGTGTGTGTGCGTGCGTGCGTGCGTGCACATTTGGACTTGTTGGAACTATTAATTGTTACTGGTTGTATGACTGTGTAAGAATGAGTTGAATGCAAGCGCTTTGATTTGTCCCTGCAAGATATAGCGCTATAAAAATTCCATTTATTATTATTATTATTATTATTATCATCATCATCATCATCATCATCATCATCATCATCATCATCATCATTTACTACATCATGAACTCAGCAGCTGAGGCAGGGACGTTCACAGCATTATATCCATCGAAATATCTATGAGGACATAACAACTCTTATCTTAAATAAATCCTCTGTGCAAGGGCCTTCTACGCGTTAGACTTAATCTTTTTTTTTTAACCCAAAGCAAACAACAACAGCTGGGTCTCCCACACTACCTGTGGCATAGCATAGTCTTCCACCAGTCGCATGTGTTAACGAAAAGATGACTTTGCCCTCTCTCCTCACACCACATATATTGATTGATGTCTTTTTTCGCGATGGTTTTCAATGGATCATATACCTGCTAGCCTTCTTTGCCCACATAGAAGACCCGCCCCCACCACCGAACAACCAGACCCCTCATCTCCTTTCACTATCTGCCCAGGGTATGAGTAAATTACCTATCCGTCTGGCTGCAGGGGCTAGCTATACAACAAGTAGCAAGCTGTCGATGCCCCGAACCCTTTCAAAGTCATCATAAAGAAATTTGTTTGATGTTTCTTCACAAGAGTTGTGCTAGATGATATTATTATTATTATTATTATTATTATTATTATTATTACTGTTGTTGTTGTTGTTGTTTGGTTGGTTGGTTGGTTGGTTGGTTGGTTGGTTGGTTGGTTGGTTGGTTGGTTGGTTGGTTGGTTGTTGTTGTTGTTATTAATAACAATTATTAATATTATTATTTTAAACTAATTATCATTGTCATTATATCATCATCATCATCATCATCACCTTCATTAGATAAAGTTAATACATCTTCTATGCAAAAATAATACATAGGAGACATTTTTCCTTTGGAGTCGCGCGCACGCACACACATACACACACACACACACACACACGCACGCACGCACGCACGCACGCGCGCGCGCGTACGCCTTCACTCATACATGAATACAAGCCCTCCTCGTTTACACACACACACACACACACACACACACACACACAGATGTGTTTGAGCCAACAGAGGAAGTAATACAATTCAGGAGATTGCTTATGAAAGCACTTGAGATCAAAATAGTCATCAGCTTTGTGCTAGAAAACGCAAAGAAAAAAGTGCAAGTTATTTGGGTATTTAACATGATGACTTCTGACACTGACAAGTACACATGGGATTAAATGTGTCGACCATTCACCTTGCTTATACCGTGGTCGATGTTATGTATTTACACAATCGATGACCTGTAGGTGAATTTGTCATCGATTATGTGATACAAAATACTGACATGAAAAGCCTACATATCATTTCAATATTAAAGCAACAATATCACGTTAATCAACATTGTACGCATCCTCAAAACCCACCCTATGTTATATAACCCTCTCTCTCTATTTGCACACCATACCGGCTCTTTTGTACTCTCCTCCTCTCACCTTCTCTTTCTCTGGTTTACCTGTTGGTGAGACCTGTTTTCCCTGAGCTAGGGATGAAAGTGTTCCTGTTCTCGAGAGTTTTCTGGTGGGAGCCCCATCACGTTTTTCAGATGGAAAAGGTTCATGGCACTTGGCTAAAACATGGGTAGCATTATTCACGAGTTCTCTCGCTCAAGTCAAGTCAAGTCAAAAATACTTTATTCATCCCATGAAGTATTTTTGACTTGACTTGACTTGAGCGAGAGAACTCGTGAATAATGCTACCCATGTTTTAGCTAAGTGCCATGAACCTTTTCCATCTTCCTCTTATATGACACTCATACAGTTCAGTCAATATCTTTGGCGTGCTACCCCCAATCTTACCACACCTCTTCTACAATTGATTTCAATACCTTTGTTTGTTTGTTTGTTGTTTGTTTTATTTGTGACCTTCACCAGGAAATGAGACGCTTTGTGCCTGACCCACTATTCTGCTAGGAGCCATTTTAGGCAGGTGGGGGTCAGGTTGTCGATTTTGAGATTTTGATTGATTATAAAACTATAGCCACTATTCTACCTTGTATTAAAATATCCAGTTGTAAGTTTGCTATGAAAACACCCAAGCCCTCATTCTGACCACCTATTACAATGCCAAACTTGTGAATTTCTCATTTTGTCACTTCCCCAGTCTCTTATTTCAATTTGTAATAACTTGTAACAGAATTGTCCGAGTTTCAATCTGTCTTTTGTCTGGAAGAGCCGTTTACTGCACGTTAATAACGTGCCTCTAACTGAAAGCTGACCTCTGGTGCAAGGCCAAGCATTATGTGGCGGGGCGTTACACTTTTAACATTTTAATCCATGAGAAAGAAATTCACTGTTTCCTGCTAAAACATGCAGTGCAAGTTCTGTTGGACCCGTGCCTTTATTTACACACTCTGAAGCTTATGGACAAAAACGATACTCCAATCCAGTCCTGTTGTGTATAGCTCCGCTGACCACAGTGGCCATATGGGGGCTGTCACCAGTAATGGCCTGATAACAATCTGCATTTGCAGTATAACAAAATAATCAATGTGTCACCTCTCTCAGTTTCTAAGTATGTATATTCGTGGGCACGCTCCACTTCCATATCATCAATAAGAAGATCTGGAAGAGAATCTGGATTTTTACGAAAATCAATAGTTCTTTGGGGTAGGAGGATTGTCGTTGATTATTGGCTTGGTTTGAGTATTGTTTTTTTTCCATTTAAATCAAGGCAGACGTTTGCACCACAGTGAAACCTCTTCAATTTCTTTAGAAATTCAGCCTGTAGATTTAATAGGTATTGGGGGGGGGGGGTTTAATCCAAATAATTTATCATCATCGAGGTATCAGATGAGTATAATTAATTGTATGATTAGTGAAGAGGATAAGTGACAGAACTGTACCTGGTGGATAACCTGTAAAAGTTGACTTTTCTAAGGAAATGTCATTTTGGGAGTAAACAGTCTGGGTACGATTAATCAAAGTTCATACCATAAAATGAATCTAAGACTGATATTTGGAGATATCAGTTTTGTGGCTAGAAAATGGGGCAGAATAGTGTTTAAAAGCAGATGCGAAATTAATGAAAAGAACACGTACAACAGTGCCAGGGTTTTCCAGGTGAGTGAGTATAATCATGGTGCAGCAAGATTGTAGCACCTTTTGTGCTCCAGTTTTCGATATAACGCGAACTCTCTAGATAAGTTGACTGTACAATCAGGACCATGCAGGTCCGTCTGTACCCAGATATGTTAAAGAGACTTAGTTGTGTCTCTACATAGCAAGGAATAAGACCTTACAGGCCAGCAAACTTGTTGTGTCCTTCAGCTAGATCAAACTGTATACTGTGGATTCCCAATGACCACAAAGGTTTTAAAGGGAACTGAAGGGAGTGTTGTATTTCAACTTTATTTCCACATTGGGAAGTGCAAGGTGTAGGAGTAAATCCTCATTTCCACAATGGGAAGTGCAGTGGGTAAGGGTAAATCATTATGTCTACATTGTGAAGTGCAGAGGGTAAGGGTAAATCATTATGTCTACATTGTGAAGTGCAGAGGGTAAGGGGAAATCATTATGTCTACATTGTGAAGTGCAGAGTGTAGGGGTAAATCCTTATTTTGTACATTGGGAAGTGCAGAGTGTAGGGGTAAATCCTTATTTTGTACATTGGGAAGTGCAGAGGGTAGGGGTACATCATTAATTTGTACATTTGGAAGTGCAGAGGGATGGGGTAAATCATTATGTCTACATTGGGAAGTGCAGAGGGTAGGGGTAAATCATTATGTCTACATTGGGAAGTGCAGAGGGTAGGGGTAAATCATTATTTTGTACATTGGGAAGTGCAGAGGGATGGGGTAAATCATTATGTCTACATCAGGAAGTGCAGAGTGTAGGGGTAAATCATTATTGTGGGTCTGCTTCCACCCTTGTGGTCGTCATGGCTGCAAGTGCCTTAAATGAAAAATGCTTGTAAAGTTAGATAGGTAGATAGATAGATAGGTAGATAAGTAGATAGGTAGATAGGTAGATAGATAGATAGGTAGATAGATAGGTAGATAGGTAGGTAGATAGATAGATAGGTAGGTAGGTAGGTAGGTAGGTAGGTAGGTAGATAGGTAGGTAGGTAGGTAGGTAGGTAGGTAGGTAGGTAACAAAGTAGTTATGTCTTTCTTTTACTGAGTTAAATGTTTTAGTTATTTAGTTACAGCGCTATATAAATTCCATTTATTATTATTATTATTATGATTATTATTATTTAGTGTTATCTAGTGCATCATAATGATTGATTGAGCTCCTCTTGTAAAACATTTTATAACTATTTTGTGTATTGGCATGTGTGTATGCACTCTATGTGTCTATGCGTGCCTCTGTGTGTGTGTAGTGGGGGAGGGGGGAGGTATTGTGTGAGTGCGTGCATGTGTGGGTTTTTTTTAATTAGATGATTTTTATCTGTGCTAAATGTTATTCTATTTATTGTTCTTATGATGATGGAGTCTCCCGTCGGATCGACGGATAAGTAGGCAGGCAGGCTTATCTGTCAGAATGTATCCTCATATGGAAGAAGAGGCCGATTCTGGATGCACAGCACTTCCCACAGGTGTTGCAAGGGAAAACGTCTCCAGAAGTTGAGCCCTGCTTCCTTCGCTCACGCTTCTCCTTAATGGCCAGCGTTCTCTTGTTTTCAAACGTCTTTATGCCACTGGAGCACAGCATCCTCCAGCGAGAACGATCAAGGGCATCAGTTTCCCAGGTAGCGATGTCTATATCACAGGCTTTAAGGTTTGTCTTCAAGGTGTCCTTGAAGCGTTTGTAGGGTCTTTCAAGTTTTCGGAGGCCTTCCTTCAGCTGGCCATACAATAGCATCCTTGGGATCCTGCTGTCTGTCATTTGGACATGTCCTGTCCAGCGTAGCTGGCACTTGATCAGTAGGCTTTCGATGCTGGGCAGGCTGCTCTTCTCTAGGACCTGGAGGTTGTAGACCCTGTCTTGCCACTTTATTCCGAGGTTCTTTCGTAGGCATCTCTGGTGAAACTTCTCAAGCTGTTGAATGTGATGGCAGTACGTCGTCCATGTTTCACAGCAGTACAACAAGGTGGTCAGCACGACAGCTCTGTAAGTTTTGATTTTGGTGCTGAGCCTGATGCCTTTGTTGTTCCACAGCCTGTTGTTGAGTCTGCCGAAGGCAGAACTGGCCTTGGCGATGTGCACTGTAACTTCTGCATCAAGGGTTCCATTGCTGCACAGGGTGCTGCCCAGGTAGCAAAACTTGTCGGCTGACCTGATCTCTGTGTCATCGATCTTAACTGCAGGTGAGGGGAAGGCACTGGCGTTCTGTGAAATAGCTGGTTGGTACATGGACTCGGTCTTGCTGAGGCTGATGGTGAGTCCAAAGCGCCTGCAGGAGGTAGAGAACTGGTCCATAATGAACTGTATGTCCTCATGGGTGTGTGCGGCAAGCGCGCAATCATCAGCGAAGAGGAACTCTCTCAACAGTGCCTCAGACACCCTGGATCTAGCATGGAGTCGTCGCAGGTTGAAAAATTTTCCATAAGTGCGAAACTGAATGTAGATTACCCTGTCACAGTCTTGGAAGGCGTCAATCAGCATCGCAGAGAAGAGAATAGAGAACAGTGTGGGTGCCAGGACGCAGCCCTGCTTCACTCCATTTACCACAGGAAATGGATCCGACATGTCAGTATTTTTCTGTACTCTCGCCTGCATGCCATCGTGGAGTGACGCAATCAGCTGTATTAGGCTCTTTGGGTAACCAAACTTTAGGAGGATCTTCCACAGCCCACGGCGGTTCACCGTGTCAAAGGCCTTGGTTAGGTCTACAAAGACCATGTGGAGCTCCATGTTCTGCTCACGGCACTTTTCTTGCAACTGCCGTTCTGCAAACACCATGTGACATGTTCCCCTGCCTGAGCGGAAACCGCGCTGTGCTTCAGGGATGACTGTGTTGGAGACATGGTCAATCAGTCTGTTCAGTATAATGCGGGTGAAGATTTTGCCAGCGATGCTAAGAAGAGAGATTCCATGGTGGTTGTCGCAGCATGTTTTGTCTCCCTTCCGTTTGTAAATGTGGACAATTGAAGCATCCTTGAAATCCTGGGGGACCTCCCCTTTCTCCCAGATAGATTGGAACAGGGCGGTCAGCTTGTCTGTCAGCACCTCGCCTCCACACTTGTAGATGTCGGCCTGGATTCCATCCGCTCCTATTGTTCTTATACATAGCTTGTAACCCACATGAATTTTTCTGTTATCTCAGATAATAAAATATTGGTATTGGCGTGTACGTGTATGTATGTATTTATGTGTGTAAGTGTGTATGTATGTATATATGCATGAATTGTGTATGTATGTGTGTATATATACATGCACGCATGCACGCATCTTTGTTCGTTTGTTTGTTTGTTTGTCTAGCTTGTAACCCACCTAAATTTTTCTGTTAATTCAGATAATAAAGTATTGGTATTGGCGTTTATATATGAAGTATGCATGTATGTGTTTGTGTGTGTGTGTGTGATCTTTGTTAATAATCCAATGTGTGTGTGATCTTTGTTCATAATCCAATGTAAAATTCTCATTTCAAGCACACCCAAAAAACCAAGTTAGCGTGCAGGCGCGCACGCACGCACGCACACACGCACGCGCGCGCGCACACACACACACACACACACACACACACACACACACACACGCACTTGAGACAAGGACACTTAGATTTCACTTGCTGGGTGTAGCTGGCTGGAAGAAGACAATGATGGAGGTGACAGCCGGCAATGATGATCAGGCTGCAAGTGGTTGGGTTGTTTTGTTTGTTTTGGTGTTTGGGGTGTCTTAAAAGTGTGCTCTTTAAGAAGGAAAAGTAGCAAGATGGTCTAGACGTTCACCTGCCAAACAGGTACACTGTGTGATTCTAGATTCCATTTCCATCCTTGCCCTTTCTTCCCAGTTTGACGGGAAAATCGAGCTGAATGTCAAGTCTTTCAGAGGAGACTCTAGACCAGTCAGACCCGTGTGCTTACGGATCTAAAGAACCCACGACAGCTGAAAATTGGAAAGAGCAGGGAGGTACCTCCCGACTTCCTCGGCAAAATTGGTAGGTTCAGTGTCCTGCGTTCCCGAAGTCGGAATGCGGCTACCTGAATGGTGGGAGTAAAAATGGTTGCATGCACAAAACATGTCACTATCGGGCTAAAGCGTTTGGATGCACATGAATATTGTTATATGTATATCGCTATGCCCACAAATCTCCTTATTTAGCTAAGGTAGAACGTATATTAAATGAAATCGGGTTCAGTGGCATTTGGCAGAATCAGTTTGATCTCCATGTTTCACCTGAATGAATTAAAGCCAAAGTTACACGTAGTTTACAAGATCAGTATTTGCAACAATGGTTTTCTCAAGTAGATAACAACGACATATTTCTTAATTATGGACTATTTAAAAAGTGTTTCTGCTTTGAAAATTATCTGACGATTCTTCCTCATAATTTGTCATTAAGTTTTTTTCATTTTCGAACGTTGAATCACAGACTTCCCATCCAAATTGGCAGAATAAGAAATGTTCCTAGAGAAGAGAGAGTCTGTGATAAATGGGGTGAAAACGAGCTTTGTGGTGAGTTCCATTATCTATTCAAATGTCATTTCTTTGTGCTATTAAGAAACAAATTTATCCCAAGATATTATCAAAAAAACCCAAATGTTATGAAGTTCCACGAATCGTTTAGTTCCACAAATAAATACTTGCTTATCAAAGTTATAAAATTCCTCAAAGAAATAATGAAAACCTACTGATTTGACGCATCTCTTTATTACATGTTAGGGTTAAGTTAATTTCCTTTGTTGGTATAGATTTGAATGGCCATGTCATTGTGTGTGAGCACACTAGCACCCCCACGTGCGCCCGGCGCGAGCAGGCGCGTGTGTGTGTGTGTGACCCCGCATTTGTGTGCATGTGTGCGCGCGTATCTGTGTATTGGTTGTGCTTTCTAGCAGGGAGGTCCAACTCATATTGATACAGCTGCCTCCTGAGAACTTTTGTATTTTCATTTGAATTGTTCGCCTGGCGTTTTCTTTGAAAGGATTCCTGTGTGCGTGGGTGCATGAGTGTGTGTGTGACTGGGGGGGGGGGGGGCTGCCTTCTTGGCGTGTTGATGTTCCACACGTGCGTGCGTGCGTGCGTGTGTGTGCTTGTGGATGCCTTTGCGTTGCGCGTGGTGTGCTGGGAGAGAGAGAGAGGGAGGGAGGGAGGGAGGGAGAGAGTGTGCAGTTGGTTGCGGGAAATGTATTCAGGCATCATGTTAGTTTGCTGTGTCTTTCCTGTGTTGTGAATGCTCTTTCACTTTTCATGTCCATAATTTGTACTCTTCATTTTGGAGCGAATTTGTGTTGTGAGTATTTTTAACACGCCCACATCTGCAAGTTGTGGTTTTGTTAAATTTCATGTACCCCTTGGGGGGGGAAGGGTTCTTGAAATAAAATCTTGATCTTGAATCTTGAACAATTACAACAGCTTCCAAACAAAACAAAGACAGCCATGGAGGAAATTAAGTACTTAATCTCTATATTGTACTTATATATGTACATGTTTTCAAAAATCAGAAACCGTAGTACATTTGGAAACAAAATATGATCTGTATACAATTCACTACATTTAGCACACTGAAAGACAACTACTTCTAAAAGATTGGAATGTGAAATCATCCAACATAAGCAAATGCACAACACATTAAAACACCCAGCAGGCTTTTTTCTACAAATAAACAGCTATGTTCACACATTATGAGGGAAACAGCCATGGGGGGAAAAAATCCACATATCATGAGAAGTTTTTGCAGGTAAAGGAAAAGGATCCAAAAGATCACCGCACCAAGCTATACTTATAATGATCAACATGGTTTCCAAAAAAATATCCCACAAATGTTAGGCTTGTGTCAATAAAGAAAACAGCCACTGCATGCGTGCACAAGATGTGTTTATACATTGATGCAAATGAAACCAAGCATAGAATGAACATGCACTATATACTTCATATGTGCAAATGAAATGATAACAAGGTGTTTGTTGTTTTGAGTTACATTCAAATATTTTAGCTCAAACTACGTATGTGGCTTTAATGCAGTTGGATTTTAACTATCCCAGAAAGAGACAACCTTGTTGCAATGCATAGCAATGCACCGAACTGCATCGCATGTTTGAGTGTGTTGAATCTGCCCTTAACTCATATGTACTGGCATTAAAGCATTCTAACTTGAAATTGAGGTTAGCAACTTCAGATAAATAGCTCTACAAAAAAGTATGGAAAAATTTACACAAAAGCATGGAAAATATGTTCGAACTAAAATGTTATTTTTCATCAAACAAAAGCAAATTGAAGAAATGATTGTAGGTGTACTTCAGCAGTTTCAAATACAAAAAGACAGGGGAAAAGACATAAAATAACTCCTATTTGAAAGAGTGTTTTTTTGTTTTCGTTTTTTTTTTTTTTGGGGGGGGGGGTATTTTTGTTTTTTGCTTTTGTAAAAAATTGGCATAAAATTAACTTGATACAGAAAATAGAGATAAAAGAAATTCTTTCTGGTGTTCTTGTTTGTGTATTAAGATGAATAGTTGCATCCAAATGTAATGAATTCAACATTTATCAATATCATTGTCACTTCTCTAGTAATTGAAAAACAGCTTGGATACCTGTAGAAAAATTAACAGTATGGCAGTATTTCACAGCGCTGTTCTGGGACACGCTAAGTTTTCAATATTAATTCATAACCTTTCAGAATGTATTTGAGTGGGTTGTGAGATTTTTGTGGACGTATCGTCAGGATATTTATCAGTTTATAGTCATCAATAGTCATGGGGCTAGCTTCATTTTAACAAAATGATGAATAAACTTCGTTTGTTTCACTGCATTTATCCCAAAGAAATAAAGTACAGTCGGTCATAAAGCTCTTAACCTCCTTCAAAACTTCCCATGTTTATTAATTAGTTTAGTCATAATTTTACTTACAAAATGCCGTTTCTCCAAATTACAAAAATAACTAGTTACTTTCTCTCCCTCACCTGCACATATTGCTCTTGATCTTAAAAGTACCCCTTCTACTCTTTTTTCCCTTACAGCTTTTAACTGCTCTTTCTTTAAATCTATGCTTTGAGCATCTTCTTCCTTTTTTCCCCCTTTTCTTTCAAGTTGTTGAATATCTTTTTGCAGTTCAGATTCTTCTTCATTCATTTTTTTACTTGTTCATAGTGGCATATGAAATGGTTTTTGACCTAACTTTCATTAACAGAAAATCTACAAATAGATCATCAGAAATTGTGAGTTTTAAGTCGTGTAACGGAATAGTGTGTATTGCTTCTTTTGCATATGGGGTAACTTCGTACTCTTCTATAACCTTTTTTTTATTTCTTCATTAATTTCATCAACGTATGCTCTGTCTTTTAGTAGGGATTAGTTAAATTTCCAGAAAGTATGACACTTAGGTTTATCTTTGAACTTAAGTCTAAACAAAATCATACAATGATCTGTTCTGTATTCACTTTCAATATATGCATCCCCTGTAGATGAAACAACTTGATCCGAAATAAGAAAAAGTCCAATCTAGCCTGTTGAAAGGGGTTAGTCCTCCGCCAAGTATACCTCAAACAATCTTGATTTAGTTTCCTCCATATGTCATTTAACTCTAAGGTGTCGATCATATTTTCTAGCATATTCTTGGCTTTCGGGTTATTTATATTTTTATAATTATGATAATCTTTTGATGTATTTAGTACTAAATTGAAATCTCCACCAATTATTACGTTTTAACGCGTAGTTTTTTAATTCGTTCATTCAAGACATGATAAAATTTAGGGTCATCTTTGTTGGTACCATAGACATTAACAAAAAGAAAGTCATTGTGTTCAATTTCTACACGAACCATAAGATTATTTCCTCCATCAATTTTAATAACATTTTTAACTTTAAATTCAAATTATTGTTGAAAGGATAGCTACCCCTCTGGAATTAGAAGTATGGCTTGAAAAATAACCAAATATCCCCACTCAAAAAGGATATATTTCTCCATTTTTTCTTCAAAATGTGTATCCTGCAAGAAGTAAACAGAGTATTTTTTTACTTTTTAAATAGTGAAATACAATTCTTCTTTTTTTATTATCGTGAAGGCCCTGGCAGTTTACTGACACACTAGATATGGAATCATCCATCTAGATTAATACCACCTTTGACTGTAGGCCAGCACAACCCATCAGCTGTCTCAGGTAGTAAGCACACAAAAGTTCAACAATCATGCTAATAAAAAAAAGTTGACCTCTTACAAAAATTACAGCAAAAAATACATTGTCACAAACAACAAGAAAAAGAGTATACAAAAAAATAGTATCATTTACCATTGACATACTTTGCCTTTTACAAAAGATCAAACAATAAAAGGACCAGTGAAAAGCAAACGTACAATAAGAAAATTTAACAAGGGGGAAAATTGTATGTTGCTATAAGTAAGCAAAAACAATGAGGGGGAAAAAACGAAGAAAAAATACAAAGAAAGTCTAGCTTTACTTGACCACAGCCAGCCAACGTTTGGTTGCACAATGGTGTGAGTGGTAAAAACCCACAGCAGCACTTGGTCCTATGCCCATCACTAACAGAGACACAACAAACAGAATGCAACAATGGCAAAAGGAACAGGGTGAGGGAGGGTGGGTGGGGAAATAGCTCTACAAAAAATTTAAAAGGTCTAATAATTAAGTACACATTACCCAATGTCATCTATAATGAAAATTATTAACAGGCCCAGCTGTAGTTCAGAGAGTTGTACTACTGTGGATTAACGAAAGAGAAAATGACAACATTTTTACATAGATTTTAACATCGGCATTCTTTGTGCCTACCCATTCTTAGCTAGCCATCAATTTATTTTCATGTCATATGTTGTCTCGTTATCGGCAATTGTAAAAACTAGGGAAGATGAGTCTAATGAGTGTGTGAGTATGCCCGCAAACACACCCATACATTAAGCAGGGAAACTGCACTCACGCAGTCCTCAGTGTGTCACAGCAATGAGTGTTCACATTCTTCGTTATTCTATATATGTATATAAATTGTCATGACCAAAAACATCTTACTGCCCAGTTTGTGAGCAAGACTCGTGAATTTGAAAACCCTGGAGTTCTGACTAGTACAGGGTGATGCTGGGGGGGGGGGGGAAGGGGGCGAAGGGGGGGGGGGGGGAGGGCGGTACTCCCTCAGCTCCCTGTTGCGCATGAGCGTGGCTGATTGATGACAGTCCACTGCTTGCTCTCAAACAAGGGAGGGGGGGGGGGGGAGTGAGGCGGCGTGGAACCACCCAAGCTCTCCTCAGCCAGAGCCCCGAAGTTCACCAATGGTGGGACCTTGCCTATACAACCATCTTCGCCCACCACGTAGGCAACCGCATTCGGACTTGGGGGATAAGCGTTCATGTGTGAGTGCGTCTGTGTAAAGAATTGCCTTAAATGATCTGGAATTGCGACTACTGGTTGGCAGGTAGGCAGGCAGGAAGGAAGGCACACACACGTGCACGTACAAACACACACACACACACACACATGAATACACACACACGCCCGCGCGCGCGCGCGCACACACACACACACACACACACACACACACACACACACACACACACACACAGCATATAAATAAGCTACATATAATCATTACATCAACCAACGTGTGCTACTGTGATATGTACACGCAAAGGAACCTGACTTTTTCTTTCATTTTAAAAAATATTACAGTATAAACCACATCATAGACGAAAGAAAGAAAAACGAGGCTTAAACATGTTCGAAAAGGCGACCCATTCATTGAATAAATAAATAAATGAAGTACTAAGTATAATGTTTACATCCACCAGTCATCCACAAGTGATGATACAAAATTCAAAAGCAGAATGACCACTCCAATAAACAAAAACACAAAAAATCAACAACAACAAACCCCAGTGGTCCATGGGCCGAGTACAGTCCTAAGCTGTCTGGCCTTCCCTACCCTGAGCAGGGTTTGGGCGCTGCTTGTTCCTCAGGCCCCATGTGCCAACAGCACTGTGTATAGATGGATCAGTGGTCTAGAGGTAACGCGCCTGTCTAGAAAGCGAAAAGTCCAGGTCGGAAGTGTGCGGTGGTTCGTACCCCGTTTGGAGCCGAAACTTTTCCCCCGTCCATTAGATCATGAGTGGTGGTCTGGGCGCTAGTCTTTCGGATGAGACGATAAACCGAGGTCCCGTGTGTTGCACATAATTATTTAGCGCACGTAAAAGAACCCACGGCAACAAGAGAGTTGTCCCTGGCAAAATTCTGTAGAAAAAAGCCACTCTGATAGGGAAACAAATACAGTTGCATACAGGAAAAGAAAAAAAAGGTGGCGCTGCTCTTGTGGCGACGCGCTCTCCCCGGGGAGAGCAGCCCGAATTTCACGGAGAGAAATCTCCCGTGACTTAAAGTGGTATGAAATGAAATGAAAAACAGGAAGCCATCAGGGAAAAAGGGTCGCCAGCTATATTCAGCAAGGGCATCATCTATTAAAATACGGGATAGCCTAGTGGTCAGAACACCACGCTCACAATCTGACGACCTGGGCTCGATTCCCGTCCAAGGGGACATTTTCCCCCCAGAGCTAACACCAGTGCAGACTCCACTCTCCCCAAAAGTCCTTGGATGAGACTATAAACCGAGGCCCCGTGTGCGAACGCACGCAGAACATCTTGCGCACACGTTAAATCCTGTTTCGCTTTTCGTAAGAGTAGGCCATTGTGTGCCGGTGGGAACAGATAACAGAATTTACAAAAGCTGCGGTACACACTGGGACTGGATGTAAAAATGCACATAAGTGCTTATTCCATTATCCTCGATATAAAAGAATGAAATAAATTGATAACACAATAAATAAATAAATAAGTAATGAGTGTACATAATACTTTGGCGAGCTTGAAATTGAAGAATAAGGAGAAATATTCCACATAAAAAGTGGCTTTATCTATAATCACATCTACCCTGTCTCCACATAAAAAGTGACTCTATCTATAATCACATCTACCCTGTCTGTGTCCGGGTGTTTGTGCGTGCATTTACTTGAAAAGTTGATTTAATCTCCAGCAGAAATGAAAATTGCAGTGCGCACCCACCCACACACACACACACACACTAAACACACGCACACGCATGCACGTGCACACACACACACACACACACACACGCACGCACGCACGCGCACGAACGCGCACACACACATACTGCCAACCATTAGGATATACCCTGTATTTTTATTGGCAGTTCTTGCACTGGCTAGAATGCTTGTGTTCACCTGAATATTAAAAGAGGCGTAGGATCGTTTTGATAGGGTGTTGGCCTCACTCAGGATAGTTGTTTATGTTACACACTCGAAGCAGTGCTTGCAGATAGAGAGCGAGAGAAACAGACTAGTCAGACAGACGGACAGACATGGACAGACTGTCAGACAGCAGACAGACAGACAGAGAGACAGAAGATATGAAGCATTTTTTTGTAATAGGATGGAGCGTGGTTGGTTATTTGGATGCATCAAGGGGGTGAAGGAGTGAGCTTTGAAAGTTGTTATGGAATGGTGTTGCTTAATACCATCAGGAAGGGAGCTCGCAGCATAGCGCTGAAAAAGTCAACTGGATTTGACCAAGTCTGTTCTTGTGTTTGGGACACCTGGTTTTTCCCTGTATCTGAAATGATTCATTGGAAACTTGTCTTTTAAGAATAAAGGAACACCTCCTGTCATCAACTTAAGTATCATGAAGCTTCTGTAACAGTTTAGTCTCAGGTGCAAGGGAGAATACTGAACTAAGTATGATCCATTTCTAACAAATTTGTCTTACTCAAAAGGACCAATTTAAGAGTTCTTCTGTACAGACTGAGAGAGAGTGTTTGTGTGTGTGTGCGCGCGCGCGCGCGCGCGTGTGTGTGTGTGTGTGTGTGTTGTGTGCATGTTAGCAATCTAACGGCACAAATTGTTTGGGTGTTATTAATCACTCAAGGTGTGACAGTTTTATCTGAGTTTTGTGTTTGTGTACACCTTGAGACGATTTAAGAAAAAGTCAAAGTGTTGAACCGTACACGTAATAATATACGCTAAACCCCACAACTGTGAAAGACCAGAAGAAATTAAGCCACCGAGTTAAATATCCCATTTCACCCTTTATAAAAAAAATAATAAGGGAAATTCAAATGAAGGGAAAAATCTAGTGACTCAGTAAATCAGCACATATATGTTCTGCTGAGCCATTTTGATCATGTCAGAGTTTCATATAAACATTGCAGAAACACCATTATACAGAACTAGCCCTTATTCCTCCATGATCAGATGAAATTTTGTATGTTCACTCCTTAGAGAGTCAAGCTAGCAATGCACCACCCACTGTCAATTTAATGGCCAGAAATGCAAGCGTGTTTCCTTTTCGACTTCTTTTTTCAACTAGTCAAGTGTCTGTCAATCGTATCCAGAAGTCATGGATCTATTGGGTGAAAACAGCCAGGAAACGCTTTTTAAAGGTACACGAATGCTGAAACTCATCATGGACTTGGAAATACTTTCGCCCTTTGGTTTTCAGAATTACCGCTCCTATCTGCTGGAAAGAAGCGGAATAACACTTCATTTGCACTCTGTGCACACTCAACACCTGTAAGATCTGTCATAGACAAAAGAAACTAAGCAAATAACGATGGTGAAAATATAACTATTACTGCTAATACTACATAACTAGTATATCGTGCTTCTTAAAGGAAAAGTCCTGCATAAGAAACTTGCATTTTTTTTAATTCTTTTATATCGAGGATAATGGAATTAGCACTCGTGTGCTTTTTTACATCCAGTCCCCGTGTGTATGCGGTTTTGTAAATTTTGTCATCTGTTCCCACCGGCACACAGCGGCCTACTCTTTCGAAAAGCGGAACAGGATTTAACGCGTGCGCAAGACGTTCTGCGTGCGTTCGCACACGGGGCCTCGGTTTATAGTCTCATCCGAAGGATCTGAATTTTGTATGAGTGAGAGAGACAGAGAGAGAGAGAGAGAGAGGGGGGGGGGGTGTCGTACCTGATGAAGGCTGCGAGATCATTTTCACCACATCAAAATAAAAGGCAAGAAAAATAAGCACAGCAGTTAAAAACACCACAAGAAACAACCGGCCGCACATAAGTGTTGGACCCATCCATTGTCACTGCTTTTAACCATATACAGAACCTTGCTGACAACTTTCACTTTAAAAGGCGCTGGTTCACAGTAAGAGCGGATGGGATTGAAGGGGAGGGTGGGTGGAGAGTGTAAGGGTGGTGGAGGGTGGTGGGTGGAGGGTAGTAAATGAGCCATAAAATTGGAAGGCAGGTAGAATATAGAGGAGGAAGTAAACAAACAAACACAAGCAGGTTCAGATGTAGATTACCACGTACTTCTTTCCGCATGGGCAACATCCAACAAAGAGTGGTTTTGAGTGTCTGGGCTGAAACGTTATCTTCTGGTGAACTGGGGACAATCACTGTTTATTTTTCTTGTTGGTTGGTTGGCTGGTTTGTTTGTTTGCATTCAGAAACGTTGATTACAGGAGGTGCAAAGTGCATGTACCCTTCAGTGGCTGCAAGACAGCAGAAGGGATACTGCAGTTGTGCATAGCACAAGCATGCAGACACACAAAAGTACAGGTCCTATTTGCTTCAACATTGTTTATGCTACTTTTGTGTGCATAGAGAACGGTTAATTCCAAAGCAGGACAGAATTTTACGTTGTCGGCCTGAGGCTTTTCTTCAAACTCTGTGATAGAATTACTTTTTGAGGCAGTGTCTAACAGGAAAGTTAAGCCTAGCAGAACACACTTCTCTCCCCATTAAGATCCTAACACAGATTAATATAAGTGAATAAAGATCTGGGTCCTGCAGAGGCTGGGTCCTCTGTGTTGGCATTTTACATAGGGCTTATATTGATGCCAGGCCCAAGTGTGACACTTTTGAATTATTATCATCATGGTTGTTATGCTCAACACAACTGCTGTACGGCATGTGGCATTATATTTCTATTTCAAAACTTGTCACTTTTGCATTAATTTCTAGATCAAGTCCAGGTGTTATTGGTTTTCTTTTGCTTCGAGGCTGAAGTTCAATATTACAAATCTTTTCATTTTGAACTTCCCTGCTTGTGATAATTTGATCTAGATCTATACATGATGGAAAAGCAGTCTCCCAGAACTGGTTAAGTTAGGTCAGGATAGATCCAATGAAACAGAGAAGTCAAGTTTTGTTTAAGCCCGATAAAAAAAAAATAGATGCAAAGTGGAAACAATGGTTTGAGAAATTTTTTAAAAAACGGTGGGAATTCGATTATTTGATTTTGTTGTCAAAAAAGTCTTGCTGTTTAAAGCCTTCAGTGTATACTAAAATGGTTATGACTGGCTGTTCCAAGCCTTCGTTCTATACCTAAATGGTTGTGGCTGGCATTTAAAGCCTTGATTGTATACCTGGATGGGTTTTTATTTTTGCTGCCTCATCTCCTGTGACGTTCCTATCCTGCTGTTTCCACGCTGCTCATTTCAATCTCCCAGCCATAGTCATATGCAGATTCGTTATGTCGCATCCTCGGGGTCGGAAGTCCATAGCAAGCCCATCAATATCAGGCCGCCATGGGGTCACCAGCCACAGGGGCCCTGCACTGCTGCTAGGTCACTTTGGTGGTGTTCAGTGGTGCCTGTTCTGAGCTAACATATGCAGGACACCACCTACTAAACCCCCTGCTAACTATAGTATTAGCTCAGTCGCAGAACCAGGCTGAGTAAGTCGCCCACTTCAGGTGTCGACCATCACAACGTCCCTCTTATAACCATCCCCCCTGAACATCCAACCCTAAAGGCTTTGACACAAACTCACCACAGGAACAGAAGTGTATAGTAAAACTGAATCTGAGGTCACCATGAGACCAGAGCAACTGGGGCCAGGGAATCAGAAGCAAATCCTTTTATTAACTGCATGATGATCAGTGATAATGAGGATGATGTAATGATGCTGCTATGAAAGTGCGTATGCTTTGAGACTGCGTAACAGGGGTGTACTTTACACTTACTATCATAATATATCTCAGAGTCAACCAGGCTGGGAAGTACAGATAACTGCAGTGTTGGTCAGATAATCTGAGCAACACTCTCAAACTTGCATCCCTAAAGTGCTTGAAGCTCGACTGTGTGGTCCCAGTCTTCCCACTGAGCCCACAGCACACTCACTCTAAGTAGGAGCTGGCCGGTGTCCCTAAAATGCCTATGACTCCTATGGGATTTGAACCCACGACTTTCCAGTCCCTAACTCAAGGCCATGGAGGCTGGTACCTAAGTGGTCATGGCTGGCTGTTAAAGCCGTTCTTTCCCCCTGTCGTTTTCACTCTTCATTCCAACAGCTGCACTGGTTCCTAGTTCCTAGTTCCTAGTTCCTAGATTTCCCACCTTTGATGACATTTGTGGATGACTCTACTCTTGAAGATTGATCTAACTGTTGCTGTTGTGCATTTCCCAGCTTAATACTCCAGGGGTCACCCAGAAATAGCACCCACTCATCCCACGTGGGAATCACTGTGAGATTGAAATGGCACACTGAATGAGAAGTTTGCATGTATAACTGTTTTAAGTACCTGGCCATATAGGCAGCTATACTCCGACTTCAGAGGAGGTCTATCTAAATCACACCTCACTTATTCTGAGAAGGTAGTGACTATTTCCTCCTACATTGATGGTATGAAAGTAGAACGTTTGAATGAATATAAACACTTAGGAATCATTATTGATGACAAAATGAGCTTTACTCCTAATACAGATGTCTGGTACCTTTCTTCTTCAAAAACTCTGAACTCACCAGGTAATTGTTAAGGGTTTGTAGCCGGGTAGACACACAGCTACAATTATCTTAGATTAAAAGGGCCAAACCAATACTAGCCTTGTGGTCTATATATATTCAGTTTTCTCAACTCTCTATGTAAAGGGTCATTATTATGCTTACGATATATTTGTATTTTTATATTTAGTACATTATCTAAATATATTTATTTTCCAATATTCTGATGTAACTAATTATTAAATTAGTCTGTGTTTTATCTACTTGTTTATGTTGTTTTAATGTTGTCTACATGAAATGCCTTAAGGATTCTTTTAGTCATTCAATAGTACAGCCCGAGTTATCTCCCTTAAATGTGAGTTCATCTGATCTAGGAAAGAAAATCAATAATAACTTTATTAAGTCATATTGTTTGCTCATATTTATAGATATGGTTGTTGAAATACTGATCTTGACTTATGGTTGTTGAAATACTGATCTTGACTTGATTAATTTCAACCACAATTAGAGTTCTCTATTTTTGTTGTAAATCAATATTTTTTGGTCTATTGCATTATATAGGTATAGGTAGTATGTACCCTAATATTAATGCCAGAAAAGCAGTTCTAATTCTTATTTAACGAATCTTTAATAAATCATAGTTATTGTAGGATTGAAGAACAGGTGGAATAAACTCTATCTAGATCAATAAAACAGTTCATATTAAGTAGTAGTAGATTGTAAGGCTAAGGTGTAGAGGCTGTGTGAGTCCTAGGCCTAGTAGTTAGCTAACTGCTGTTCCTTGTTGTAAACAAGTTTGAATTATCAAACTAAATTTTACCAAATGCAGACATAAAAATAGAAATGTATGGTATGTTTTGGGTTTGGTTATGAATGAATATAAGATTGGAAGATGTTAGTATGGATAATTTTTAGTATTAGAGATAGTTATATTTTCAATTATATGAACAGCTTTAAGAAGCTTGCTTGGGTGCAGAAGACCAGAAACTGTGTTCTCGCACCACTGGTTAATTATGAATATCTCCTCTCATGGACATCTGTGGTTAATAATATGTATATGTATACAAACTGAGGTGCATATTCTTCTTTTTCTAGTCATGAAGTATTTAGTTTTGTTGAAGTTTTAATGTTTTATTACCGAAAGTTATAGTGTGCAGCTGTTAAAAGTGTATCTAGTCAGAGGCTTTAATCACCAATAGTTTGCAGCCAAATGATTTTTGTGCAAAATACAATAATGCATCTTAATGCTTGTGTTTCCTAGTTTATTTCAATATATAATATGTCTAGTTTCGTTACGCGGACAGCAAAATAATCACCACTGAAGCTGCATGAAAAAACACAAAATCTCCTTCATCTTGAGCCAAATCAGCTGAAACGCTGGCAGTGTGGTGGTGCTGTCTTTGCAGTTCGCGTGGCGTGTATATATAGAGGGGTGGTTAGGGTGGCTAGAGAGACCATCCACCCACACAGCAGTAGATGTACTGGAGGGCTGAAAAAAGGGGTGGCAACAAAATCTGCTGTCTTCCCTGAGTCTTCTTTTGCCTGGTTGCTGTACACACATGTTGCTATGAATTGCTGTTGCTGAGAATTGTGTGTGTTCCACTCTTTCCCTACCCTGCCTCTATCCTTGCCTCTGGGCATGGTCATAGGTTTTATTGAGTCTGTCTTTTCCTTTTCTTTGATGTGCTGGTATAAATACCTGAATGTTACAAGCAAAAATGTATTAAACAAAGCAGTTGTAACACCTTGTAGCAAAACTGTGGACTGTGTGCAAGTGAAACTGAATTATTTATAGGAATGCAGTGTCAGAAATAGAGCAAGAGAAATTGTATGCGGAGGTACACATGTGCTGGCTGGATAGTTTTAGTTCCTTTCTCATCAAAAGCAATAAAGAGTACCTAAATTTAAAACTCTAGGAAGTAAAATCACTTTTGTTTCCACCTTAGTTCTGCTAGCAACAAGGACATAGCAACAGAGAGATGGGGTGGGTTGGGGGGGGGGGGGGGGGAGTGGGCGCTGCTGAGCAAGACTAAGTGTATGGAATGCTTGCTGCAAAGCAGGCATGTATTTTTTTCTTTCTTTTACTGAGTGTTTCACTTTAGTTTTAGTGTAATTTAGAGCAGCATAATGATGATTGATAATGCTCTTCTTGTAAGACAAATTAATAACCATTTTGTGCTTTGGTGTGTCTGTATGCATGATGTGTGTATGCGTATTTATATTTTTATATATGTATATATATATACATATATATATATATATATAAACATGTATGTTTGTCCGTTGTGTCCAACGATGACCTCCAAAACAGCAGAGGAGGCAGCTGCTGTCTCGGAAACTGGGCAAAAATTTGATTATAGTGGAGATGCCTTGCCCACAGTACATCCCCACTCTCTCGGCCAAGTGGGCATAAGGACAGGGCTGCAGCACATAAGGACTGTGCGAGTCAAGCCTCCTAGTCAGAGAGTCATAGTCGATCACTAAAGACTAAGCTGTAAATTGGAATTCCATGAGGAGGAAAGCCACTGGTCATACAGCCTCTCACTTTGCTGTTGCCCCCAGCGTCAATGGTTTAATCAAGTACTGTGATAAAGCCCAGGGGCTGTCACACACACACACACACACACACACACACACACACACACACACACACCACACAATATATATATATATATATATATATATATATATATATATATATATATATATATATATATATATATATATATATATATATATAATATATATATATATATATATATATATATATATATTATATATATATATATATATATATATATTGGAGGAGGGTTGTGTGGGTGCACGCATGTGTGTAATTTTTTAATTTAGATTGTTTTCATCTGTGATAAACATTTGTTTCTTTATTGTTCTTTCAAATGGCTTACAACTGACATTAATATCTATGTTACATGGTATAATAACATATTGGTATACATACATATAGAGAGAGATGTATGTGTGTGTGTGTGTGTGTATCAAATCGTCCAGATAAGTCAAGACAAGTCAAAATGGTCTTCATTGAGGGTTAAAGATTAAGAAAATTGACATATAAAAGCATTTAAAATACAATGCTGATACATGTTGAAAACAAAAATGTATGAGGATTTTTTCAATATAAATCCAGACTAACAAAACATGATAAAGAAAATCAAGACAGTATAACATAAGCTCAAGTCATACAGACAAATGAAGAAAATACAAAAAATAACAAGACTTACAAAACATGATAAAATGAAACCAATACAGTATTACATAAGCTCAAGTCATACAACAAATGAAGAAAATACAAAATAACAAAGGTTGGAATAACACAGCAGCCAGATGTAAGGTAACCTCGAGTATAAAAGTGGATTTACAATTTGTCCATTATATGTTTCTTCAAGAGCTTGTTGAACGTTTGTTTCGAAGGAGCTGATTTTAAGGAAATAGGTAGACTATTCCACACTGTTCTTCCTGAATAAGCAAGGCTTAACTTATAGAGAGCATTATGGAGCCTGGACAAAAACAATCTATGAGTAGGCTTGTTTTTATCAACGGCAAAATGTTTCACAATTTTTGGGGGGCTTTTCCGTTTAATATATTGTACATACATAGACACTTGTTGAAATGCACACTGTCTTTGAGTGGAAGAGCATCTAATTCTTCGTAGTTTTTTTCCCTTTTTTTTAAATTGGAGATCAGACTTCAGTTGTTCCTGTCAACAACTAGAAGTGATATAATCACATGCATAGTCTCAGGGATACTGAATAGGGAATTTTTGTTTTCCTACTGCTTTTGTGATGGACATGAATAATTGAACATGCATTATTCTCTCTCTCTCCTCTCTCTCTCTCTCTCTCTCTCTCTCTCTCTCTCTCTCTCTCTCTCTCTCTCTCTCTCTCTCTCTCTCTCTTTCTCTGACTCTTTAGGACCTTCACAACAAAACTAAAAGTTGCCAAAAAGGGAAAAGGGGAACTATGGAAATTTCAAGGTCTTTAAGGAAACTAAACTGCACTGATTTTTCAATTTTCTGGAAGCTTTTTGATTCTCAAATTGAGCCTATGCTAATGTATGAAGCAGATATTTGGGGATTATTTGTTAATAATGAAATGGAAAAAATGCACACCTATGCAATGAAACGATTCCTTTCAGTGCCATTACTCTCGTCTAACAAAATGTTGTATGGTGAAACTGGCCGCTGCCCTCTATTTACAGGATCACAAGTAAAGTGTATTAAGTATTGGTTAAAAAGAGATTTATCTGCCTTTGTTCCTGTCGGCAGCACTGTGTGTGGCTCTGTGTTTGAATGCTGGATGTGTGTGTTTTTCTGCTTCCTTTCCAGAAATTTTTACATCTTCTTGTTCGTGTTTTCACCCTGAGTTATTTGGTCAGAACATTTTTCTTTGTTATTATCTACTTTTTGAGATATTTCGATTTATAATTTTCATCTTTGTTTGAATTGTTCAAAATTTCGATTCGACTTACGAATTGTGTTTTCCTGACTGTGCTGGTCTTTGTGACCCATTTTAACCTGACCCTACTGCCGTTCAACAAGAGAGAGAAGAGAGAGAGAGAGAGAGAACTCAAGAACTCAAGAACTCAAAGATTTTAATGTACTTTAGCCTTTGGCCACAATACATCGACATGTTAGGACAAAATGTACAGAATAATTATGATATAGCATGGATTTACAATCTTCATAGTCATGGAAGTATTAATCTGCACCTAGAAGCATACAAACAAAATAGACCCTCAAAGTAACGAACACTTTTCAAAACATCAAATCCAATGAGTAAATGCATCCATGTAAACAAACAAAATACTACTTTCATCTTCTTTAGAAGCCTTCAAAGAATTGCACTTTGTCTCCTATTTACTGCATGGAAAACAAATCTGGACAAATTGTGTCTGTGATTTCTATTTTTTGCTTTCAAAAGCACATGTACAGGAACTTTTTCTGATTCTTTTAGAAATTTACCCCTCAAGTCTTTATAGAGACAACAGTCAAAAATAAAATGGTGCTCGTTTTCAGTTTTGTCTTTGCAAAATGGACAGTTTCTATCCTGTGCTGTCTCACTGTATCGAGTTACGTTATTCTTAAGCGGGAGTAGACCTACATTCAATCTCAACTGGGTGATGGCAACACGAAAACAGTATGTCTCCATATCACAGACATATTTTTCTTTTTCAAAAACTGATTTAAATGTTCGATATAAATCTTACCTCTTGCGGTCTCTAATGGTCCCATCCCATTCCTGTACAAACAAATCAATTAGCCTCTGTTTAAATCCACACAAAAACATTTTTACATCTCCAACGCCATGCTGCATCCATACAATATTAAATTCAGTCTCACACAAAATTTCTCTTACTCTTGTAGCCCAACACTCTTTTCCAGATCTTTCCAATTCAAATAGCATCGTGTAAGCTTTATAGGGTAATCTATTTCTATCCATCTGTGACAATTTTAACCAGTATCTCAAGCAATTAACACAAGAGTGAATAAATAAGGGATATCTTCCAAGCTCTCCGTAAACCATCTTATTTGGGGCTCTTGCAGGAACTCCTAGAAATCGTTTACATGCCATTAAATGAACTTTTTCTACGTGGTCTAGTCTCTGCAATCCCCATATTTCTGATGAATATAATAATATTGACCGAATCTTAGTGTCAAAAATTTTAAAGAATGCATTCGAGGTCATCTCTTTATACTTTTGAAACACCTTATTTAATTGTAAAACTGCTTTTTCCCCTTTGCTGCTAAGTGTGTAGTACCCCTTTTAACACTTATCATAGTTGTAAAGTTAAACCCCAAATAACAGTAATTATTAACCACTTCTAACTTCTTAGAATTGTAAAACCCTTTTTCATGCACACCCAAGTACCCCCCTTTTCTGAATACTATTACTTTTGTCTTTTCGGAATTAACACTTAGCTTCATTTTTTGCAGCATTCATGCAACACATTAAGTTGAGTTTGAAGGCCCATGGGTGTAGTTGAAAATAAAGCAACATCATCGGCAAACAGCAATATGAAAAGCTCCATATAATCTGGCAATAACAATGCACCATGTTTACCCTTTTCTTCAATGTTATGTGCTATCTGATTAATAAAGATGGAAAATAACGTCGGGCTCATAATACATCCTGTCTGAGATTTCGTGATTTATGCATATACACGACAATGATTGATAAATAGCTTGTAAACAGGCAAAGAATTTTCCTTTAACCCCTTGATCGTATATACATACTAAAAGTTTGTTATGTCGAACAGAGTCGAAGGCTTTTCTAAAATCCACAAATGCAACATATAACTTTTTGCCCTTTTTACTCAAATATTCTGAACTGTGGCATATAATGTAAAAATATGATCAACAGTCGAGTGATTTTTGCGAAATCCCGCTTGAGAATCTGAAAGTAAATCATTATCTTCTAGCCATGTGTACAGTCTTTTGTTTAGAATAGTTGTGTAACACTTTGAAATGATACTAAGTAGGGATATTCCTCTATAATTATAAGCCATTTCAGGATTCCTTTTTTTGAATATCGGAACTATAATAGCTTTTGACCATTCTTGCGGAAAAATACCTTGGTCAAAAATAGAGAGAGAGATCTTTGTTAATAATCCAATGTTAAGTTCTCATTTCAAGCTTTAAAAAATGAACCAAGTTTACACACACACACACACACACACACACACACACACACACACACACGCGCGCGCGCGCGCGCGGACTGGGACTGGATGCGTGCACGCACGCACGCACGCACGCACGCACGCACAAACACACACATTCCATCTGATTCTGGTATTTATCACAATGACAAAGTTAATCATTTTTCAAGAAAACACGGGCAAAATTTTTTTATTGATGTGGCAAATTTAAAATTCTACTTATCACTATAAGAATGTTGCCAGATCATGTAAAAGCACACAAACGTTATTCCTGTGTGAAAAAAAGATACTTGATTTTCTATACGTATAAGTGGGCAACCATGAATTTGTACAGCATCAATGCAAACCTGATCAGGGTCATCAAACAGCTGTACAGCGAGGCCACCAGTGCAGTGTACTACAACAACAACATTGGAGAATGGTTTCGAACAACAGTTGGAGTAAGGCAGGGCTGTCTACTCTCGCCCACTCTTTTCAACATCTTCCTTGAGAGAATCATGGCTGATGCACTGGAACATCATGAAGGATCAGTCAGCATTGGTGGCAGAACGATCACAAACCTCCGCTTCGCAGATGACATTGATGGAATAGCAGGATCAGAAAAAGAGCTTGCCAGCCTAACAGAACACTTGAATAAGGCCTCCAAAACATACGGCATGGAAATCAGTGCAGTGAAGACCAAACTGATGACTAATAACACCAACGGCATTAGCACTGATATCAGGGTTAATGACCAGAAGCTGGAAACAGTTCAAAGCTTCAAGTACCTGGGAGCCATTGTATCAGACCAGGGATCCAAGCCAGAAGTAGTATGCAGGACTGCACAGACAATAACAGCTTTGTCAAAACTAAACACCATCTGGAGAGATAAAATATCTCACTTATCTCCAAGATCAGACTAATGCGCTCCCTTGTCATATCCATATTTCTGTATGCCTGTGAATCATGGACCCTGACTGCAGATTTGGAGAGAAGAGTACAGGCGGTGGAGATGAGATGCTTTCGGAGACTCCTTGGCATCTCCTACAAAGACCATATAAGCAACGAAAGCGTGCATAACAGAATCCAGCAAACCATTGGACCCTATGAGAACCTTCTAACGATCGTGAAAAAACGTAAACTTAAATGGTATGGGCATGTCACAAGATCCAAAGGACTTGCAAAGACAGTTTTACAAGGCACTGTCCAGGGAGGAAGAAGAGGCAGACCAAGGTAGAGCTGGGAGGATAACATCAGCGAATGGACAGGCCTAGAACTCAACAAAACCCTGAGAAAGGCAGAACAGAGAGAGGAATGGAGGAAACTGGTTGTTGAGTCTTTGAGGGTGCCCCCACGGTCGTCAGACTACGGGACAGATAGATAGATAGATAGATAGATAGATAGATAGATAGATTAGATAGATAGATAGATAGATAGATAGATAGATAGATAGATAGATAGATAGATAGATAGATAGATAGATAGATAGATAGATAGATAGATAGATAAGAAAAGATTGTAAAATTTGAGTCTTTTGCTAAAATATATGAAATCGATCTTTACCATATGAAACTAATTGATTCTCTAGCTTGCAGATGAAAATTGAACTGTATTAAAGCTAAATATGCTGCAAGTGTCTCTTGCATATGTGGCCATAATATAACTGTTGATCATATATTGATATGCAGTATGCTGAAAAGTTATACCTGTTTTACCTCATCATCGTCATCGCCGATATTCAGTGATCCCTTACTAAAGTATATTTGTTTTAGATCATTATGACATGGTCAAAATGATTCATTAGTATGATCATTATGGACTTTAAAGATATGATCTTTGTGCGGATTACATTTTCTCTTGTTGGTCATGGTCACAAATAGCTTTATTGTTCATTTGTTATATTCTGTAAGAAATTGGGATTTTTATTATTCTGTACTCAAGAATTATTTACATTAAAATTTACATTTGTCTAACTGTTCTGTGTAGATTGGGAAAATTAAAACCCCTATCCTGCTCCCAGAACTCCTCTCCCTCATCCCCACCACTTTTTTCAAACTTAATTTTATTTACTTTTTGTTCTGTGTCTAATATCTCATTTTATGAAGAGACATAAAATAAAATCACACACACACGTTTACACACACACACACACACGTTACACACACACACACACACACACACACACACACACACACACACACAAACACACACACACACACACACACACACACACACACACACACACACACACACACACATTTGGGGACATGGAAATATAGATTTAACTCGGAACATCTTGTGCCCATGTTAAAACCCCTTCGGCTTTTCGGAAGATTAGGGCCATTGTGTGTTGGTGAGACCGGATGACAAAATCTACAAACTGCATGCACACAGGGACTGGATGTTAAAAAAGCTGCCAGTGCTTAATCTATTATCCTGGATATAAAAGAATAAAATAGAACAGCCTGGATCCAGCTGGCTGGACAGACACAATGATGGAGCTGACAGCTGGCGATAATGATCAGGCTGCAAATCAAAGTGGGTTAGTTGTTTTTTGCTGTTGTTTCTTGTTATTGTTGTTGTTTTGGGGGCGTCTTAAAAGTGTATTAGGCCTCTTCAAAAAGGAAAGGCAGCAGGATGGTTTAGATTTCAAGCGTAAAAATCAGCGCCAATAATACAATACAATCTCCACAATGGCATCTCAAGTCAACACCAGTGTTTCAACAGGGACACACTTGCAATGTTTATGTTTCCATATAACTGCCATAGTATACTATGGATGCTGGTAGCAAGTTTAGACTCACCCCCCTACATTACACTAATAAGGACTGGAAATGTGACATGACCAGTCATGTTATAGCTTAGGTAAGAGATTAGATTGAGTGTCATCAGCAGCAGGAATGAGATATATGTAATATGTATGTGTGTGCATATATATATATAGAT
>CM054147.1:62963981-62973981 GCA_028751875.1 Rapana venosa | reverse complement strand
CATACCTGATAGAAGAAAATATACTTTGCTCTTTAAGTTATCTGGCTGAGAAAATTCAAAGAAAGAAATCAGAAATGAATGTATTGATGGGCAATTGTATCCATCTCTCAAGAGTTAAGAGTTCTGTGGATCACTTGTTAAATCCAAATTCTTGATCAATTCCTTTTGGACCTATACATTTAAACCATATATATTTATTTCTCTGACTATGTCTATCCTTCAAAGTAAATGAACTGCTCACTGTGCCATTTTGTGCAATTAAAATCTAAGGGTTTATAAGACCACAAACTAAATACATTAAACTTACCGAGAAGATCCTTTATGCTATACACTGTTTTCTCAACAAATATATCAATTAGGAAGATCTCAGTCCCATTTCTGACACTGGATTTAGTTTTCTTTCTTGTATTTGACGTATTCCTTCTTTCAAACAATATATAAGAAAAAATTCAAAACAAACAAGGGATGGTTTAAGTTGTAATCAACAGACACACAATATTGCGGATCATTGATGATCTTAACAAATGGACAAAAAAGAGTGTGAACACTTGGTATTAAACAACCTCCAAAATTTTGCACAAAGTTGACAGAAACATTAAACAAAAAATGTTTCTTTGAGAATAACTTTATTTGAATACACACAAAGCAACATGTTAGGTTAGAACTATTTATATTTGAGACTCTGTCATAGACTCACATCAAGCTAAGAAGTTATTCATCCTGAAAATGTAGTCTGACAGGTAAGTGCATTGACTCATACTGTCTTTGAGAAATGTCTAGTGCTTTTGTTGGCTAAGTTCTCTATTTAGATGTGAATGGGACACGCAGAACCCATTTGTCCTGCCTTAAACCTATCAAAGCCAAATCTGAGCCATGCTAAGAAAAGTTAAGCTAAGCCAAGGTTAATTAATACCATAGCTGTCAAGCCGTGTCAGGTGTTGTGAAGTTTAGATTAGATCAGATCAGTTCGTATCAGGTAAAATAAAGTAGTCATGTAAAGGCAAAGTAAAGACCAATAAAGTAGCATGACCGACTATTAATACTGACAATAGCAAGGTAAAGGTAAAGGAGTCCCATAACCTATAAGGTCGTAGGGGAGCGAGAGGTCAGAGACCTCACTTCTCTAGGGCCAGCATATTGAGGGCGGCGCCCATCTCCTCTCCCTCGCTGCTTTTCCTTCCCTGACCCTAAAGAGGGCAGGTACCCATTTACAGCTGGGTGAACTGGGGGAACTGTACTGAAGCCAAGGCGCGCAAACAGTCACCCATCCAACTGGTAACCACGAACGCTGCTTAACTTGGCTGGGGGAAAGCGAGTGCTCCACCACTGAGCTATCCCCAACCCACCTTTTTACTGACAATAGCAGCTGCCTCAAAAAAAAAGGATCAACTTATTTAGATTTCTTCATTACCATGTCAGTAAGGTAGTATTGTTTTATTGCCCAAGATATCAAATTCTATTTCTTGATTACTTCTACTTTGAAGCTGGTATAGCAGTGGGATGTCTCATTTCTCCGGTTCTGTTCATGTAATTCTGCTGGTGTTTGCAATGCAAGTCGTCTCAAAAGTCAAAGTCAGTGTTAAGCATTCATTTGTAGAGTAATGCATTTCGCTTTAATCAATGCCCCCATATAGGCCATCCAAGAAACAAAACACAAACACAACAAAACCAATAACAACAAAACTACAACAAACTATAACAAGAACTTAAAACAACAAAAGAAAAAAAACAAGAAAAGGGGTAAATGCAAAACATAAAGACAAATGACATTACAATATCTTACAATCACATCAATCATTCCCTTGATTCTCCTCATCCATTCTTGCACAAACACTCATTGATAAAATACTTAGACATACCAGATATTCAACAACCTTAGCATGAAAAAAACGGCAACAATAACAACACCCTTTCCATCACCACCATACATCCAGGAACGTGTGCTTCTCAATTTGCTTCTTCTTTTTTTACATAGACCAATTCATCAAAACAAAAGAAAGCACCGATCATCTCTAACAACAATAATATACACGAAATATGAAAAGGTCAAAGGAAACGCCAAGAGACGTGGTACTATAGGAAATGAAGAAAAGACGATGCCAGAAGATTCCAGAAAACAATCCAGCGAAGCCAACATGGGCAGTGGACAAGATGGGACAGTGCACTTACAAGACATCTCAGCTGGATAGCACATAACATGGCTCCTCTCCAGATCAGCTTCATTTTCATACCTGTGTGTGGCCTCCTACCCTCCAAAAATTAATGTGTTAAAATGGAAGAAATATCAGGGTCCTTACATAACCCTACTTCCAAGGTAAGCAAACAATAAAACATGTCCTAATTTCTTGCAAAGTAGTTCTGCCGGAAAAAGATTAGATATGTATGGTAGATTTTTGGACCAACTTCCTTTGTTTATAGCAAACATTTTAAAAAAAACAGTTTAAATATTTATGGTGAATGCTATAGCCAAGTGGTTAAGACCTTTTAATTTTAATCCCATGGTTCTATGAAGTCATGTGTTCAAATCTTGGTGGCATCTGGTGAATTAGGGTGGGAAATTTTATGATCTCTCAGGTCAACTTTAAGAGCAGAACTGCCAGTGCATATACACATACAGAAGATCAAATCTGCAAGTTAAAGAACCTATAATTGATGCCAGCATTTGGTGGGTTACAGAAACACAAACATATCCAGCACACGTCCACAAAGTTGGAATGTGGCTGCCTTCATGGAGAGCAAATATGGACACATTTCCAAAATCTCACCATTTCGCCTTGGAGCTCTAGCCAAGGAAAGGAAAAAGAAAAACAAACAAACAAAAACCAACTCAGGAGTAAATAAATAAACCACTTAGAATTGTTGCCTCCTTATTTAGAAAAAAAACTAGGGATTGTCTTTCCTTCCTTTATCTTTTGTTTTCTTCTTTTGTTTATTATTTACTGATTTCAACTTTTCCCTATTTTGAACTGTCCTAGGACCAGGTTGAGATTTCAAGCAGGCGCTTTGATCTCCATACACAATGTATCTTATTGCATCACCAACAACATTGTCTTGTTTATCAATTCGTATTTTCCCATAAAAGAAGCCATGCAAAAATTGGGTAAACAGATGAGTACCATAGTGGGTAGTCCAATTGTAATGAGGCACCCTCTTCCGACTGTACAAAGGTTCAAAATGCGGCAAAACAGGATTAACAAATGTTTTCACCACATGCAGAAGATGAGGATACTTCCGGTACAAGCGGTAAGGTAGATGTGTGGAGTGCTCTGACCATTTCCTGTCATTGAAGGTGGTGTATTTTGACATCCATATTCGAAGGAATTCAGATTTGGGTTTGGCCAAAATCAGACCATTGTTGATGGTGTAGTTCATATGTTCCATGCCTAGAACTGTATCCTTGTCAAGAAGATCGTCAAATGAATGGAGAAAGAGTTGATCAAAGTCAGCGTAGATCCCTCCATATTCTGTACATATAAAGACACATGTACACTAACATTAGCACACACACATACATACTACCACCACCACCACCTTCACATTAGCACACAATATTCCAACACATACATCCAAGTATTTTCTTTTCTCTCAGTGTGTGTATGTGGTGTGTGTGTGTGTATGTGTGTGTGTGTGTGTGTGTGTGTGTGTGTGTGTGTGTGTGTGTGTGTGTGTGTGTGTGTGTGTGTGTGTGTGTGTGTGTGTGTGTGTGCTTCTTTTGTTTGCTTCACACTATCAGATTTGTCTGGAAAAAATAATGGTATGTCCCTTCCAGTTCCTCTCATTGGTTGTGTAACTTGTTTTGGAGGGCATACAGAGGAAAAGGAACAAGTTTAAGCTTTTTAGACATGAGGTCAATGGCCTGTTGTGTCCAGTGCAGAGTCTTAGAATGATGACCTGTTCTCTTTTGAGATAGTGGTAGGTGTCCTCTACTCTGGGTTCGGCCATTAATTTTGCGATTACTTTTTCTTCAAATAAGGTGGGGCTGCTTTTGCACTGTTCTTTCTTTACCCCATGTTTTGCAAGTTCATCAGCCTGTTTGATGCCAGATATATAGCACAGTGGGCAAGGATCCATTACAGCATTACAAGTTTGTTTTGGGTAGAGAGCTGTAGTTCTTGCCAGAGTTATGTTTCTTTGTCTGTGGACAGGGCTATAGAACTGACAGGGCATCATTAAAATTCACCACTTGCTGAAATTCATCTTTGGAGTGCCTTACCATTGTGGCAGCTTGTTTCAGGGCTTGGGTTTCTGTGCAGTATTTGGTGCAGTGTGTCCCTGTTGGGATGTTTGCTGTTTCAACTTCTATGGAGTGGTGGGGGAGCCTTGATCAGCATTCTTGCTCCTCCACTGGTGACAGTTTCTGTGGCTAATCCATCTGTGTAGATGATAATCCATGCTTGTCCTGGGTAGTAGTCTTCTACCATGGCCAGGGTGAGTGCCTTCTTACTGGTGTCACACCGAGTTCCTTTTGGAGCCACATACTGGACAGTGGTGTGGATGATCTCAGGCTGCCTGTGGTTGGCTTCCCATGTCTTGGTAGAGTAGCTGGATTCCATGGAACTTAATGGGCAGGCTGATTGTTTAGTAGCTGTAGTCTGTGTGCATGTTTATCATGGATGTAACTGCTGTACTTTATCCTGTTTCTTGTTGGCTTTTCCATACTTTGCTGCAAAGGGTACTTGTATTTCTCTGCCTCCACTAGAGTCTTGGTGCCTCACTGAATACTGAGTGGTTGGATGCCAGTCAGCCATAGTTTTGATGGGAGTACCTCATTCAGAAATTTTTGGTGGGATTCTGCTGCCATTGCCCAAGCTGGAACAGTGTATTTCAAGTGGGGGCCTTACAGTTCCTGTATATACTGTCTTGAGAATCCTCTCATTGGTGCCCCAGTTGGTTCCTGCTACCTTCCCCAGAAACGCCAATTTCTGTCTTGCCTATTCTTCAGCTTTCTTGATGTGATGTATCTATGTCAGATGTTTGACAAACGTGACACCAGGGTAAGTTGCCTTGTTGGCATTCTTAAACCTTATGCTCCCGAGTTTGACAGATCTTGGCTTTTGTTTTGGTGAGAGGGTAAACAGGGTTGTGAATAACTTTTCTTTGTTGATCCTCTCACACCAATCTCCAGACCATGCTGCAAGCTTGTCAAGTGCAATTTGTAGCTGATATGCTGTGGTAGGAGCATACTCTTTAGTGCACCACATCACAAGGTCATCAGCATTGAGGGATGTTTTGACTCCTCTTGGCAGTTCAGGCAGCAGGTCATTAATGGAAATCAAGAAAAGAGTTGGAAAGACCATACCTCCCTGTGGAACTCTGTGTCTGATTAGCATTTATTTTATTGTGGTGATTGTTGAGAGTCACCCTTGCTCTTCAGTTGTGAAGGAAAGACTGATTCAGAAGAGCATGTTGCCCTCAATTCCATTTCTTTGTGTCTTCACCAGTAGACTACCTAACCACACTTTTTGAAAAGATTTCTGCAAGTCTATCCAGTATGAAAGATTTCGATATTTTCAAGATTTTTTCCAGAAATAAAATCCCTGGAGGTACATAGAATTTAGCAAAACCACAACTTGCAGATGTGGGCGTGCAAAACTTCTCACAAGACAAACTGTTCATAACGCAATTAATGTCATAAATTATGGGCATTAAAAAAGAAAAAGCATTCACAATATTAGAAAGGAATATGCTTCCGCTCCCAAAAGCTATCCTCTATCTCTTGTGATAGGAAAGTGGTTTGATTTTCATTCAGTGTTCTGGAATTGCTGAAAGCCTGCTTGTTCTGGAGCCTGGATACTGTTCATCTCCAGGTGGCAAAGTAACCTGTTGTTGATAATCCCCTCCATGGTTTTGGCAACACTTTTGGTGAGGCTGATTGGTCGGTAGCTTGATACCTTCTTCCTGTCTTTACCCCTCTTGTATACAGGAACTATGGTTGCTTCTTTCCACACTTGGGGAGGTTCCTTTCCTGTTGGCTGAGAATGAAGATCTGGAGGAGTTTGTCTTTGGCAGCCCTGCCAAGATGGGTCAGCATCTGATGGGTTACACCATCTGGGCCAGGTGACTTCTTGAGCTTGAGTTTTTTTCAGAGCACTCTACAAATCTCCTTTGGTGATAGGATTTACCATAAGCCCTGGTTTGGAATTCTGGGTATGTCTTCTTCTCTGTTCCCTGCGTGTTTCTCTCTGCTTTTCTCCATCAATTTGGATGTTACTTTCCTTGACATAGCTATGGGCAAGGTGGTTGCATCCTGCTTCTGTGCCACGATTTTGTCATTTTCTTCCCTGTTTATCTTGGGTCCTCAGATGTCCCCATTGCTCATCTGTTTTTGCAAGTCTCCACAGCTTGGCCCCATCTCTCCAAAAGTTGAGAGATGCAGTTTTCTCTCTGCAGCTGTCGATGATGGCTTGGAAATTAACTTTCAATTAGTTGGATCTTCCTTCTTGAAAATTGTTGTATTTGTCTTGGTTAGAATTCCTTTCTGTCTCCAATCGTGCCTCCTCAAGTCTATCATTGTGCTCTTGCAGAGGGACTGTAGTTTCTCCACATACCATGCTGTATTGATTCTTTTGCTGCAGTCAAAATTCAGCAGTTGAATTCCTTGACAACTTTGTTGATGTTTCTGCCCTCCACACAAATGCTCTGTAGTAGCCTCCTTTATCTATGCCAGAAGAGGCTCCAGTTTGCCTTTTTGAAGTTCCATCTGGGGTGGACCAGCTCTGTTCTCGCAGTTTCATTGGTGAGGACAACTGGCTTATGATTGCTACCACCTAGCTACTCTACAATTTCCATTGTGCTTCTATACAGGTCCTCTGTGCAAAAGGCAAGGTCTGGACTAGTTGTAGTGTGCTATCATTATACATTATGCTTGTAAATATCTGTTTGTTTAAACTATTGATTATTTATCATTGATTGCATGGCTGTGTGGGATTAGGTTGAATGCATGCGCTTTGATTTGTCTTTGCAAGATATAGCGCTATATAAGTTCCATTTATTATTATTATTATTATATTAGCATCCACAGAAAAAGTTGGTGTGTCATGTGGGCTGTTGACCAGGAGATGATTCTTATCCTACCAGTTCTCAATCTCCTCTCCTCAACTATCGACATGGCCATTCCCTCAGCTTTGGAAGTGACTATTGAAGTCATCCAGTACTATAAAGTGGGATTCCTCTGTTGGGATTATGTTGAGTGAGAGTGATTTGTAGCAGAGGTTGTAGTAGTTCAGGATGCTTAGTTCCACTGAGCTACCCTAAATCAATATTTTCTGGTACACTACTCTGTCCATGTACACAGTGGTCTCACATGCACTGATGTTTCTAAGAAGTGTTAGAACGCCTCCCTTTATTCTGTACTATCAGTTTAGTTGGTAAAGGGGGTAGCCATGGGTATCAAAGGGGTTAATCTTCAGATGCATGTCTTGTTTGTAACACAGCTCACATTATATTCTTACAGTGCTTTCTCCATTTCCGTCTTCTTATTAGAGACTAAAAATATTCTCTCTGTGTCTGTTATTCTGTGTATGTGTGAATTTTTCTGATACAGTTTACAAACTTGCAAACCACGTAATACAATCAAAAACAGAACTGTACATAAAGTTGAAATATATTGTTTTACAAAAATACTTACCCAAGACTATTCTCAGCCTCGCAACATCAGAACTGTGTTGTACGACATTTATTTTGTGCCCAAAGATTTCACGTGGCCTGTCCATGTGCAAATGCACAATGTTGGGCACGAGGTGAAGCAGCATGCGCCAGTAAGGACCTGGGGGTATGGTGTCCCCGTGAAGCAGGATCAAACAGGGCTGGAGAAACCGTGCCGCACTGTACATGCTAAAGAAAGCATCCAGTCTAAAGTTGTAGCTACCAAACCTGACATAGTGGACCACTCGTGGGATGGTAAGGCCTTTTCCATAACAGTGCTGATTGATGAAGTATTTCAGGCATGGTATTTCCTCAGACGATATTGAAGATATAAACTGTCTATCAGTGTGGTCTTCTACTTGCTTACAGATCAAGGCTGAAGAAGAAATACTTCTGTGGACGCCATCATCCTCACTGGTAGTGCCACAGGCCGGAAAACACAATGACCGGGTGGTTTTGTTCCATGCTTCAGGCTTCCAGTCACAGGGCAGAAGATTTGGCCTTGGGAACTTTGAGTTGTTGAGTACATCCACTCTTGCCCAAGCTCTTATCTTTTGGCCTTGGAGAAAAACCACACACATACATACATACATACATACATATATACATACATACATACATACATACATACATACATACATACATACATACATACATACATACATACACATACATCTCAAGATAATGTTGACAGATTAATTACTTGGACACTGTTAAAGGATATGTCCTAAAATGCACAAAACCCCTAGATGGATTTTTTTTAGCAAGACAGAAACGGTTTTAAAAAATCTGATTTTAAACCTCTGTTTATTGATAGTGGCTTAGTTAAAGGAGTTGACACTCAAAAAGTTCAAGGTGTAAATATTAAGGAAAATATGGCTTGGACTGACTGTGTGGATTGGTGGTCTAGAGGTAGCGCACCTGCCTGGAAAGCAAAAAGTCCAGGTCGGAAGTGTGCGTTGGTTCAAATCCCGTTAGGGTTTGAAACTTTTCCCCCATCCACTAGACCATGAGTGGTGGTGTGGGTGCTAGTCTTTCGGATGAGACAATAAACCGAGGTCCCCTGTGTTACACATAATTATTTAGTGCACGTAAAAGAACCCACGACAACAAGAGAGTTGTACAGAATGTAGAAAAAAGCCACTCTGATATGGAAACAAATACAATAATTTTGCAAACAGGAAAAAAATGGGTGGCGCTGCTCTTGTGGCGATGCGATCTCCCCGGGGAGAGCAGTCCGAATTTCAAGCAGAGAAATCTGCCGTGGCTTAAAGTATACAAAATAATTTTTAAAAAGTGTGATGTCACGCAGAAAATTCACTCCAGCCGGCTACTTTTGTTATTCACAATAACTTTCTCAATAACCAATTCACACAAACTCTTGCGTGGCTCTATCTGGCCTGTCATTGACGATGCACCAACAACATGGGACAACTGACCTACCCTGATCTGACCTGTCCCGTAGTCTGGTAGACCATTGGAGCACCACTGGAGCTTTTGCAACCAGCTTCCACTTCTACAGACAGCTCCAAGTCCGAGGAAGGGGTGGCCTGTGCCGCCTGCTGTCAAGGCATCTGCGCTTTCCCAGAACTCACCTCCGGACGGCTCGGTGTACAGGCCGAACTTAGTGTTCTTGTTTTGTCCCTAAAACGGATTCTTCTTTTTTTGTTTGTTTTTTGTTTTTTTGCTGCCTCATCTTCTGTGACGTCCCCCGTCCTGCTGTTCCCACGCCACTCATTCCAATCTCCCCCGCCACAGCGATACCCAGATTTGTTATGTCTCATCCTCAGGGTCGGAGGTAATAATAATAATAATAATGATAATAATATGGAATTATATAGCGCTGAATCTTGTAAAAACAAACACAGGGAGCCCATCACTATCAGGCCGCCGTGGGGCCACCAGCCAGAGGGGCCCTGCACTGCTGCTGGGTCACTTTGTTGGTGTTCAGTGGTGCCTGTTCTGAACTAACATACGCAGGACACCACGTACTAAGCCCCCTACTTACGACAGTATTAGCTCAGTCGCGGAGCCAGACTGAGTGAGTTGCCTACCCGAGGTGGCAACCACCACAACGTCCCTCCAACGACCGTTCCCTGCGAACCTCCAACCCCAAAGGCTTTGACACAAACTCACCACAGGCACAGAAGTGTATGGGCAAACCAAACCTGAGGTCACCATGACACCAGAGCAACTGGGACCACTGAATCAGAGACAATATTGTTATTGCATGATGATCAATGACAATGAGGATGATGTAATGATGCTGCTGTGGAAGTGCATGTGCTTTGAGACTACTTGACAGGGTTGTACTCTACGCTTACTATCATAATATATCCCAGCGTCAACTGGGCCC
>CM054147.1:62936481-62953981 GCA_028751875.1 Rapana venosa | reverse complement strand
AGTTGTTGGTGGTCAATGTATTAGGATTCAATTGGATTAGTTTGATATTTTTATGTAGGCAGCTTATATGCTTTAGGTTTGTTTTATTAGCACTATCCCATAAGGTTGAAACATAATTTATAAGAGATAGAATATGTGTGTGAATGAATAGTTTTCGTGATTGTATGTTTAGAAAATGTTTGATATTTCTAAGTTGATATAGTCTTACTGAGATTCGTTTTCCTAAAGTGGCTATGTGTTCTGGCCAAGATAAATCATTGTCAATTACTGCACCTAGTACTTTGTGTGAAACAACTTCTTCGATTTTGTGCCCTTGGATAAATATTGGGGCCAATGGAAAACACAATTTCTGTCTTTTTTGCCCAGTCGTTATAAACATACATTTTGTTTTGTTTGAAGTAAGAGACATAATTATGATTGAGTTCTGTCCATTCAATAAGTTTATCGATATCTGCCTGCATATTACTCACAAGCTGGTTAGGATCACTGTTGCTACATTGAATTGATGTATCATCAGCAAACATTTCACATGAACCATGAATATGCAGAGGTAGGTCATTAATATAAATAGAAAAAGGACTCCCGTAATTTCACTATTAATGATATTCAAAAGACATGCTCAGTCAGTTGTATTAGGGCAGTATGACAAGAATGGTTTTCACGAATTCCTGGTTTTTCTTAATTAGATCATGTGTTTTAAAATGAGAATGCAAGTGAAATTATTGTACATGTTTTTCTAATGGTTTAGATAGGACTGATAGTATAGATATTGGTCTATAGTTAGACTCATTGGTTTGGTCTCTTGATTTGTGTAAACTATTACTTTGGCTGTTTAAACTTCAATGGGAAATAATTCTTGTCAATAAACAGGTTAAAGATATACATTAGAGTATCAGTTAGCATATGCGCTGATTTTTGGTATTTTACTGTCTATTTTGTCAAGGTCCCTTGATCCTGATTGTTTTAATTTTGAGTAAGCTATAGGGGTATGATAAATTCAGAAGAAATGCTTTTTGATGAACAGTATTGTTTTAATTCTGTCAGCTTATTTGTTGTTGTTCTGTTATTAGATATTATAGATTCAGCAATGTTTGCAAAGTGAGAGTTAAGGTCTTCTGCTGATATTTTTTTATGACTTTTTGTACCTTGAATTATTAGTCAAGGTATTAATGGCTTTCCAAATCGTTTTGGGATTCTGGGCTGAAGACAGCAAATCTTGAAAGTATTTTATTTTCTCTTTGTGCTTCATTGATTTGACTTTGTTTCTTTGCTTTTTATATTCATCTTTTTGCTTCGAGTTTAATAGATAATTTCTTAGATTCATTTCTTTTTCGATTTCTTTTGATAACCATGGAGGTTTTATGAAATGTTTTATTCTTTTCTTAGTAAATGGAACATGTTTATCGTAAATAGCTATAAATGTCTCATAGCATCATCTAGATTTTTAATCTGATAAACATGGTCTGTGTGTGTGTGTGTGTGTGTGTGTGTGTGTGTGTGTGTGTGTGTGTGTGTGTGTGTGTGTGTGTGTTGGCGGTGTGCGCCATTCAGAGCAATACCCTGTCCACATCTTTGGAATGTCTTGTTTTTTTGTGAGACATTTCCCTGCTTTGTCTTGGATGGTAGTGGTTCTCCCTTGTTTTGAGCTTGGCATGTCTTTCACAAGCTGGTAGGCTTTATTGCTGTTGTATATCTGAAGGTTTTCTGTTATACCTTTGCATTGTTCCTCAATCCATGTCTCCTTTGCTTTTCTGATAGGACAATTGCAGTGAAGCAAATTTGAATTGTATCTACTACTTACATAGAAGTGTGGTAAAGCATGTGTCTTACAGTAAAGCTCTTTGTTCCTAATTAAAAGCAAAATGATACTGACTTTCCTTAACTTGTCCCCTATAGGTAGCCCGCTATAGGGTAACCGACCATCTACTGGCCTTTCCCTCCTTATCACCCACTAGTGGGGGACAGTAGCATACAAAGGTGCACAGTGCACCTTTACTGGGAAAGAGGGATTTTCTCCCTTAACATACGGATAGTGTTAATAAGCTTTTCTTGACGAAACTGCATGCGTTTGGAAGCACTTCTGAAAGAATGGAATGAAAACAAGGTGTCACCAGAGCAGACCTTGAGTGACATGAAGAAGGTACACATAGAGACCACCCAAAATAACTTAGAAAAGAAAGACAGTAAACTACCTAAACCCTAAATGTTGACTTTCTACTAAGGGCAGAGGAAAAGAAAAAAGTCAGAAAAAAAACCAGAACAGTTGATTACAGACTTTTTTTAAACACAAGAAAAAAAGAAAAATCAGAGGAAATGAACGTTTATGTTAAGAAAATGAAAATGTTCAAACGTAACATTTGCAAATGCTCAGAGAAAAATAAAGACTTTTTCCAACAAAACCCAAAACGTGAAAGGAAGTAGCCTGTCAATTCAAAATCAAAATTAAATGACAAAAAGGGGAAAAAACTTGCTTACATGGATAAAATATTAGACAGGTGGCATGAACATGGATGAACATGAACGTGGTTGCCCACAAAGCTGCATGCCACACCCTGTCAAATGCCTTCTTAAAATCGATAAATACGTGGTAAAGGTCTTGTTGATGTTGAAGGTACCGCTCACATAGTATTCTGAGGTTGAATATCTGTTCTGTTGTGCTGCGCCCTGCTCTGAAACCTGCTTGTTCCTCAGCAATGATGGTCTCTGCTTGTGGCTTCAGTCTATTCAATATTATCTGCAGCATGACCTTGCTTGGGTGGCATATGAGGCTGATTGTGCGGTAATTATGGCATTGTTGTAGATTTCCTTTCTTGGGGAGGGTGATGATGAGTGACTGTGTCCATGGTGTTGGCCATTTTCCTGTCTGCCAGATCTTGTTGCAGATTCTTAGTAGGGCGCTGATCATGGCTTCCCCTCCAGCTTGAACCAACTCAGCTGGAATGTTGTCAGCCCCTGCTGACTTCCCCTTTTTCAGCGATCTGACTGCTGTTTCCACTTCTTCTCGGATGATAGGGTGACTGTCTGTGTCTTTGCTTGCAGGTACATTAAGGACTTCTGGATCTCCTGCGGTTCTATAGTTATACAGGTCGGAGCAGTATTCTGTCCATGTGTTCAGAATATCCTGGTCGTCAGTGAGACACTTCCCATTTTTGTCTTGGATTGTTAAACCTTTTCCCTTTTTTGTGCTTGTCAGGTCTTTCACCAGCTGATATGCTTTCTTGCTATTGTTTTTCTTGATGTTCTCTTCAATGTCTTGGCACTGTTCGCCGATCCATTTCTCTTTTGCCTCCGTCATGGACTTCCTGATTCTTTTGTTGACTGTTAAGGAAACAAAATCATACTGTGTGACAAAATTAATAAAATCTGGGTCTTCCAGCTTGGGAATCAACCCACACACATTGTAACACAAAAATGTCATATCACCACATTTACTTTCCTGTATATTTGAGGCATGTATTAGCTTGTCATGGTTTAAAAACCTATTTGTGTCATGCTGTGCCTTACTAGGGTATGATGCCCAGCCAAACCCTTATTCATTCTCCCTCCCTGGTGAAGGGCTCCTAGAGACATTTTCCTGATTCTCACTGACTACTACACTATCAGCTGCTTCCTGGTCTTGGCGCCGCCTAAAAGCATCAGTGATGCTGCTTTGGCTCAGTGTTCTTTTCTGGTTGCTGTCAGAGCGAAGTGTCCGTGTGTTGGTCGTGATTCCCTTCTTCTTGCCTGCACTTTCCTCCCTGTCTTGCGTGCAGAACGTGACCTAGCAGGCTGAGGAATTCTTGATTCCAAGCAACTGCTCCCTTTGACTGACCTGGAACATTCATCTCCCGCCTCCTGTTGTTCCGCTGTGGAAGAGTCTGTTGATGCTGGTTCCCCATCCCTTTTTCAGTCCGTTGTGTGGCCATGTCCTTGTCAGCTGTTTGGTTCAAGTCAAGTTGCAAGTTGTTGTTATTACACTGTTGTAAAGTCATGTCCATAACGTCTTTATCCTGTTCAGCACATAGTTCTCCATCATCGTTTACTGTGCTGTTATTTCTGTCATTTTGTTGATATGGTGTAGTCTCTCTTGTGTCTGTCTGTTTGTCCTCTGTCTGCCCAACTCTACCGTTTTCTGCATCCCTTGTGTCTGTGTCTGTATCAACGTCCACGTCATGGTTTGCCACACACTCAGCAGCATGTGTGACTGCTGGCAGCAGCAGGTCACTGGACTGTGTTTCTGTGGAGTGTGCCGACCCTGCTGACTGTTTCCTCCTGCCTTCTGTTCTCCTGGTCTGCTGGTTGCTGCTGTGCTCCCCAAGTCTGGAAGTCTGCCAGCTGTGTGGTTTGGGCGTCGAGCGGACCGCCTGGCTGTAAGTCTGGTGCCATGGAACCACCGGCAGTCTGTTGGCAGCGTGCTGGTGGCCAGTTGTGGAGCTTGTTGTTGTGCTGGTTTCTCTTCTCTGGACAGGGTCGTCATTATGCATTCGCTGATAGACAGGACTGCCATTTGACGCTCTTGGATCCAAATTCCTTTCCTCTGTATAGTCTTTCTGTAAATTTGTACGCTGTTTCTTCTCAGTCATATCTCCTGGTAATCTATCATATGGGAGTCGAGTAGTTTGCGGTGCACTGTTCTGGTAATGCTGGTAGTTCCTGATTCTCCTGGGTTGTGCTATCTCAAGATGATCTTCATTGTGATCAGTTGCTTGTTCTCTCCTGAAGTTGTGTTTTGGAACATAGTTTTTTATTCCTTCCCTCTGGCTTTGCTGATTAGCGTGATTTCTGTCGTATCTACGATTTCTGTATGGTACTTTCTGTGTCGTCCTGAGGTAATAGTTTTTATTCCGTGAGGTTCCCGGCCCAGAGAAATCATCTTCATCATAGCTGTCTTCTGGATCCCGACCATCTGGAAATCGTGTTGAGACTGGTATCGGTTCTCATTGATCACCTCTAATCTGCCGTGTCTGTAAAAAGCAGTTATACCCTGTCGCTTGGAGAAGTCCAACAGTTGTCTCTGCCTTGTTGTTAAATCAGAAGTGACTCTGATATTCTCACTTCTCAGTGAGTCTCGTAGCTCTCTGTCTGTCAGTATTTCCATTTTGTCCCCCCACCTCTGAAATTGTACGATCAGTGGGCGAGCTTCTTCATCATTTTGTCTTCTTCCTCCAACACGGAATGTCCTCCTTATATCCCAGTGAGTCCACGTAGGTCTGGAATGGACAGTCAGAATGTCTAGGATTTGATCATCGCATGTTGTTCCATATCTTCCTGATGGTTCACGGATTCCAAAGAATTTCAGGTTGAAGGTTTTTGTTTCTGTCTCTGTCTGTTCTGTTGCCTGTTCCAGTGTGTCCAGTCTCTGCAGTATTGACCTGTAGTCTTCTTGCAGATTTCTTTTTTTTTTTTTATTCTTTTATATCGAGGATAATGGAATAAGCACTTATGTGCTTTTTTACATCTAGTCCCCGTGTGTATGCGGTTTTGTAAATTTTGTCATCTGTTCCCACCGGCACACGATGGCCTACTCTTACGAAAAGCGGAACAGGATTTAACGTGTGCGCAAGATGTTCTGCGTGCGTTCGCACACGGGCCTCGGTTTAAAGTCTCATCCGAAGGACTTTTGGGGGAGAGTGGAGTCTGCACTGATGTTAACCCCAGGGGAAAATATCCCCTTGACTTTCTGATATCGTCAGCCCCCTGATTTAATAATAATAATAATAATAATAATAATAATAATGTATGGAATTTATATAGCGCTGAATCTTGTAAAGCAACAAATCAAAGCGCTCAGATGACATTTTTATTTATTTATTGAGGATAATGAAATAAGCACTCAGGTGCATTTTACAACCAGTCCCCGCGTGTATGCAGTTTTGTCAATGTTGTCATCTGTTCCCACAGGCACACAATGGCCTACTCTTTCGAAAAGCGGAACAGGGTTTAACGTGTGCGCGAGATGTTCTGCATGCGTTCGCACACGGGGCCTCGGTTTATAGTCTCATCCGAAGGACTTTGACATTCAGTTCGATTTTTTAGTCAAACTGGGAAGAAAGGGCGAGGCTTGGAATCGAACCCAGAACCTTACGGTTTACTTGTTGGCAGGCAAACGTCTTAACCATCCTGCCACTCTTTCAGGCTGTTGACATCATAGACCATCTGGCGGAGTGTGTTGTCTAGATGATCAAACTTGCTGTTCAGAGCAGCGTTGATAGAGGTTGTGGGATTGTAAGCAATGTAGCATCTATCCTAGACGCCAGTCCATGACTTGGAAAACAGTATTGTACTGTGCATTAGGACCAGCTGTCGACATATATTGCATGTCGGCTATGTATTACAACAAAGAAAAAAAGACTTTGGATAAGAAAGGGGAAATCTTTCCTGGCTCTGTCGAGGGAGGGAGGGGGGAGAGAGAGAGAGAGCGAGAGAGAGAGAGAGAGAGAGAGAGAGAGAGAGAGAGAGGACACAAATCAGAAACATATCCTGTTACATGTTACCGTTGTGTCAACAATCCCTTTTCTCTGTGTGTGTGTGTGTGTGTGTGTGTCCTTTAACTGAGAATGCTCATGGGGGTTCTGCATTAACAAGACAAAGACCATCACCATTCTCCATTACACACACACATACACGCGCGCAAGCACGCATGCGCACACACGCACACACACACGCGCGCGCGCACGCATCACGTGGGCGCACACGCACACACACACACGCAAGCACGCACGTGGTGCGCGCCACCACGCCCACACACACACACACACACACACACACACACACAGGGGAGAGAGACAGAGAGACGCAAAAGAAAATGGACACAAAGCAGAAACACATCCGGGTACATTTTAGGTTCAGTCAACCCTCCCTTTTCTTCTCCTCGTCCCTTCTTCCACAATGGCATATACAAATACTTTGACAGACTAGGCACTCATTAGCATGAGAATAGCTTCACCTCCCCTTCCTCCTCCCTCCCTCCCTCCCCCCCCCCCCCCCCCCCCCCCCTCAGACACACATGCTGAGTGCTTTTTTGCTTTTTTTTTTTTTTTTTTACATTTAAGCCATCCATCCAAAAATGCATTCAGGCAAACCAAACAAAACAGCTTTATTGCAAGAAAGTCTGTTGCAAAAAGTTAGAACATTTATTTGCCTATAGGCTAAGGGTCAATAGTCATGCAGCTTGATTTCAATAAAACAAGTTTTACTGTTCTTTTATTTAAACGATTAATTTATTTCAAGTTCACTTCACTGCAGTTATCCCAAAGTAGTTGATGCATAGTCAATGACAGGCAAAATACGACCACAAAAAGTAGCGGGGATGATTCTTAGAAAATGTTTATTTTAGATAATGATGCACTATACATCTTCTCACCAGCCCATAAGAACGATAACTCAGAATTCAGAAAGGCGAAGTACTTTCAATCACAGCACAGACGTTTCTTTTTATGGTTCATTCTGTGAAAGCTATTTTCTCCTTGTTTTCATACTTCTAAAGGGTTTCGCAGAATAAAAGTCGTGTTTAAATACAACGAAGAACATATATTTTTATATTCCATTGTTTAGATCTAATTTTAGATTCAGTCGTTTAGATCTACGCCAGAGCACGTCTGGCAAAATATATGTTTTATGCTGGAAAAAGAAAACATGGCACGAAAGTTCTTACAACCAGGATCTGCGAAATCACAATTTGCTAAAATAATGACAATACTGAAATTATTATATCTAGCAGGATGGGTGAGAGGAGGAGGGGGAATAATCTGGTCAAAGACAACTTGTAGCTTAATAGCCAGCTTTTCCCTCTAGCAACAGTATAGATGTCAGCACCTAGACTCTAAATCATAGTGGATAAGGTATACAACAGCTTTTTTTTTAAACTCACCATTTGCCATGGACTCTTGGAAGTAATTTTCCTGGCAAAAGCGTGACACACCTTGTGGTACTTGGTTGGTTTAAAAGTCTCTTCCCTTCTCATCCATGAATCAATAGCATCCAAAGCATGGGATCTCATGGAAATTCATGGCGCGATAAAAATTGCAATTCAAAAAGCAGCATCTGTTTTACATTTTGTTCCCCCCCCCCCCCTTCCCACTGATGTCTCTATAGGGGCCTTATTCCTACTAAGTGTCTGTTTCTTATAACTTAATCTATGCACCATCTGCCCGTGGGACAAGGGAAGACAATTCCCCATATAACAGCCCATTGAAGTAGCCTGTTAGCCTGCCTTTTTCCAGAGGTACTTTGTGATCAGTCCATCGCAGATTTTTTTTCAATGATGACAGCTGGTAGTTAATGAGTGTCAACTACTTGGACTATTCCATCATCCAATGATAAAGATTGAAAGTTATCTTTCATATTTTTGTCTTTTCTGTCTTACTATCAATACATACATATGCTACACCTTGTTTTAGTGCATTTAATGACACCTGGTTTAACTGAGCACTAGTAACTTAGCTGGCAGGTTTCAGGGCAGGACGGAGCACAACAGAGCAAATTTTCAACCTTAGAATACTATGCGAGGTGTAGAATTACTTGCAATACCAGCAAGATCTTTACCACCTCTTTGTGGACTTTGAGAAGGCATACTATAGAGTTTTTACATACAGCATAACAGATAGTCATGAGGCTGTACATCAATTCCATCCTCATCAGAACTACAGAATACTTCTATGACAAGGCAACCAGCACAGTATACTAGGACAACAACACAGAAGAATGGTTCCAAAACACAACTGGTGTACGCCAAGGATGTCTACTTTTTCCTCTTCTTCATCAAACGCTTAGACAGCTACTATTGTTGTCTGTCATCTGAGCAAAAATGCTTGTTCTGCCATTAAGCACCTAACAAGTCAGGCCCAGCATATCTGACTCTGGCATGAAAAAAGAATTATATTTCCTGTATTTCTGGGGAAAAGGCAGGAGAGTGGACCAAGAATGCAGAAAATAAACAAGAAAGAGATAGGTGACTGACAGGAAAAAGGAACAAGGCAGAAACAAAAAGCAGAAAAGAGAAGATTAAATTCCTAGCCCAGAATTTCCAGATTGGGATGCTATCAAAAATTTTATACTGACCCCCCCCCCCCCCCCCCCCCCCCCCCCGCATTCCCACAGGGGAGGGTATCTTCTCTATTCCACCTCCTTCTACATCTTCTTAGAATAATGGCTCAACATTGAAAACCATGAAGGAACAGTCAGCATTGGAGGCAGAACAATTACAAACTTTCCTTTTGCTGAAGACATTGACAGGTTTCCTGAAAAACAGCAAGAGCGGGTCAACTGGACAAATCACCTTGATGAAGTCTTTTCGGCATATGGCATGCAGATCAGTGCAGAGAAAACCTAGTTGATGGCAAATAGTGCCAATAGCATCAGCACTGGCATTACCATGGACAACGAGAAAATTGCAATCATCCAGGATAGCCCAGACCACAACTGCAATGACTAAACTGAAAGTCGTCTGGAACTACAAGAACATTGCCATCAGCTTCAAGATCAGACTGATGTGTTCCCTGGTCATCTTCATATTTTCATGCATGTGAAATATGGGCCATAAGAGCATGCAATGGAGATGAGATGCTTTCACAAACTTCTTGGTATCTCATACAGAGATCGCATACCTAACAAGAGAGTAAAACTAGAATTGAAAACACCATCCGGCCATATGAAGATCTCCTGACTTCAGTGAAAAAACGCAACTGAAATGGAAGGGCACATCACATGTACACCTGGACTGGCCAAGACTGTCCTACAGGGAACAGTACCAGGAGGGAGAAGAAGAGGCAGACAGAGAAAACGATGGAAGACAACATCAGAGAGTGGACTTGTCTTGAGTGGAACGACATACTAGGGAAAGCTGAGAACCACGAGGAGTGGAGGAAGCTGGTTGTTGCAAAATGTTCAGTGGTGGGCTAATGGTCTACTAGACTGGGGGTAGCGTAGGCCAAGGGTGAACTAATTTGTCAATACTGTCATCAAGTTTGTGAGTTAACATGCAGGGGTCTGAATAGCTACAAAAGAGAACAGTATCATCAGCATACATTTCACAACTACATTTGATGTGAGAGAGAGAGAGAGAGAGGGGGGGGGGGGGGGGGGGGGGGGGCGTGTGTGTGTGTGTGGTGTGTGTGTGTGTGTGTGTGTGTGTGTGTGTGTGTGTGTGAGTGTGTGTGTTGTGTTGTGTTGTGTTGTGTTGTGTTGTGTTGTGTGTGTGAAAAGTTTTAGGAGACTTAATTAACCACAGAAATTTCATAGGATCATCTCCTTGCACACAGAAGCATTGGGGGACGTGATAGCCTAGTTGTTAAGTGTGATGTGCTCCTGATCTGCTGAACCCGGTTGGAATCTCATTCAAAAGAATTTTTCTTCTGGAGTTAACATCAGTGCTAACTCCACTCTCCCCAAAAGTCCTTCGGGTGGGACTATAAACCGAGGTCCCGTGTGCGAACGCATGCAGAACATCTTGCGTACATGTGAAAACCCGTTCCGCTTTTCGGAAGAGTAGGTCATTGTGTGCCAATGGGAACAGATGACAAAATTTATAAAGCTGCATGCACACATGAGTGTATTCCACTATCCTCAAAATTAAATAATGTCTAATAATAATCATGATGATGATGATGATGATGATGATGATGATGATGATGATGATGATTGATGGGGACCTGAGCTGACAAGAGGACAGGCAGGTGACATAATCGACTCTCTTCTCCCCAGGCAAGACACTTCTCCACAGCAGGAAGGAAATCGCTGACAAGTGGAAAGCATACCTGCATCCCTCCAGAATAAGTTACCTTTTTTTAAAAATAAAAATAAAAAAATATATATATAAGTGCTCTGTCCTAACTCACACATGAAGAGAGTCCTAAGCAGGAATTCTCTAGGTCGCCACTCCAATTCCTAGCACAACCTGATCGGTCACCAGAAATGGAATCCTAGACTTATTCCTATTGTCTTTAGTATCCCTAAAGAGGGCTAGGGCTCGCCTACTAAATAGGCTGGGAGTGATAAAGGGGATATAGGAAGAGGATAGAAGAAAAATAGAAAAGAAATATAAAAGAAAGACAGTAAGTAGTAGTGAAAATTAATCACCTCAACTCACTCAGCAATCACACTGAATACACTGTGAATATGACAAACAACATTCATTCAATGCAATTCTCCAGGCCAAGCAAGTTGGGTTCACAACTATAATCTGCTACTACTACTGACAACTACAACTAAACTACAACCACACACATCACCAATTGTACTAATACAATTCAAACACAAACTATTCTGTTACTCTTATCCAATTCTCAAAACATAATAATATCCAGTCCTCAACACACAACCAATTAAGGATGAATCTCGGATCAGAGACCAAAAGATTCACAACCGACCAAATCAATTGAATGATCAAAAGGATAATCAATGATGATCACCATGATAAATGATGAACGATCATGATGATGAACCATCAACGATAAAGGATGAAGACTGAAGAATAAGCGATGAACCATAAGCAATTTGATTGTCTGTTCCTTTTTATTTCAGGAACAAACAATCAAATAACCATTTGATCTCTTCATGATATCAAACTCTATCACAGGAACAAGGATACAATTCACCACATGACCCACACTTTCAGGTATAACATATTAGTGACAACTTAATATGAATACCAACACAGCAAACACTGAAACACTAACCAGAGTTTGCCACAGTAAAACAAACCTTCAAAATGTACTCTCAATTTACCCATTTCCCAACTCTTATGAGAATAATTATCCTCACAACAAATCTAACATATCCACTAAAATCTCCACATACAATAACTAGCTAGCTAGTCTTACACATGTTTCATTTACTTGAGGACAGCTGATGGTCTATCCTATGAAACTGTGCAAACATTAATTTACATAAATTTAATTCAATTAATCCCCAATGACATTCCAAAGTCATTACACCTGTTTAAGAACTACTATATAGATCATTTCTCACAAAAAATATAAATTTGCATTCTTATAATATCTATCTATCTATCTATCTATCTGTCCCGTAGTCTGACGACCGTGGGGGCACCCTCAAAGACTCAGCAACCAGTTCCCTCCATTCTTCTCTCTGTTCTGCCTTTCTCAGGGTTTTGTTGAGTTCTAGGCCTGTCCATTCACTGATGTTATCCTCCCAGCTCTTCCTTGGTCTGCCTCTTCTTCTTCCTCCTTGGACAGTGCCTTCCCAAACTGTCTTGTAATTCCTTGGGATCTTGTGACATGCCCATACCACTTAAGTTTACGCTTTTTCACGATCGTTAGAAGGTTCTCATAGGGTCCAATGGTTTGCTGGATTCTGTTATGCACGCTTTCGTTGCTTATGTGGTCTTTGTAGAGATGCCAAGGAGTCCCCGAAGATCTCATCCCCACTGCCTGTACTCTCCTCTCCAAATCTGCAGTCAGGGTCCATGTTCACAGGCATACAGAAATAGGTATGAAAAGGGAGCGCATTAGTCTGATCTTGGAGATAGTGAGATATTCTTATCTCTCCAGATGGTGTTTAGTTTTGACAAAGCTGTTATTGTCTGTGCAGTCTGCATATATTCTGGTTTGGGATCCCTGGTCGGATACAATGGCTCCCGGGTACTTGAAGCTTTGAATGTTTCCAGCTTCTGGTCATTAACCCTGATATCAGGCTAATGCCGTTGGTGTTATTAGTCATCAGTTTGGTCTTCTCTGCACTGTTTTCCCAAAGCCGTATGTTTTGGAGGCCTTATCCAAGTGTTCTGTTGGGCCCTGGCAAGCCTCTTTTTCTGATCCTGCTATTCCATCAATGTCATCTGCGAAGGGGAGGTTTGTGATCTTTCCCTGCCACCAATGCTGACTGATCCTTCATGATTTTTCCAGTGCATCAGCCATGATTCTCTCAAGGAAGATTTGAAAAGGGGTGGTGAGAGTAGACAGCCTGCCTTACCCCAAACTGTTGTTCGAAACCATTCTCCAATGTTGTTGTTGTATTTACACTGCACTGGTGGCCTCCCTGTACGCTGTTTGATGACTCTGATCAGGTTTGCATTGATGCTGTACAAGTTCATGGTTCCCCACAAAGCTGCATGCCACACCCCGTCAAATGCCTTCTTAAAAAACGATAAATACGTGGTATAGGGCTTGTTGATGTTGAAGGTACCGCTCACATAGTATTCTGAGGTTGAATTATTGTTCTGTTGTGCTGCGCCCTGCTCGGAAACCTGCTTGTTCCTCAGCAATGATGGTCTCTGCTTGTGGCTTCAGTCTATTCAATATTATCTGCAGCATGACCTTGCTTTGGGGGACATATGAGGCTGATTGGGGCGGTAATTATGGCATTGTTGTAGATTTCCTTTTTTGGGAGGGTGATGATGAGCGACTGCGTCCTTTGGGGTGGCCATTTTCCTGTCTGCCAGATCTTGTTGCAGATTTTTTAGTAGGGCGCTGGGTCATGGCTTCCCTCCAGCTTGGACCCAAATCAGCTGGAATGTTGTCAGCCCTGCTGATTTCCCCTTTTTCAGCGATCTGACTGCTGTTTCCACTTCTTCTCGGGGATAGGGTGACTGTCTGTGTCTTTGCTTCGGGTACATTAAGGATTTTGGATCTCCTGCGGTTCTATAGTTATACAGGTCGGAGCAGTATTTTTGTCCATCTGTTCAGAATATCCTGGTCGTCAGTGAGAACTTCCCATTTTTGTCTTGGATTGTAAACCTTTTCTCTGTTTCGTGCTAGTCAGGTCTTTCACCAGTGATATGCTTTCTTGCTATTGCTTTTCTTGATGTTCTCTTCAATGTCTTGGCACTGTTCACCCATCCATTTCTCTTTTTCCTCCGTCATGGGGCTTCCTGATTTTTTTGTTGACTGCCCTATATTGTTCTGCTCTTTCTTTTTTTTTCATTTTTCTTTTTCTTCAACTCTCTACGCTTTTCGCTTTGTTGTGGATGTTAGGTGTGACCCCTGGTTTTTTTGACTGGTCGGGGTTTGCCAAGAAGCTCGTTTGCTGTTTCAGTCATGCTGTATTGAAACTATTCGTCAGTGTATCTATGTCTGAGTCTATCACAGTGAGTGCTGCAAACTTTCCACCTATCCTTGCTTGAAAATTTCTAATACCTCTGGGTCCTTCAGCTTCTCGAGGTCAAAATTTTATCCTGATGTTGTTCCGCTTGTGGATTTTCTTTAGACGTAGTCGGAAAGTCATCATCACAAGATCATGATCACTCCCTATGTCTGCTCCTGGAAAAACTTCGTGTCTGTGCGATGTTAACGCTAGACTGAAACCGTCTTTTCACCATGTGTAATCTTTTGGTTGTGGTGTTCTCCATTTGGGCTATGCCATGTCCATTTTCTGGATTTCTTGTGTGGGCCAAGTGTATTCACTAGCTGGAGGTGGTTGTTACTGGCAAACTCCAGGAGTCTCAAGCCCCTTTCATTTGATTGGTTATTACAATGTGGCCCACAAACGCCCTCCCAGTCTTTCCATGCATCTTCTCCTACCTTGGCGTTCCAGTCGCCTTGCACAACGAGGATGTCTTTCTTGGGTGTTTGATTCAGAACCTCTTGTAGCTGGTCATAAAATTCTTCTACGGCTTCATCTGTGCAGTCTGATGTAGGGGCGTATGCCTGTACTATAGTTATGTTAAAGGGGGTTGCTCTCAGGCGGATGGTAATAAGTCTGCTGGACACAGGCTGACAGCTCATGACGGTGTTCACGGTGTCTTTGTGAACGAGAAACCCCACGCCGTGTTCATGTTTATCCTGTTTTCCACTGTAGTATAATTTGTGGTCTTCCTGGGTCGTTGTTTCTCCCATGTTCCCATATTCTTATAATAACAATCACTTTAAAACCACACTAGGCTTTTACACACATATATGTAGTAATAAGCCTTAGTTTGATATATTTGGCATTTTGTTGGTTGAACAATATTCTTCCCAAAATTGAACCTAGTACAACAATGACAATGACTAAGCTCAAATTTGCCACTTGCTTTCTTGTTCAAAATAATCACTTCTTAATTCACAAGCTTAATATCTTCATCAATGAAATTAAACACATACCTCATAAACCTTTCCAACCTTTTAAAACTAAGCTGAAGTTAGCTTAAAAGGATCAACCATACCTTAATGGGGAACATCAGACTCCTGAGAGTCTGGAGCAAACATGCTCTATGGTCTGGAAGGAAATAAGGGTTTGAAAAGACAGGAAGTTTAAAATCAAGGGAAATAATTCATCAAGAGAAGATTACTCTTGTAGTACATTGGAGTTACTTCCCCTTACTATGCTTAGTAACAACAAACACAAAAGCACTCTTTTGTGAGAGGTGTTACACACATATTATAATAATAATAATAATAATAATAATAATAATAATAATAATAATAATAATAATAATAATAATAAATGGAATTTATAAAGCCTGTATCTTGCACAGACAAATCAAAGCGCTTACACTCAACTCATTCTTACACAGTCATGCAACCAATAGCAAGTAATAGTTCTAACAAGTCCAAATGCACACATACATACACACATACACACACACACACACACACACACACATACTTATACACTTTGACAGGGTGATGGAATTTTTGGCTGTTGAAAAGCAGGAATAGCTATGAAATGAAACAGGAGAGGAAATTCTTAGGTTTGAAACAAATGTCTTGAGGCCAGATTTAAAAGTCACAAGAAGGCCTTTGGCGAACAGAGATAGGGTGGCCATTCCAAATGGATGGACCAGAAACAGAGAAAGAGGGAAGGCCAACAGTGGACTGGTTGAATCTAGGTGTTTGTAAGCACAAGGAATCTGCAGCAGAGCAAGGGAACGAGAAGGGGTGTACAGGTGGAGACATTCGCAGAGGTAGGAGGGTGCAGTTTTGTGGAGACATTTGTAACAGAGAGTACTGATCTATAGTTTATTCTTTGTGGCACAGGCAGCCAGTGGAGAGATCCAAGAGAGGGGTAATGTGCTCAGGTTTTTTCTTTCTGAGGACTAGTCGAGCTGCAGAGTTTTGAATATGTTGAAGGGAGTGGATAGATGATGCTGACAGACCAGCCAAAAGAGAATTGCAATAGTCCAGACATGAAAGAATGAGAGATGCCACAAGTTTTGATGTTGCGTCTGTGGACAGGTACTTATGGCACTAATACACCATAATTGATAGAAGCAGGACTGACAGGTCTGGGTGATGAATTTTTGCATAGAGAGTGTGTTGTCAATAATGACCCCTAGATACTTTACAGCAGTGGATAGAGGGACTGATGCATTGCCGAATTCTATTGAAGCTGTTGTAATGGAAGAGATATGGCCCTGTATTGCCATAAAATGTAGGAAGCAATGTAGGGACGTGGTTATAAAAGGGCTCCTGCCGCACTTTAGTGCCTGTGCAGGCCTGGTTGCTTGTCAAAATTGTGCTCTTTTTAGGGTGGCCCCAGGAGCTCATGTGGGATGACTTGAGACCACAGTGACTACATGGATACATTTCTGCTGGGACTATTTCAACTCACTCATACTTGGACATGGTTTAGCAACATCCCATTCCTGTTTGTAGGTATCTGCATCAAATAATACTGCCTGATTTCTATCCACCCACTCCTCCCACTCCTCCCACTCCCCCCCCCCCCCCTTCCTTATCAGCATCACCTTTTGTTAAGCATGTCACAGATGTCAGGATACAATGATCTCCCCACCACAAGCTTTTCCATTATCCTCGATATAAAAGAATAAAATCAATTTTAAAATTTAAAAGCTTTTTCATGGCTTTTCTCCCTTTACTATTTTCCCGCCTCATTCTATAGGATATCATAGCCAGCTAAGTCATTGGATTAGTCTTTTTCCTCAACATTCAGACAACAACTCTTGTGGTCTGTCATATCAGCGAAAATGCGTTGCACTGCTGTTAAGCGCTTGACAAAGCAGACCCAGCCCATCCACTTGAAGAGAATTGTTCTTTTAAGTTTTTCAGGGGAAAACAGGCAGGAGAATGGATTAGAGAAGGCAGGAAATAGACAAGGAGTTGATAGGAAGGAAAGGAGACAAGCAAAAACAAAGAGGGGAAGAGTAAAGAGGGAATTTCTAACACAAAGGTGGGGGTGCTATTTATACTTACAGGCCTCAAGAAAAATGTGTGGTTCACTCTAACCAACATGGTTAAGTGAGGGGTTGCTTAAGATAATGTTTTCACTTTCCTGATAGAAAAGAAAACACATCCTGAAATAGTCTATCATGAGAGAGAGAGAACTCGAACTCGAAAATCAAAGATTTATTCACAAAAAGGCCATTGGCCAATACATGAAGGGGAGGTCCCAAACTGCTTAGTATTTTAGTGAGGAAAATAAGTAACACAAAAAAAACAAAATGTTATTGTATACCCACAACCACCACAATAAAAATCAGTTCCCAAAAATATGACTTAAGCAATAGTAACAACAACATGTTACTGTATAACAAAAAGTCAGCTACAAAAATATGACTTAGGATAACAATATCTCTCTTATTCTGAAAGCTTTACACAAATATAAAGTGAGGCTGCCCACAACC
>CM054147.1:62923981-62931481 GCA_028751875.1 Rapana venosa | reverse complement strand
GGAAATATTCTTTGAATGGGATTCGACACAGGTCGTCAGATCCCTGAGCGGAAATTGTTCTTACAATTGGCTATCCTGTTCCCAGAGAGAGAAGGACAGAAAAAGGGAGAAGGAAGAGGAGAGAGACTTGAGGAGTGACAGAGGCCTGTATGTAGAAGATGAGGGAGAGTGGAGTTGTTGTGTTATGTGGTATTTGTGTGATGGGTTGCTGTGTGTGATTGGTCGTGTGTGTGTGCATGGTATCTGTCGGTGTGAGGTGTGTAGAGAGAGAGAGAGAGAGAGAGAGAGAGAGAGGTGTGAGTGAGTGTGTGTGTGTGTGTGTGTGTGTGTGTGTGTGTGTGTGGTGTGTGGTGGTGGTGGTGAGATAGATGTATTTTTTATTTTTTTATTTTATTTTTCTCGTGTGTATTGAGGATAACGTGAATAAGACTTATGTCTTTTTATCAGTCCCTTTGTATGCGGTTTTGTAAATTTTTCTCGTTCCCATGCAACATGGCCTACTCATTACGAAAAGCGGAACATGGATTTTAATCTGTCCGTGCGCAAGTGTTCTTGAATAGAGATGAGGTGTGTGTGATGGGGTGTTGCCTGAAGAGGAGAAATCGGAACTCACTCGAACTCGAAATGGTTTATTCAGTATAGGCCATGGCCCCTTACTGAAGGGGGTACTATACACCAGTTTCAAAGCCAAACAGTGTGGTTTATTCAGTATAGGCCATGGCCCCTTACTGAAGGGAGTACTATACACCAGTTTCAAAGCCAAACAGTGGCCAGGTGTTCCAAATCTTAATCTGTAAACATGCAATTTTCAATATGTAGATCAACATATGTCAGGTCAGAGACACCCTCTGCTACTGGTAACCATGTAACCCAGTACCCCCTGCCACATGTGGGGAGTAAACCCAATCAGAAAATCCGACCTGGAGAGGGATGGGCTCCGCCAGGTTTGATTTGCCCAAGACACATCCATGAAGAAGACAGCCAGAATCTCCATACTGGATCGGTCGTCGCCCGGGTTACCAAGGACTGCGCCTTCTGTTGCTCATCAGGACAGAGGTCGAAAGTATGCTACTGATGTAAAACACAGCAAAATCGGTGCCAGAAACAACACTATCATTGGCACATGGAATGTAGGACACTAAGAGCTGCAGGCAAAGTGGAAGAACTGACACATGAGATGTCCAGATAGCAATGGCACATCCTTGGGCTCTGCGAATTAAGGTGGAAAAACATGGGAGAAACAACGACCCAGGAAGACTACAAATTATGCTACAGTGGAAAACAGGATAAACATGAACACAACTCGTTCACAAAGACACCGTGAACACCGTCATGAGCTGTCAGCCTGTGTCCAGCAGACTTATTACCATCCGCCTGAGAGCAACTCCCTTTAACATAACTGTAGTACAGGCATACGCCCCTACATCAGACTGCACAGATGAAGCCATAGAAGAATTTTATGACCAGCTACAAGAGGTTCGAATCAAACTCCCAAGAAAGACATCCTTGTTGTGCAAGGTGACTGGAACGCCAAGGTAGGAGAAGATGCATGGAAAGATTGGGAGGGCGTTTGTGGGCCACATTGCAATAACCAATCAAATGAAAGAGGCTTGAGACTCCTGGAGTTTGCCAGTAACAACCACCTCCAGCTAGTGAATACACTTGGCCCACACAAGAAATCCAGAAAATGGACATGGCATAGCCCAAATGGAGAACACCACAACCAAATAGACTACATCATGGTGAAAAGACGGTTTCAGTCTAGCGTTAACATCGCACAGACACAAAGTTTTCCAGGAGCAGACATAGGGAGTGATCATGATCTTGTGATGATGACTTTCCGACTACGTCTAAAGAAAATCCACAAGCGGAACATCATCAGGATCAAATTTGACCTCGAGAAGCTGAAGGACCCAGAGGTAGTAGAAATTTTTCAAGCAAGGATAGGTGGAAAGTTTGCAGCACTCACTGTGATAGACTCAGACATAGATACACTGATGAATAGTTTCAATACAGCAGTGACTGACACAGCAAGCGAGCTTCTTGGCAAACACCGACCAGTCAAAAACCATGGGTCACACCTAACATCCTACAACTATGCGACAAGCGTAGAGAGTTGAAGAAAAAGAAAAATGAAACAAAAGAAAGAGCAGAACAGTATAGGGCAGTCAACAAAAGAATCAGGAAGTCCATGACAGAGGCAAAAGAGAAATGGATGGTGAACAGTGCCAAGACATTGAAGAGAACATCAAGAAAAACAATAGCAAGAAAGCATATCAGCTGGTGAAAGACCTGACTAGCACAAAACAGGGAAAAGGTTTAACAATCCAAGACAAAAATGGGAAGTGTCTCACTGACGACCAGGATATTCTGAACACATGGACAGAATACTGCTCCGACCTGTATAACTATAGAACTGCAGGAGATCCAGAAGTCCTTAATGTACCCGCAAGCAAAGACACAGACAGTCACCCTATCCTCCGAGAAGAAGTGGAAACAGCAGTCAGATCGCTGAAAAAGGGAAAGTCAGCAGGGGCTGACAACATTCCAGCTGAGTTGGTTCAAGCTGGAGGGGAAGCCATGATCAGCGCCCTACTAAGAATCTGCAACAAGATCTGGCAGACAGGAAAATGGCCAACACCATGGACGCAGTCACTCATCATCACCCTCCCCAAGAAAGGAAATCTACAACAATGCCATAATTACCGCACAATCAGCCTCATATGTCACCCAAGCAAGGTCATGCTGCAGATAATATTGAATAGACTAAAGCCACAAGCGAGACCATCATTGCTGAGGAGCAAGCAGGTTTCAGAGCAGGGCGCAGCACAACAGAACAGATATTCAACCTCAGAATACTATGTGAGCGGTACCTTCAACATCAAAAAGACTTTTACCATGTATTTATCGATTTTAAGAAGGCATTTGACAGGGTGTGGCATGCAGCTTTGTGGGCAACCATGAATTTGTACAGCATCAATGCAAACCTGATCAGAGTCATCAAACAGCTGTACAGAGAGGCCACCAGTGCAGTGTACTACAACAACAACATTGGAGAATGGTTTCGAACAACAGTTGGAGTAAGGCAGGGCTGTCTACTCTCACCCACTCTTTTCAACATCTTCCTTGAGAGAATCATGGCTGATGCACTGGAACATCATGAAGGATCAGTCAGCATTGATGGCAGAACGATCACAAACCTCCGCTTCGCAGATGACATTGATGGAATAGCAGGATCAGAAAAAGAGCTTGCCAGCCCAACAGAACACCTGAATAAGGCCTCCAAAACATAGGCATGGAAATCAGTGCAGAGAAGAACCAAACTGATGACTAATAACACTAACGGCATTAGCACTGATATCAGGGTTAATGACCAGAAGCTGGAAACAGTTCCAAGCTTCAAGTACCTGGGAGCCATTGTATCAGACCAGGGATCCAAGCCAGAAGTAGTATGCAGGACTGCACAGACAATAACAGCACTGTGAAAACTAAACACCATCTAGAGAGATAAAAATATCTCACTTATCTCCAAGTTCAGACTAATGCGCTCCCTTGTCATATCCATATTTCTGTATGCCTGTGAATCATGGACCCTGACTGCAGATTTGGAGAGAAGAGTACAGCGGTGGAGATGAGATGCTTTCGGAGACTCCTTGGCATCTCCTACAAAGACCACATAAGCAACGAAAGCGTGCATAACAGAATCCAGCAAACCATTGGACCCTATGAGAACCTTCTAACGATCGTGAAAAAGCGTAAACTTAAATGGTATGGGCATGTCACAAGATCCAAAGGGCTTGCAAAGACAATTTTACAAGGCACTGTCCAAGGAGGAAGAAGAAGAGGCAGACCAAGGAAGAGCTGGGAGGATAACATCAGCGAATGGACAGGCCTAGAACTCAACAAAACCCTGAGAAAGGCAGAACAGAGAGAGGAATGGAGGAAACTGGTTGTTGAGTCTTTGAGGGTGCCCCCACGGTCGTCAGACTACGGGACAGATAGATAGATAGATAGATCAACATAAAGCATAAGATATCTTTGACAGTAAATGGTTCAAATAACCTGAAAAGGAAAATCTTCGTTGTTTGATTATGTTCATTTCAGTTGTGTCATCTATCTATAAACTTTATACAAATCAGCATATACAATCATTACACTTTTACCTGTGTCTGATGTACACAAAACAAACATGATCAAATCCAGCAAATTTACCAAATTAGAATACATACATTCAGACTTATACACATATTTATCATATATTTGCCATATTTCCACACTACCCACTCACAGAGCAACTGTAATCCAAACATGATGACCTGCCTGTAATTCTAAAACAATGAGAATCTGTATCTATGATATCTGGGACAATAGTTACAGTCAATTTGATAAAATCTCTTTTCTTCAATACATGCACATCTGAAAGCTCTAAAATCTTATCTGCAACTATATTTCAGACATAAGCATACCACTATTAATATCAAAATGATTTTCTGGTTGTAGATAAACTCAAGCACATAATACATCCTTTTCCAAATCTTAATGACCTTTTGATAAAATGAACATACTAACATTACTTCAGTGATGTTTTATTCCTTTCATGTATAACAAAAGTTCCTTTTTGATCCAACACTTTTATCTTTCTGGACCTTTCTTCCTTTATGAATTGAATAGCTAGCTGGTTTATAATGTTCTGTAATTGTAAGAAAAACAAGGACAACATGTTCAACTATAAATTTCCCACAAAAGTTTCCATACAGTATCTGGTAACCAACATTATAATGTACACAACTTTTTTATGCTTTATCTTAGACACCAACCCATTGACATTCCAATGCCGACAGTAAGCACAACATGGATTTAATTTTGATTTGATTTCTCTCTCTCTCTCTCTCTCTCTCTCTCTCTCTCTCTCTCCACACACACACACACACACCCCACACACACACACGCACGCAGGCACGCACATCACACACACATTAGGGCTATCATGATCAAAACCTCTTTTTTTTAATACAAAATTATATCAGTTTCGTTTTTAAGATCGTGCATTTGAATTTGAATGGCCAGAAAACAGGAGCTGATTGACACACTGTACGTGGGCATTGACAATAGCTAGCAACGTTGACACAGCTACCCTGTCAGCAGCCTGTGTGACAAGCCCAGGACAGAATTCAGTGCAGTTTGCATGTGGAGGAGAGGGGGGCAAAATTTAATGCAGGCGGTGACTGATTTTCATGTGTTCCCTCTGACTGAAAAACAGAAAACCCAGTGAAAAAAACACAGATTGGTAATGTAGCATGGGCTTAGTTTTAAGTAGGCCAGCCAGAATGCTAGAAGATATTTGTAGGATCTGGACTTTGTCCAGATAGTGTTTCTTACCATCAATGATCAGATGATCAAAGACCATGAAAGCTCTTTTCCCATCTTTTCTGGCATCCTTCAAATGAGGAACAAGTTTTCTTCTGATATCACGCACACGTGGGGTGAAGTCTTCTCCTTCCACGGAGTTTGCGTTTAGCCTTCAGAACCATTTCTTTATCCCTGTAGAATGCACATCTATAGGGGAGTTACGGTTTCTATTCAGACGGTGGATCCTGTCAAACTCCATGTCTCGACTCAGTCCTAGCTTGTCAGTCAGTATGTCTTTGATAAGTTTTTCACAGTCGTCACGAGTTTCATTGTCCTGTCTCGGCATGCCATAGAAAAGGATGTTGTTTCTTTTAGAATGCCCCTCTTAAGTCATCAGTCTTTAATTCCAGCTTTTCCACCTTTTCACACAATTTTTCGTTTTGTTCTTTCAGTCTTTGGTTATCCTGTTTCAGTTCAGTAACAGTCTCTTTCAATGATGCCATTTCACTCAGAATACCTGAACAAGTCTCTTTGATTGCCTCACCTCTTCCTTCAGTTCTTTAAACATGGCGTCAGTTCCTGCAGATTTGCTGGGATGTCCTTCAGTGTTGCTCCCGACTTGTCCTCTTAGGAGACGATGAAGCGGAACCAGCACCAGAGTTCAGCTGAGTTTGGCGCAGACTGTCCTTCCTTCCACTGGGTCCAGGTCCAGGGTTCAGCTCCACATCGCCACACCGATGCAGAAAAACGCCTAGGTACAAATAGGGGAGAAGCAAACCTACGGTAGCACCGTCATGCAGCCTGCCCAACTTCAATGTGGGAACTTACAATGATTTTCTCAGCATTGCACGTCGAGACATGAATGCATTGAAGGTGGCCACAAAGCAGCCACACATGGGCCTGAAACTTAAAGCCACCTCTGGCATGATGTCTTCTAGTCACTTCACAGTCTCGGGCAAAGGCACAGGAATGCAGAGCTTCATTCAACAGCTGTTTACATTTCAACTACCCGAAGAGTTCCCCCAAGAGAGAGAGAGAGAGAACTTTTATTGACAGAGAGTGGGTAAGCTCATGGCTTTTTTACACCATGCTCTACACACACAAAAATATCTGAAGAAAAGAAAGAAGAGAGAGAGAGAGAGAGAGAGAGAGAGAGAGAGAGAGAGAGAGAGAGAGAGAGAGAGAGAGGAGAGAGAGAGAGAGAGAGAGAGAGAGATTTTTTAAATTTTATTTCGAGGATAATGGAATAAGCACTCGTGCTTTTTTTCCATCCAGTCCCCTTACGTATGCAATTTTGTAAATTTTGTCATCCGTTCCCACCGGCACACAATGGCCTACTCTTCCGAAAAGCGGAAAGGGTTTTAACGTGTGCGCAAGATGGGCGTGCGTTCACACACAGGTCATCCAAGGACTTTTCGAGGGAGTGGAGTCGGCACTGATGTTAACTCAAGAGGAAAAATCCTCTTGAACGAGATTCGAACCCGCGTCAGCAGATCACAAATGCATCCCTCTAACCACTAGGCTATCCCATTCCAGAGAGAGAAGAGAGAGAGAGAGAGAGAGAGAGAGAGAGAGAGAGAGAGAGAGAGAGAGAGAGAGAGAGAGAGAGAGAGAGAGAGGTGGGGGGGGAGGCAAGGCAAGGCAAAAACATTTAATTCCATAGGCCTCTGGCCCTAAGAACAATGCAGACATCACATAGGAGATACGAATCAGGAATAAGCCAGGAAAGAAAGATATCTTCAAAATAACATGTTTGTCCACCTGTTGCTTTATCACAAGCCCTATTCTTTGCTGTCTATAAAGTCAGAGCGTTTTTTTCAGTGCATGGTTCAGGTAGATTCCTCGTGTTCTTGTTTCAGTCATGTTTTTGGACAATGTCAGCTGAACAAGGGATTGTACATCAGTATTCTTTAAATAGTTCCGTCTTAACTCGCTGTACAGAGGACAGGCGAAGATCATGTGTTGTGTTTTTCATCTTCTACTTCCTGACAATAATTGCATAACGTGTCCTCTTCCTTCAAGAGAAAAGATCTTAATGCTGATGCCTTCAATGGTAACATTCCTAGACGAAGTTTGACAATGCAGTCTCTGAAGCATTTTATATTCACAAATTCAAAGTATCTTTCACCCTGGAAAATGATCTTAAATGAT
>CM054147.1:62848981-62918981 GCA_028751875.1 Rapana venosa | reverse complement strand
GCACAAGAACATGGGGAGATTCTGGAGACCTTCACCTGTCCAAAGTGACCACTGATTCAGTGAACAAACCCAATAGGAGTCCAGGAAATATCCGGACAGTTCAGTGACGAGTTATTTCGTTCCTGTGGCAGCCTAGGGTTAAGACTACGTGTCATCACTGTTACAATAAAAACAATGTTCATAACATATTGAACAACCAAATCAGTACAGCCATAAACAGCCATTAACACACACACACACACACACACACACACACTATCTGGAAATTTTTCAAGGTTGATATAGCTGAATACAATTAACAAATATGACAGTTAAAAACAATCAACAAATAGCATTAGGGATACACATGATCAATGTTACAATAACACCTACTGTCCTTACATATCAAATAACAAAATCGGTACAGCCAAAGGCATATATAATGCTGAAAGGTTTACAGTGCCCCTGATCAAGGATGAAGGACAAAAGGACAACAACACAATGCACACTGGCCACAGAGAATACACACTTTTAATAATAATAATAATAATAATAATAATAATAATAATAATAATAAATGGAACTTATATAGCACTATATCTTGCAAAGACAAATCAAAGTGCATGCATTCAACCTAATCTTACACAGTCATGCAATCAATTTTTTGTTTTTGTATTAATGCTGTTTTAGTCCAGTCAACAGTGACAACCATTTCAGTGCAGTCACAGAATCTAGTGTACAGGATTTTTTTTTCTTCTTGTCTTATTTTGTTGCTAGGCTAAACCTCCGATGTTGACCAATGATGTTTTTCTCTTTTGCTGTACAACATCATAACTTCACATCAAACAATCAATACTGTACCACGTCTATTTTTCATTGTCCAAACCACAGATCATTCACGGATCATTCATTGTCCAAACCACAGATCACTCATTGTCAAAAACACAGATCATTCATTGTCCAGGCCACAGATCATTCATTGTCCAAAACACAAATCATTCATTGTCCAGGCCACAGATCATTCTTTGTCCAAAACAGATCATTCATTGTCCCAACTACATATCATTCATTGTCCAAGGTTGACTAGTGATGATATTTTGTGTAAGCAACTGCTTTTACCCACCACTAAGGCAGCCACATTCCGACTTCGGAGGAGGTGACTAAACACACCTGTGTAGATGCATTTTTCCAAAATCTGTCATCCGTTCCTACCAGCACAACATGACCTACTCTTCTGAAAGGCGGAATAGGATTTTGAAATGTGCACAAGATGTTCTGTGTGCACAAGATGTTCTGTGTGCACAAGATGTTCTGTGTGCACAAGATGTTCTGTGTGTGCACAAGATGTTCTGTATGCACAAGATGTTCTCTGTGTGCACAAGATGTTCTGTGTGTGCACAAGATGTTCTGTGTGCACAAGATGTTCTGTGTGCACAAGTGTTCTGTGTGCACAAGATGTTCTGTGTGCATTCGCACACAGGGCCTCAGTTTATAGTCTCATCTGAATGACATTTGGGAGAGTGGAGGCAGTACTGACGTTAATTCCAGGGTAAAATTCCCTAAAAGTCCATCTGTTCCATCAAACACTCAACTTCATCCACCTGCAAAGGAACATGACTGAGTTTAAGCCATCTCCTCTTCACCCCTAATGCCAACAGAACTATGCCATGCTAAGGATATCAGCATTTCTGCTTATTTTTCCATTCTTAGGTTATAAAAAGCATTAAAAAGATACTTTTCAGCAATATACAAATGTTTACTACCAAAAAGAAACTATGAGCAGAAAAATAGCACTGCAAATTAAGTTCTGAATATCTTAAACCCAATCCAGTGTTTGTTAACAGCATCATCAAATCACCAGAACTAAACAGTACAGATCATAGACTGGGATTGGTTTTTGTTGGGTTTTTTTTTTTTTTTTTAGATGCGCACACAAAGGCATAGAGGCTTGACCTCATAGAAAGGTTAATCCTTTCAGTAAAGGTAACTGTTCTAACTCCAATCTCCTAATTACCTATTGTTCAAACTCCAAAAATATAAAAAGCATGCTGCTAGACATTTTTTATTTTCTTGCATCTGAGATGAGATAGCTCAGTGGTCAGAGCACTTGCTTTCTCCAGCTAAGGTTAAGCAGCATTGAGCATGGTTACCACTTGAATGGGTGACCGTTTGTGCACCTTGGCTTCAGTACAGTTCCCCCAGTTCACCCAGCTGTAAATGAGTACCTGCCTCTTTAGAGTCAGGGAAGGTAAAGCAGCAAGGGAGAGGAGATTGGCGCCACTTTCAAATGCTGGCCACTTGAGAAGTTAAGGTCTGTGATGCCTCACTCCCCTACGACCACATAAGTTATGGGACACTTTACCTTTTTTACATCTGTTCACATTACTGCACTTACAAATTCTCTTCATTAGCTTCCAATCAAAAGAAAGAATAAAGAATAAAGTTTGTCTCTTATGTTTCAAAGTCTTGAATGACTTGACTGCACCCCTACGTTGAACAGCTTGTAAAATGCTAATCACCTTCATGATATCTCTGTTCATCAGCTGATAGCTGCTTAAACAACACTTGCTTCCTTTATACAGACCCACATTTTATGGCCGCTACAGTCATGTTCTCCTAACAAGCTTCTTTGTCACGGAATACATTACCACTGTCTATCTGCCTTTCTCCTTCCCATCTTTTTTTTTTCATTCCTTGGCTAGAACTGTAAGCGTCCCCAATGGTGAGATTTTTGCATATGCAACCATTCCCCAATGGTGACATTTTTGCATATGCAACCATTCCCCAATGGTGACATTTTTGCATATGCAACCATTCCCCAATGGTGACATTTTTGCATATGCAATCATTCCCGAATGGTGATATTTTTGCATATACAACCATTCCCAATGGTGACATTTTTGCATATGCAACCATTCCCCAATGGTGAGATTTTTGCATATGCAACCACTCCCCAATGGTGACATTTTTGCATATGCAACCACTCCCCAATGGTGACATTTTTGCATATGCAACCATTCCCCAATGGTGACATTTTTGCATATGCAACCACTCCCCAATGGTGACATTTTTGCATATGCAACCATTCCCCAATGGTGAGATTTTTGCATATGCAACCATTCCCCAATGGTGAGATTTTTCCATATGCAATCATTCCACAATGGTAAGATTTTTGCATATGCAACCATCCCCAATGGTGAGATTTTTGCATATGCAACCATTCCCCAATGGTGAGATTTTTGCATATGCAACCATTCCCCAATGGTGAGATTTTTGCATATGCAACCATTCCCCAATGGTGACATTTTTGCATATGCAACCATTCCCCAATGGTGACATTTTTGCATATGCAATCATTCCTGAATGGTGACATTTTTGCATATGCAACCATCCCCAATGGTGAGATTTTTGCATATGCAACCATTCCCCAATGGTAAGATTTTTGCATATGCAACCATTCCCCAATGGTGACATTTTTGCATATGCAACCATTCCCCATGGTGACATTTTGCATATGCAACCATTCCCAATGGTGACATTTTGCATTGCAACCATCCCCAATGTGAGATTTTTGCATATGCAACCATTCCCCAATGGTGAGATTTTGCATATGCAACCATTCCACAAGGTAAGATTTTTGCATATGCAACCATCCCCAATGGTAAGATTTTTGCATATGCAACCATTCCCCAATGGTAGATTTTTGCATATGCAACCACTCCCAATGGTGACATTTTGCATATGCACCACTCCCAATGTAAGATTTTTGCATATGCAACCATTCCCCAATGGTAAGATTTTGCATATGCAACCATTCCCCGATGGTAAGATTTTTGCATATGCAACCATTCCCCAATGGTAAGATTTTTGCATATGCAACCACTCCCCAATGGTGAGATTTTTGCATATGCAACCATTCCCCAATGGTGAGATTTTTGCATATGCAACCACTCCCCAATGGTGAGATTTTTGCATATGCAACCATTCCCCAATGGTGAGATTTTTGCATATGCAACCATTCCCCAATGGTGAGATTTTTGCATATGCAACCATTCCCCAATGGTGACATTTTTGCATATGCAACCATTCCCCAATGGTGACATTTTTGCATATGCAACCATTCCCCAATGGTGACAATTTTTGCATATGCAACCATTCCCCAATGCTGAGATTTTTCCATATGCAACCATTCCCCAATGCTGAGATTTTTCCATATGCAACCATTCCCCAATGCTCAGATTTTTGCATATGCAACCATTCCCCAATGGTGACATTTTTGCATATGCAACCATTCCCCAATGGTGACATTTTTGCATATGCAACCATTCCCCAATGCTGAGATTTTTGCATATGCAACCACTCCCCAATGCTGAGATTTTTGCATATGCAACCATTCCCCAATGCTGAGATTTTTGCATACCCCCCCCCCCCCAGCCATTTGGGTAGCCACATTCCAACTTCAGCGATGGTGTCTACACCCTTTTGTGCACGCACTTTTGAAAAATGTTGTTTTCTGTTCCTACCTTTTGTACAAACTCCATACTCTTCAAAAAGGCAGAACGGGGTTTTAATGTGTGCAGAAGATGTGTGTGTGTGGGCGCAAGATGTGTGTGTGTGCATGTGTGCGTGCGTGTCTGCATGTGTGTGTCTGTATGTGTGTGTCTGTATGTGTGTGTCTGTATGTGGTGTCTGTCTGTGTCTCTGGGTTTCTGTGTGTATCTGTATGTGTTTGTGTGCATCTCTCTGCGAGTCTTTATCCGTCTATCTGCGCGAATGTTTCTTTGTTTGTCAGTTACGTTTTGTTTCTTCTCTGTGTTTGATCAGAGACACGGTTAAACCCACAGGAGGGGCCGGGTGACTCCTTAGGGGCCAGCTGACTGAAGCCACTCGGGGACAGGGCTGACAGTGGGTCATCATGACGACGACGACAACAGTCGGCAAATACGCTTTCTCCTGACTCCTTCACAGGATCAGGCCAGCATGTTTACCACATACCTCACTGACCGGTGGTTCCAGCCGCCACTGAAGCACCCACCCACTCCCCTGAAAGCCCCTCTGATGAGACTATAAACTGAGGTCCCGTGTGCGAACGCATGCAGAACAGCTTGTACACGAGTTAACACTTTTTCCGCCTTTCTGAAAAGTAGGCCACTGCATGCCAGTAGAATTGGATGACAACATTTTCAAAAAATAACGCACGCACATTGGTGTCATGTTTCGACATCATCCCCCAAGTTGGCAAGCAGCAACCTAAATGGTGAATAAAAACCACAGCCGTCACAACATCTCACTTCTTTGGTAAATCTCATAGCACAAGCCGAGAAATTGAGAGATAATGTGATAAGGAGGTTTAATATGATTTTTTCCCTCCACAAAACAAGTAAATTTCAAGTAAATTTCAAGCCATCACTGCTGAAAGAGGGTGAGGTCAGAAAAATATTCATTACAATTTTGTTTCTCAATGGATTGTTGGACCACACAGTTGACACGTGGCACAGGAAGAACCAAGAGTAATCTTACTTCATATAAAAGGAAGCTAGCAAGGCTAACTGAAACTATTCACCAAAAAACGAAAGTAATGTTCAGGACATAAGTCCCTTGTTCCGCAGTCTCTTGTAAACAACGAGTAAGTCACGAGGGACTCATGTCGCGGAAAGAAATGTGTTAAGCAATCATCATCATCATAACAACAAAATGGATTTGGTCTTTGCCAATCTAATATAGCCATCAGGTCCATCAATCATCACCCCAACAATAATACCAATGAATCATTTTTGAAAAGCACACGTGATTCTACCACAGAAAGATAGCTTCCACATCACAAAAGCAAAACATACTCCCATAAAAATTCAAAGCGAGCTACATACATTTATGCTCACTGTGAGCTTGAAATAACAACACATAACAAAGTTATGATACCATGGTGACAGAAAAAGTACAAAATATCACATAACCCATCATAATTATAGCCACGCACACACAGCTGAAATATCATGAATATACCATGACACATAGTTTGGATATCAACAAGTCATGCATAAAGTCACTGTAGAAAAAAGACACTGCAAAGATGAATGAATGAATGTAGAATTTCCAAAAAAGGCATTACCATTACGGCCACAGAAGCCTGTAATTTACAGCCAGGAATTCAGAGATGCCTTTAGCAACACAGCATTTCTCATGAAGCATTTCTCTGTGAAACACCATTTCATGATTGTGCAAATATCCACATTTGCCACAGCAGTTTCAGTAAACTTTATCAGCGAAATATTGGGACACATCTTCAAGCTTTACATTGTTCTTTGATTGTCGTCATTGTTGTCAGATGTTCAGACAGCAACTATTGTTGTCGTTCTTTGTTCCAAAGGCCACTTTCAAAATTAAATACACAGACACGAGCAATACTTTGTTCTATGTTCCAAAAGCCACTTACAGTATTACACACACTGATACAAGCAATACACTGTTCTTTGTTCAAAAGGCCACTTTCAATATTATAATTATATAAAGGTAAAGGTAAAGGAGTCCCATAACCTATAAGGTCGTAGGGGAGCGAGGCGTCAGAGACCTCACTTCTCTAGGGCCAGCATATTGAGGGCGGCACCCATCTCCTCTCCCTCGCTACTTTACCTTCCCTGACCCTAAAGAGGGCAGGTACCCATTTACAGCTGGGTGAACTGGGGGGACTGTACTGAAGCCAAGGCGCGCAAACGGTCACCCATCCAACTGGTAACCTCACTCGACGCTGCTTAACTTGGCTGGGGGAAAGCGAGTGCTCCGACCACTGAGCTATCCCGTCCCCTATAATTATATACACACAGACAAAAGCAATAAAGTGTTCTTGATTCTGTATTTTGTGTTTGGTTTTGTTTTGAGGGTTTTTTTTTGTGTATGTAGTTATTTCAATCCCAAGCTAGACCTACAAGGTTCATCAATGATGAGGTTTTTGCGTGTGCAACCGCCCCCCCCCCCCCCCCCCCCACCTTAAGGCAGGTGCATTCCAACTTCAGGGATGTTCTTTGTTCAAAAAGCCAGCGTCAGTATCATATGCATACATTCACAGATTCACATGCGCTACAACACGCCAGACACATTCACATCTTTTGAACAGGCATCATTTCTCCAACAAAAGGCATTTAGCATTTTGAAAGAATCAAAACCATTATTTCAATAGCAGAATTAGAACTAGCAGACCTGAACGTCCTGCCTATCAGCATCCATTTGATGGCTACACTTCAGTTTTTGAATCCCTGGTGGCAATACTTTTCATACATGTTAGAGTAAGACAACGCACAAAATTCACAGACAGCTTAAACAAATTCGCAACGAATAAAGAGGGCACCAACAATGAGCTCATGAGAGGGACCGAGAACAGGGAAGAATGGAGAGCCATGATCGTCGATGTCTGCAGGACCAGACCGGACACTTGAAGAAGAAGAAGAAGAAGAGAGTACTTCCAGAGAACTTGAAATGTGTGTGTGTGTGTGTGTGTGTGTGTGTGTGTGTGCGTGCCTGTTGTTGTTCTTTGGTTTAATGTCTATTCACATAAGTGATATACAGTGTGTGTGTGTGTGTGTGTGTGTGTGTGTGTGTGTGTGTGTGTGTGTGTGTGTGTGTGTGTGTGTGTGTGTGTTGTGTGAGAGTGAGTGTATGTGTGAGAGTGTGTGTGTGAGAGAGAGAGAGAGAGGGAGAGAGAGAGGGAAGGAGGGAGGGGGAGGGAAATGGGATGGATGCTGTCAGGCTGCAAACTGTCAGGACCAAAGAGAATGAGAGAGAAGGGGAGGAAGGAGGGGGTGGGTGGATGGAGAGTGACAGATGGTAATAGACAGACACAGACTGCAAATGTAGATGGGACGGGAGTGGGAAGGGAGCTTTGATTTGTTGCTTTACAAGATTCAGCGCTATATAAATTCCATACATTATTATTATTATTATTATTATTAAGGGAGAAGCAAGGAAGAGAAAATGTGACAAATGAGAGAGAGAGAGAAACACGAGTGGTGGGGAGAAAAATACCCGACAGCATTGTGATTATTTTGTACACTTCAGTAGATCTGCCAGAAACACAGGGGAAACATTTCACTGAGCCAGTATTCAAATATTCATCCAGGATTCCGTCCACCACCCATCCAATCAAACTGGTACACTGAATAAAATGATGCAGATCATTCACTGAAATATTCATGGACAAGCAAGATAGGGGAATACTTCGGCAATCAGTGACGGCTCTCCAATCGGCGAGATCGATATTTCCGCAATCAGGCTCTCCAATCGGCGAGATCGATATTTCCGCAATCAGTGAGACTGTGTACTTTAAGTATGGTTTGTTTGTTGGTGGTGTTTTTTGTTCCCGTCTTTCCCTTGTGGGTCAACAGTTTTGAGCAAGAGAGTAAATACTTCCAGTGGAAGGGTGGTGTGCATGCTGCATGGTGATTCCAGATTGCATGGTGATTCCAGACATCAAATCTTTGCAGACCTCATCTGCCTGTGACCTCGACAGAGAAACGCCTCTGCTGCAGCTACTCCACAGTCCCCTCCTTGTTGTCACCCGTCTCCTCCAAGGAAACGTACAGAAGGACTGAGGACAGACGGGGATGCAGACAGAGGACAGGGCATGCATCAGCGGCCACCATCAACAATGATGTTGCTGACAGGTGACGGGTGACTTGTACTGCAGCAGAGCAAAAACTTGCCAGGGGCAGGGGAAATCACTCAGGCCGGGAGCCTTGTGGGAGTGGGGGGGGGGGGGGGGGTTCCATGTCCTCCATCACCATGCAGATCCTCAGCTTGATCCTGCAGCTGGCTCCTTACACTGGAAACAAACACAGAATGACAACAGTACATATGGATGAAATGCCATAGATACAAGTGATTTCTGCTGCACACCATTTTTTTTTTCTCTCTTTGGTTTCAGCTCCACAGTTTACCAATGGGGATCTTTTACATCCAAAATCTTTTGCCCACCATGAAGGTAACTGCTTTCCGACTTCAGGGCTAATATCTAAACACGACACCACCAGTGGGCATGTGTATTTTCTAATTTTGTCATCTAGTCCTATCAACATACAGTGGCCTACTCTTCCACAAGGTGGAACTGGTTTCAACATAATTATGTGCAAGATTCTTACCTCTGAGTTCTTGCCAAGGAACAAAAAAGAAAAACACCCCCGAGAAATCAGATATGACATAATACCCAAGATTAACCTAAAAATTGCAATTGCTCAAACGTTAAAGTTCGCCCACTACATTTGGCAGTCCTGACACGCTGAATGCAAAGCTCAGTTGCCTGGTTACAACTGTGGTCAACACACCAGTGAGGTCCACCGACAGTGACGCAATCTCGCTTTCATCAACCCAGCCCTGGCCTCTGGTGGGATGCAGGGGCACAGGCCTGCTGAGGGGTCAGGGGGTGCTTGTCCAAGAAAAAAAAAAGGATTTAAACATAAACCTTCATCAACTTGCCAAACATACAGAGGCAGCCTGGAGGTTACAATAACAGTGGCAAGGTTAAGCAGCATCGAGCAGGTTTACGACTTGGATGGGTGACAGTTTGCGTGCTTTGATTTCAGTACAGTTCCCCCAGCTCAGCCAGCTGTCAATGGGTACCTGCCTCTTTAGGGTTAGGGAAGGTAAAGCAATGAGGAAGAGGATATGGGCGCTACCCTCAATATGCTGGCCCCTAGACAAGCTGAGGTCTTTGAATGCCTCACTCCCCTATGACCACATAGGTTATGGGACACCTTTACCTTAATCATAATTGTTGAGTGTTCTCAGACTTGAACCAAACTGTGTGTGTGTGTGTGTGTGTGTGTGTGTGTGTGTGGTGGTGTGTGTGTGTGTGTGTGTGTGGGTGTGTGTGTGTGTGTGCATGTGATGAGTGTGTGTATGTATGTATGTGGGGTGTGTGTATGTAAATTTGATATGTTTATCTTATTATTTATGTGTGACCGCATGCATATAAATGATTTGAATGAAAGCGCTCTGATTTGTTGCTTTACAAGATTCAACACTATATAAATTCCATAAATTATTATTTATTAGTAGTATTTATTATCTATTATTATTATTGTTGTTATTATCATCATCATTAAACTCAGGCTTGTGGGATTTTGTTGTTTCCTTCTTTTACTACGGTTTTTGCTGAGGATTTTCTTTCTTTCTTTTTTTTCTTTTTCTTTTCACGTTTCATTTCTGTATCTCCCCATTTCAGGACTTGTCCAGACCTTCAGGACTGCTGTACAAGCCCTATGATATATGTTATGTGAACATCAACATCTATACAGGATATCTATGTATTTTGCAAAAAATATTCAATGTTTGTGTGGTGAACAAATCACAGTGAATCATTTGCTTGTGCGCTGCTCATTAATGCGACTGTCAGTTTCACAAAAGCTTGGACACTGTCATCCTCCTCCCAACTGTCCTTTATCTCTAGAGCATATTTTGAATAAAAAAAAAGTAAGTATGTTCTTTCGAGCCAGAAGGCCCATAGAGCCGGAGCTTATCCCGGTTTCTGTAGCGTTAAGCGAACTGATGGTTTTTCACCACCCCTGTGACAGGACGCTAGTCTGTTGCCAGATACTTCCCCAGCAGAGCTGGTACCCACTTGTACACCTGGGTGGAGTGAGGAAAATAGGAGTAAAGTGTCTTTCCCAAGGACACAACACCGAGCCGAGCGGGGATCGAACCCGCAACCTCTGGATCACGAGATGACCGCCTAAACCACTCGACCACGGTGCCTCCCTATATTTTGAATAACTATTCGCTTTTTCACGAGTTTTCTGTTTAGTTAAATAGTTGGTATCTACCTTTGATTCACGTTAAGCTGCTATGTGATGATTCGGTTAATATTATATTAATTACTAGTTTAGTAGTTATGATAACTTTGTATGTTACACAAGTTATGGTATTTCAAAAATGTTGTGCTATTTTTGGTCCTCTGATTTTTTTTTTTAAATAGTTCTTAATAAAACTTCTTCCTCAGCACACATACACACATACACATGCTCTCTCCCCCTTCTCTCTCTCTCCTCTTCTCTCTCTCTCTCTCTCTCTCTCTCTCCTCTCTCTCTCTCTCTCTCTCTCTCTCTTCTTTGTCCATTATGTAAGGGGTCTGTCGATAACGAAGTTCATTTTGTATTATGTTGTCCTATGTTAAATGATCTTAGAACTCAGTTGATACCGCAAAAATATGTGAGCTGTCCTTCCATGTTTAGACTTTGTATACTTATATCATCTACTAACGAACGCATTAATAAGCGACTAGCAATTTATTTGTATAAAGCTTTTAAAATTAGAAATACTATCTGTACTTGAGGTATTATTCTTCTGTTCATATATGTTTCTTATGCAACATGTTTTGGAATGTTGATTATATACACACACCCCCTTCATGAGGGGCCAAGGCCTATAATGAATAAAACTTTCGCATTCGCATTCTCTCTCTCTCTCTCCCCCCTCTTTCTATGTACGCACTTGAACTTGCACATGCTTATTCATACACATACTTCCCTCCCCCTTTTTTTTTACAATTCTCATAATCCTTTTCCCTATCGTCTAAGACCACTGGAAGTGGAAGGAGGTTAAAGCAAAGAACAACATCTACGCAGGAACAAACCTTCACGAGAAGGAAACTCTGAGAGTGCAACATCCTCCACTCTGCCGACAGGAGCCCCTTCTTCTCTGAGAGGAACCGTGCCGATGACGACGTCCACTCCCACTTTCAGGTTAAAAGACGTTCCGGGAGTAACCACAATAAGCTGGGGGGAGAAAAACCAACAACAAAAACCACCAAGTGATGAACTGCTGTAGTTTTCAGTCCAGCCAGCTAGACTGCTGTCTCAAAGGGCTTTGTTTTGTTGTCGATTTTTAGAAAAACCATAAAACAACAATAAAGAAAATGAGTGATGCATACACTAAACTATAATAATAAAAATCTTAAACAAGAGCATGCATACTACACTCTCCACATACAATTAAAAACCCACAACCTACGACAAACCTGCCACCTTTGATATTTTGTTTTTGTTGTGCTGTGTCGTGCTGTGTCGTGCTGTGCTGTGTTGTGTTGTGCTGTGGTGTGCTGTGGTGTGCAGTGCAGTGCTGTGTTGTGCTGTGCTGTGTTGTGCTGTGTTGTGCTGTGTTGTGCAGTGCTGTGTTGTGCAGTGCTGTGTTGTGTAGTGCTGTGCTGTGTTGTGTTGTGCTGTGCTGTGCTGTGCTGTGCCGTGTATCACTTTCAAACTTTCAATCACAGCTCATTTTGCTGAGTGACACTTGGGCTGTTCTCCCTGGGGAAATTACGATATTACTAATGCAATGTCACTCCTCCCCCATCCCCCTCTTTTTTTGTAAAAAATTTTCCTGACTGCATAAATTTGTATTTGTTTCCTTATGGTTGGATTTTTCTACAGAACTTTAGCACAGACAACTCTCTTCTGGCTATGGTTTGTCGTTTGTTTATAAGCCCATTTTTTATGTGTGTTAGATGTATGTTACACAAAAGGACCTTGGTTTATTGCCTTATCCAAAGCACTAGCACCCTGACTTTCATGTAAAATCTACTGGATAGGGGAAAATCTGGCTTCAAAGTGGAAACATTCACACAACACCCATTCAAATACATTTTTTCAAAACGTTCTAACAACCCATAATGAACTGAGGTGGAGGGTTGTTTGAATAATTATGCTGATACGAATGTCAGCAGTATGCTGTTACAATATAAAACATATTCAAACACTGAATTCACTTAACAGCATACCGTTTCAGCTATCTTTTTTCCCCCCATTCATTCTCTTTGATTTTTAAATGGCTTTAGTAAGTAGCAAACAAACACATAAAACACAACACACACACACACAACACACACAAACATCCCCCCCCCCCCCCCCCCCCCTCAACACACACAAGCACAACACAACACACACACACCACACACACCACACACACACACACACACCACCCACACACACACACACACCACACCCACACACCACCACCCCACCCACGCACCACGCACACACACACCAACACACACAACCACACCAACACACACCACACACACACCACACACACACAACACACCCACACACACACACAACACCTCCCCCCCGACACACACACACATAAGCCCCCCACACACACCCCCACCCCCCACACACACACACACACACACACACACACAAACTGACCACAAGCTGGTGTTGCAGCTCAATCATTCCGCAGCCCTCCAGTCCTGTGGGGATGGCCGTGGGCACAGTGACCAACTCCCCTGACCACTGGTCACTGCCGCCAGCAGGGATGCCCGCCGTGCTCCACAGACTGAGCGCCGCCGGTGGCCAGGTCCTTAACCACCATCTCCGTTTTGCCCATGGCGTGACAGTGGGCAGTCTGGGGGCGCAGGGAAAGAGACCCACACATCAACTCAACTCAACTCAACTCAACCCCACACACGGCACTTTCTTTCTTTTTTTTTTGCAATGACTTTTCATTTAGGTACAATGCTGATGATTGTGAAAGGGACAACGAGATAGCTCCGTGGTCAGAGTGCTCGCTTGCCCCCTTGCTAAGGTTAAACAGCATGGAGTAGGGTTACCAAGTGGATGGGTGACCGTTTGCGTGCCTTGGATTCAGTACAGTCCCCCCAGATCACCAAGCTGTAAATGGGTACCTGCCCTCTTTAGGGTCAGGGAAGGTAAAGCAGCGAGGGAGAGGAGATGGGCGCCACCCTAAATATGCTGGCTCCTTGAGAAGTTGAGGTTTCTGATGCCTCACTCCCCCTACGACCTTTATCTTTACTTCATCTATATTAAATTATCTTAGTACTACTTTTATTGTAAACTGTATTCTAAAAAAAAACAGAAAGAAGAAAGAAAGAAAAAAGAAAGAAAGAAAAAAGAAAGAAAGAAAGACCCAACAACACTGGAAAACAAGGAACATAAAAACAACTGATAAATAGAGGTTATAACAAAATGGCTCCCATACAAAAAGAATAGGACAGAATGGACAGAAAGGAAGCACACAATTAAACAGAGTGTGTAATATTGGAGCAGAACACAAAGCAAAACTTAAACAGAAAGAGCTTTGATACAGAGCACACACACACACACACACACACACACAATGTTGTAACAATGGAACACATTTCTAAAAAACTTTTTTTTAATGTACTGTAACAGAGAAAATCATACAAAAAAGAGCAAACAGGTCATTTTGTAACTGATGAGCACACACACACACACACAGGGGGATGGGATAGCCTGGTGGTTAGAGTAGTAATAATAATAATAATAATGTATGGAATTTATATAGCGCTGAATCTTGTTAAGCAACAAATCAAAGTGCTCTTTTTTTTTTTTTATTGAGGATAATGGAATAAGCACTCATGTGCTTTTTTACATGTAGTCCCCATGTGTATGCGGTTTTGTAAATTTTGTCATCCGAAACAAACAACACATGAGTGCTTATTCCATTATCCTTGAAATAAAAGAATAAGATAAAATAAACACACACGGTGGTCTAGAGGTAACGCGCCTGTCTAGAAAGCGAAAAGTCCGGGTCGGAAGTGTGCGGTGGTTCGTATCCCGTTTGGGCCCGAAATTTTTCCCCATCCATTAGACCATGAGTGGTGGTCTGGGCGCTAGTCTTTCGGATGAGACGATAAACCGAGGTCCTGTGTGTTACACAAAATGTTCAGCGCACGCAAAAGAATCCACGGCAACAAGAGAGTTGTCCCTGGCAAAATTCTTAGAAAAAAGCCACTCTGATAGGGAAACAAATACAGTTGCAGACCAAAAGAAAAAAAAAGGGTGGCATTGCTCTTATGGCGACGCGCTCTCCCTGGGGAGAGCAGCCCGAATTTCACCCAGAGAAATTTCGTGACTTAAAGTGGTATAACATAAAAATAAATTAAAAATAAAATAAATAAAACACAACACACACAGACACACAACACACACACAGACTAAGAGACACACACACACAGACAAACACAACACACACACACAAGCAACGCAGTCACAACACAAAAAATACCTGTTCAAAGGTGAAATAAGATTTGACCATTGTGCGGTTACTGTTGTTTGTGATGGTGGCATGGACCGGAATGGTCTCCCCTGGCACAAAGCCTGTTTTGGGGAGGTAAACGCTGGCCGAAATAGGTCCCGATGCACAGCAAAGACAACACAGAGTTCTCTCCTCTTCTTTTTCCACTGCACACTGTGAACATAGTTTATGTACTGGTACGTCGTACATCATAAAACAGAGTGTGTGTGTGTGTGTGTGTGTGTGTGTCTGTGTGTGTGTGTGTGTGCGTGCTGTGTGTGCGTGCGTGTGTGTGTGTGCGTGCGTGTGTGCGTGGTGTGTGTGTGCGTGCATGTGTGTGTGTGTGTGTGTGAGTGTGCGTGCATGTGTGCATGCATGTGTGTGTGTGTGGTGTGGTGCATGCGTGCGTGTCGTGATGTGTGTGTATGGATGTGTGTGTGGTTGTGTAAGTTTTGCTGTGTGTTGTGTGTGTGTTGTGTGTGTTATGTTGTTGTGTTTGTGGTGTGTGTTGTGTGTGTGATGTGAGTGTGTTGCATCTCACATTCCTCTTTTACTCTGTGCGTGCATGCATGCGTGCGTGCATGCGTGCGTGCATGTGTGTTTGTGCGCATGTGCATGTACTCTTGCATTTAACAACTGTTCACTGTAAGTTATATTAGTAGACACACACAAAAATTCAAGCTAATAACGGAACAAGCAGAACTTAGCAATAAGGAAAGAGGGGTTAGGAAACAATGGAGCATTTTAAGACCTAAAGCAACTCATCAAAATGCAAATCCCCATAGCCAGAATGTGGCTACCTTAATGGTGGGTAAAAGCAGTCGCATATACTGAAATCTCATTGTTGGTGAAACTCAGAGCACTAGGCAAGGAAAGGGAGATTTTAACAAATGCAACATCCGAAAAACATTCTCACAAAACCTTAAACTAAAAATGCAAACACCAGGCTATACATGTACAAGTTACTAATGAATACCAAAAAGCATCTTTTCATCTGAAAGAATGACATTTTTAAAAAATTCCCAATACAGAAAAACTTCTTACACTCTGTCATCAATACAGAAAAATATCTTACACTTTGTCAGCAATACAGAAAAACCTCTTACACTCTGTCATCAATACAGAAAAACCTCTTACACTCTGTCATCAATACAGAAAACCCTCTTACACTCTGTCATCAATACAGAAAAACCTCTTACACTTTGTCATCAATACAGAAAAACCTCTTACACTCTGTCATCAATACAGAAAAACCTCTTACACTCTGTCATCAATACAGAAAAACCTTTTACACTCTGTCATCGGTACAAAATTCCTCTGACACTATCGTCAATACAAAAACCTCTTAAGACTCAATGCAGAAAAATATCTTACACTCTGTCATCAATACAGAAAAAATATCCTACACTTTGTTATCAATACAGAAAAAATATCTTACACTTTGTTATCAATACAGAAAAAATATCTTACACTTTGTCATCAATACAAACAAAAAAAGAAATCTCACTCCGTATCATCAATACCGAAAAATATCTTACAAACATAAAAAAATATACTCAGAAGCATAACCCTCACGAGCGTGGTTACCTGTTGGATGGGTGACCGTTTGCATGCCTTGGCTTCAATACAGTCCCCCAGTTCACCCAGCTGTAAATGGGTACCTGCCTCTTTAGAGTCAGGGAAGGTAAAGCAGCCAGGGAGAGGAGATGGGCGCCGCCCTCAATATGCTGGCCCTTAGAGAAGTGAGGTCCCTGACGCCTCGCTCCCCTACGACCTTATAGGTTATGGGACACTTTTAGCTTTTTATAACGCTCACAACCACGCAACACACTCACCGAGATATTGGGGACAGTGTTGAGATCTAGGGGTTTGACGACGATGAAAAACTCCTTGACTTTGGTGGTGTGTCCCCCTTCCTCCAGCTTTGCTCTGAGGGAGTAACTCACGTTGCCCGGTTGGCTCTGAAAGGACGAGGGGACGTGTGCCGGTATTTGGAAAGAGAAAGGAAACTCGTGGTGACCTGCCTCCAGTGCTGCAGCCGCTGAGCTGTCTCCATGCCCTGGACAAATGTATGCGCATGCATTTGCGTGTGTGCGCAACACACACACACATGTATGTGCATACATGCATACACACATGCACATATGCACATGCACACACTCACATGCATGCACATGCGTGCCCGTGCACACACACACACACACACAAACACACACACACACACACGCACACACACATTATTGCTCAATTACTTTATTGAAAATCAGAAATAAAATGAAATAGCTAGGTCAAAAAGCTAAGCCAGATCCCTGCATCTTGGTAAGTACTTGAGGCAAATTCTGACATTTTCTAATCTTTCCCAGCAAAACTTGATAACCTGGGGTTTATCACAGTTCTTGATTAAACCATTGACGCTGGGGGCAACAGCAAAGTGAGAGGCTGTATGACCAGTGGCTTTTCCACTCATGGAATTCCACTTTACAGCTTAGTCTTTAGTGATCGACTATGACTCTCTGACTAGGAAGTTTGACTTGCACAGTCCTTATGTGCTGCAGCCCTGGGGGCTAGTTGGCCTTTGGAGAACATCTCCAACGCTGACTGTCCTTATGCCCACTTGGCCGAGAGAGTGGGGATGTACTGTGGGAAAGGCATCTCCATTATAATCAAATTTCTGCCCAATTTCCAAAACAGCAGCTGCCTCCTCTGCTGTTTTGGAGGTTATCGTCGAAAACGACGGACTAATATACATTTGTTGAAGAACATATATTCTCTCTCATCTCTGCGTTCCCTTATTGGATGAGATAAGTAGTGCCAGGTCTTCTCCTGTGCTTGTAACTCTGCAGGAGGTCTGCCTGCTGGCCTCAGCCCACACATTCCCACTTCAGAGCAACTCATTTTTCTTTTTGTACAGGATGCAATACAGGTATGGTGTTTTAAGTATTTCCGTAACTCAGTGAACTCTGTCATTAATTACAGGATCATTACTGTGCATATTTGACTTTCTGCATGTGTATTTATACGTACTGGCAGGTCTGCACCTTAAGTTGACCTGGAAGATCATAAAAAATCCCCCACCCTAGTTAACTCACCAAACACTGCTGCCACTAAGATTCAAACTCACGACTTTAGGGACCCATCAGACAGTGGTCAAACAGTGCAGTCTTGACCGTTCACTGACTCAGCTATATCATCCACTGAACATATTCAAAAGTGTTCTCCTGGTTCTCTTACAATCTACACAGGCTGGTCCGTTATTCATGAACACCGATGAGGCAGCTGCAGCTCTCATTTAAAAGGTAAAGGTGTCCCATAATCTATGTGGTCATAGGGAAGCAAGGCGTCAGAAACCTCAGCTTCTCTAGGGGCCAGCATACTGAGGGCAGTGCCCATTTCCTCTCCTTTGCTGCTTTACCTTTCCTGACCCTAAAGAGGCAGGTACCCATTTACAGCTGGGTGAACTGGGGGACTGTACTAAAGCCAAGGCGCGTAAACGGTCACCCATCCAACTGGTGACCATGCTCGATGCTGCTTAACATTGGCTTGAGGAAAACAAGTGCTCTGACCACTGAGCTATCCCGTCCCCAGCTCTCATTACTCTATCACATGAAATAGAACTAAAAGTCTTTCCACAAAAGGAATTTATGTAAATCTACATTTACAGTATGTTATTTATATACTGTTGGTATTGTAATGTATTACATGTTTGACAATCCTAGTGACAGCTAGACTTTCCTAGAAACAGCTTTCCTAAATCAAGTTTATTTTTGTCAGTTCAAAATAAATAATAATAATAATAAATGAAATTTGTATAGCGCTATATCTTGCAAAGACAAATCAGAGCGCTTGCATTCAACATATTCTTACAGAGTCATGCAGCCAATAACTATCAAAAGCTTCAACAAAATTCAAATGTACACACACACACACACACACACACACACACACAGGTTGTAGGCTTTGGCAGGGTAATGGGATTTGGGCTGTTGAAGGCAGGGGCAGTTTTGAGATGAAAGAGGGAAAAAGTTAGGTTTGAAACAAATATGTCTTGAGGCTGGATTTATATGTGTCATATGTAGGCCTCTGTCGAAGAGAGAGAGAAAGGTTGTTCCAGATGGATGGACCAGAAATAGAGAAAGAGCGACGACCAACAGTGGACTGGTTGAATCTAGGTATTCATAAGCACAAGGTATCTGCAGCAGAGCGGAGGGAACGAGAAGGAGTGTACAGGTGAAGACATTCACAGAGGTAGGAGGGTGCTGTTTGGTGGAGACATTTGTAACAGAGGGTACTGATCTTATAGTTTACTCTCTGTGGCACAGGCAACCAGTGGAGAGATCGCAAGAGAGGAGTAATGTGTTCAGATTTTTTCTTTCTGAGGACTAGGCGAGCATGTTCTTACTTACCAAAGTATTGGTGTTAACAGTAAACTCCAGAGGAAAAATCCGAATGGGCTACAACCCAGGCTTGAACCCAGACTGTCAAATCTTGAGCACAACACTCTAACCACTAGGCTATCCCACACCCCTATGTCTATTACAATCTATAAGAGGCATACAACTTGGCACCAAATGCTTGCTGACAACATTTCAAAAAACATGCTGCCACATGCTAAAATATCAAGAATGTGAGCGTGTGTGTATGTGCATGCTCGTGCGTGCGTGCGTGTGTGTGCATGTTTGTGAGTGTGTGCATGCATGTGTGTGTGTGTGAGTGTTTGCATGCATGTGTGTGAGTGTGTGTGTACATGTATATGTGAATGTGAGTGAGTGTGTGTGCATGCATGCACACATGCATGTATGTGTGTAGCAGGTCAAAAATTTTGTTCACTCTAATCAAGCCTGTGATTTTGCAAGCTGCTTGTTCTGGGTAACTATGACTCAGACCTGACACAGATTTCATCACACTTAGCACATAAATTTACACAGCAACAAAGTCAGTCACAAAGAATGCACTGTCATGTGTGTGCATACTTTTCATAGTATGATGCATGAAACAGTGCACACACTTTCACAGTATAATCCATAAAACAGCAATCATCACCGTCAGCAACAAATGTTGCTAGCGTGCAAAAGTGCACACACTTTTGCAGTAAAGGTAAAGGTGTCCCATAACCTATAAGGTTGTAGGGGAGCCAGGTGTCAAAGACCTCAATTTCTCAAGGGGCCGGCATTTTGATGGAGGCACCCATTTCCTCTCCCTCACTGCTTTACCTTCCCTGACCCTAAAGAGGCAAGTACCCATATACAGTTGGGTGAACTGGGGGACTGTACCAAAGCCAAAGCGTGTAAACGGTCACCCATCCAAGTGGTAACCACGCTCAATGCTGCTTAACCTTAGCTGGGGAAAGGGAGTGCTCTGACCACTGAGCTATCCTGTCCTTATGATGCATAAAACAGCAATCATCACCATCAGCAGCAATTGTTGCTAGTGTGCAAAAGTGCACACACTTTTCATAGTATGATGCATGAAACAGTGCACACACTTTTCATAGTATGATGCATAAAACAGTGTGCACACTTTTCATAGTATGATGCATGAAACAGTGCACACACTTTTCATAGTATGATGCATAAAACAGTGTGCACACTTTTCATAGTATGATGCATGAAACAGTGCGCACACTTTTCATAGTATGATGCATGAAACAGTGCACACACTTTTCATAGTATGATGCATAAAACAGTGTGCACACTTTTCATAGTATGATGCATGAAACAGTGCACACACTTTTCATAGTATGATGCATAAAACAGTGTGCACACTTTTCATAGTATGATGCATGAAACAGTGCACACACTTTTCATAGTATGATGCATAAAACAGTGCGCACACTTTTCATAGTATGATGCATGAAACAGTGCGCACACTTTTCATAGTATGATGCATGAAACAGTGCGCACACTTTTCATAGTATGATGCATGAAACAGTGTGCACACTTTTCATAGTATGATGCATGAAACAGTGCACACACATTTCATACTATGATGCATGAAACAGCAATCATCACCATTAGCAACAAATGTTGCTAGTGTGCAAAAGTGTGCACACTTTTCACAGTATGAATCTATGATGCATGAAACAGTGCACACACTTTTCCCAGGATGAAACAGCAGTCGTCACCATCAGCAGCAACTGTTACAAGAGCGCAAAAGACCTAGGGGGTGTGTACCACAATACTACAGGAGACTACAAAGCAACAGATTATACCTTGAGGCCAAAGGGTGAGGTACTTTAGCACGTAATTTTCACGGTCAATGTAAAGTTTCTTGATCTTGCTGCCAGATGACTCCCGAGTGAAGCATACCATGCCCTGCCCACACAGCTTCAGCTCCAGGTCTGCAGGACAAAATTAATGCAAGCACGGGAATAAATGACACGGGAACCAACAAACACAGGTCATATGTAAACATGTTAACCATGCAGGCATGGCTACAAGGATGCAGGCAATAAGCTTGCACACACACACACACACACACACACAAAAACAATTATCCTTGAAATAAAATAATAAATAAAATAAATATAAAAAATAAATAAAATATTGTGTACATAAACACAATATATTATTTATACACACAGGATATTTTTCTTTCTCACAAAAAAATTACACACACACACTTCTGCACTCTCTCTCTCTCTCTCTCTCTCTCTCTCTCTCCTCTCTCTCTCTCTCTCTCTCTCTCTCTCTCTCTCTCTCTCTCTCTCTCTCTCTCTCTCTCTCTGCCAGTCCCCTTGCTCAGGGTGCTACAGTGTCTGAAGGTTGTGTGCTATTTGCCTCCATTTTATTGTGAAACTGGCAAGTGTTTACAGCTACAATTTTCACAATCATTTGCAAACAAGTTGTAGTGTAGTGTACTGTGGTGTATTGCATTTGTATTGCATTGTACTGTGGTGTATTACAATTTACATTTGTATTGTACTGCTTTGTATTGTATTATGCTGTATTGTATTGTATTTGTATACTACTTTCAATCATGGAAGATTTCTCTACATGAAATCTGTGTGTGTGTGTGGTGTGTGTGTTGTGTGTGTGTGTGTGTGTGTGTGTGTGTGTGTGTGTGTGTGTGTGTGTGTGTGTGTGTGTGTGTGTGTGTGTGTGTGTGTGTGTGTGTGTGTGTTGTGTGTGTGTGTGTGTGTGTGTTGTATGAGAGAGAAAGAGACAGGGAGACAGACTAAGAGAGAAAAAGTGTCTACAGGTATGTGAGTGTATTGATTATGAATATGACAGAACAAAATCATTCTACTGAGTTCAAATATGTGATACATCACATGCTTAAAAACACACTTCAACTGTAACTGACCTCTCTGCAGCTTCAAGCAATAAAGATTGCCACAAGACTGCCAATAAAGATTGTCAACAATTTCACACAATGCTATGAAAACAAAAGTACCACCTCCACCTCTTTAATCCATTCATCACTCTCTTCCTTCCCTCCTTTCTGCCCACCCCCCTCCCCCTCCCTAATCTATCCTCTAATCAAAACATCAAGTTTACTTACTTATATCCTGTCTCTGCTTCTGAACATTGAGCAATACCGCTCCAGTCAAAACATCTCCTGCTTCAAAACGCCGCTGTGCATGGTTGAACCTGATCTGTATTTTCTGGTCCTCAGATTTCCCCATGGCAACAGCAGAAAAGTTTCCAGGTCAAATTACACTTTTTCATGTACAGTACGCTGAAGTGTAATCTGCACTTTGGTTGTTTTATCTGGACACTTCGACTCTGGAAATACACAATAATGAAGACAGCTCTCCATGTAATTGAAAATGTGACTCCAACACTAGATTTATCAACACTTAATACTTAACCACACACACATACAAACACACACAACACACACACACACACATGTGCATGGATGTACATGCACACACACATGCATGCACACACACACACACACACACACACATGCTCAAAATGACGAAGACAGTGTAGAAAAAAAAAAAATCAATAGATTCTGTAGTATAAACAAAACCAAAAAAGTCTTTTAAATCATCATCTGATTGATTAAATCCTTTCTTAACAATTACTTATAAAACTGACAGGTTTGATTGCATTGCTATAGTGTTGATAGGTTGGGGGGTTGCTTTTTTGGGGGGGGGGGGGGTGGGGGGGGGTTACTGGTTTTTTATGACATTTTTGTTCTGCTGTTCCCACGCTGCTCATTTTGATCGATCCACCCCAATCATACCTGGGCTTGTCACCTTGCATCTTCAATGTTAAGCTCCTGTGGGGCTCATTTATAACAACTCACTCTGAATATTAGGATCCAGCCAGAGATTTGAACCACCAACTTCCAGCCAGGAACCCAACATTCTAACCACTGTGCCATTGTGGCTGGTATTGGTAATTAGCTTATTAAGTAATACTAATTCATTCATGACTGCTATTTAGTTATTTATATTTCTTTATTTATATTTTTTTTAAATACATATCACTATTGTGACCATCACCCATCAGAATTCACACAAACTAATCCTCCTCACCTCACCTCGCCTATCCCATAGTCTAGTAGTACTTTACTCAGTAGTACTAGTAGTAGTAGACTGTTGTGGCATCACTGACGATTTTGCAACCAGCTTCCTCCACTCCATGTAGTGTAAAAAAAGAAAACCCACCTATTTAGCTGATTCATTAATTATAAATTTATAATATTAATTAATATGAATAATTTTCTGTTCTGTCATCATGAATATATATTGCTACAGATCAAGATGTAGTGTCTATGGTTATGACTACTTTTCGAGATTGTTCTTAAAATTTCAAGCGAAATGTCTGTACCGTTTAAAAAGAAAGTATAAAGTTTCCGTATCTTTGATACAATCCAACAATACTTTAAATAGCACTTCTCAAGTTCGTGATAATAATTTGGCTTATCAAACATCACAAAAACTGTTCGTGTACAAAACAAAAGTGCTTTCCGTAAAAGTTAACTTTTTGTGCATTGATTCAGTGTTGCAAACGTTTTGAGGTTTCATATCTTAGTTAGGCCTAATGATAATGGTATGTTTGTGTTTCGTAACATACCTACGAATGCCAGCCGAACCCTGATGCAGATGTTTACGTTCCGAGACTCAGCCTGGATGTAAGATCAGTTTTCCGTTTGCATCAGTTATTCTCGCCTTTTTGAATTAATGGAAGAAGCACCGAAGTGTCACATCTGCGCTCTTTGGCCCAAACATGAAAGTCTGCGGGGGAAAAAAATCTGGCTGCAGAAACTTGCTCAATAGTTACCACAGGGTTTTGTTAGCAATAAAAAATAGGGCCTACTGGTCAGAGTTATTTCCCCTACAAGATGACCCACCCCCCCCCCCCCCCCCTTGGTCAGAAGATCTAGGAGGAGTCAATCGAAACGTTGTGTTTGATGCTTTATCGCTGTTCAGTCCCTGAAATCGGAATCTCCGCTGGGCGTAAACATTGTAACACCAACCACATTGAGTTATCACTCACAATGACGGTTGGTTGATAGTACAGACCCTTAACTGGGGAGGCTCTAGGCTAGTAATAACTAAACCAAAGCAAAATGGGTTAGGGCCTATCATTTCACTGAGCTTAACGTTTTTGTAGGTTGTATTATAATCCCAGCGGATGAATCCCATTTAGGAACTGTGGAATTCAAACAGCAACCAGTTCTCCCCTCACTCACTCAGCCAGAAGGTGGCCAAGTCAAGCGGCAGGTCCAAAAGGCTCCTGGTGAAGAATGACTGCAGTCTTTCTTTGTATTTGTTTTATAAGCCCTTGTTGCTGTGAACTGAGGAACGTCAGTCACTAGATCAACCTAAGATGGCAGCTGATTTTGGACACATCACACCACACACACACTATTGCTGATAGAAACGGATGATAAAAACGCTTTTTTTTTTTAATTAAGCACCAAAAAACATGTACAGTTGTAGTGACGTGTTTAGACATCATCCCGGAAGTCGGAATATAGCTGTCTAAAAGGTGGACAAACGGTTACATACGCAAAATCTCACTATCAGTGAATCACAGAGCCCTTGCCCAATACATTTTTTTTTAATGATAAACGTGACATATATGTGTGTGTGTGTGCGCGCGCGCGCGCGCGCGCGTGCGTGCGTGCGTGCGTGTGTGTGTGTGTGTCAAGTCAAGTCAAGTCAAGTTCAAAATGATATTTATTGAAGGTAAAAGATTAAGTTTATACAACTTTTTTTCATCCTGCACTCACACACACAAAATCAAGAAAATTGACATCTAAAAGCATTCAAAATATAATGTGGATGTGGATACATGTTGAAAACAAAAATATATGAAGATATATATCGCAGTGTTCTTCCTGAATAAGCAAGGTTTGACTTATAGAGATTGTTATGGGACCTGGGCAAAGACAATCTGTGAGTAGGCTTGTTTTTATTAACTTCAAAATTTTTCATAATTTTCTTTGGGGCTTTAATGTTTAATATATTGTTCATACATAGACACTTGTTGAAATGCAGACTGTCTTTGAGTGGAAGAATATCTGATTATTTGTAGTTGTTCGTGGTCAATGTATTAGGATTCAATCGATTAGGTTGATAGCTCTTTTATGTAGGTGGCTTTTATGCTTTAGGTTTGTTTCACTAGCACTATCCCATAAGGTTGAAACATAATTTATAAGAGATACAATTGTTTTCGTGATTGTATGTTTAGAAAATGTTTGGTTTTTCTAAGTTGATATAGTCTTACTGAGATTCGTTTTCCTAAAGTGGCTATGTGTTGTGACCAAGATAAATCATTGTCAATTACTGCACCTAGTACTTAATGTGAAACAACTTCTTCAATTTTTGGTCCTTGGATAAATATTGGCGTGTATGTGTGTAAGTAATAAGTAAGTCTTCAATTTTAACGTCTTTCTACTTTCAGTGAAACTAGACGGCCCTAAAATAGGAGACTGAATAAAAGAGATGAATAGATAGATAGATAGAAAGATAGATAGATAGATAGATAGATAGATAGATAGATAGATAGATAGATAGATAGATAGAGTAGATGAGATAGATGAGAAGATAGATAGATAGATAGATAGTGTGTGAGAGAGAGAGAGCGAGAGCGAGAGAGAGAGAGAGAGAGAGGGGGGGGGGAGTTTGAAAGATCGTTTTCTTCCTAACCACAACTTTTCTTCAATGTGTAACTTTGAACTACAAACAAATTCCGCTTTCAAAAAAGTTTTCATTCTGCATTGCAACTCTCTCTCTCTCTCTCTCTCTCTCTCTCTCTCTCTCTCTCTCTCTCTCTCTCTCTCTCTCTCTCTCTCTCTCTCTCTCTCGCTGATGATGAGAGATCTCTCTCTCTTTATTTTCTTCTCATAAATATGTAAAGATATATTTAAAGATAAATATGCAGGGTGGAAATCAACTGGTAATGTGTGTCCCACAAGTTTGAGAAAAGATTATGTTAAAGCTACAAACTTTGAGGGTTGATGTAAAAAAGCATGTAATGCTTAATCTTCTACCCTCTGAAAAATAAAAAATTGTTCCCCCCTCTCTCACCTGCTTAGTAAGTACTAGTTGCCAACGGCAGCAGCGTGGAGCACAAAGATCGAAACCAAGACCCTATACCCTTGTAGTGTCAAGGGCGTCTGTGAAACTTGAGGTCAAGGTTACGCCAAGGTCATGGTCTGACTTGGTAAGGTTAAGGTCATATCTCAGGTAAAATCGAAAGTAAGTATTCAAGCATTATTTTGGACTGATGATGAGAGAGGTCTCTCTCTTTTTTTTTTTTTTTTCCCCATAAATATGTATAGATATCTTTAAATATAAATATGCACGGTGGAAATCAACTGGTAATGTGTGTCCCAATGTATGCACAACAAGTTTGAGAAAAGTTATGTTAAAGCTACAAACTTCATATATTGGTCTTGTTTCTCTTCCCTGCTGTCATTTTACACAGGGTCATGGCCGATGTCTGTGTTTCCTTTTATCAATGGGGTGAGCTGTGAAACACTAAATGCAATATAGAACATCTCCAACTTCCAGGTAACGGTGCATTTCCTTTTATTTCTCAAAGGTAAGTTAATTTGCTCGGTCATCATTTTTATGTATAAAATTATGGGCAGAGTGTACAATAAGCATTTGCTGACAGTATTGATCAATGCATAACCATATTATATCATGCCTGCGCAAAACAAGACAGTTGCCGTTTTATAAAACCTTGTAACGTACCAAACCAGTATCCACTGCCACTGGCTAAGGTAGTCCAGTCGGGCTTATTGATCTGAAAATGACAATTCACATTAATGATTATCTCTGACGAAGAAGGAAGGTGGCAGGACAGATAAGACGTTCACCTGCCTAGTGAGGTTCTGGGTTCGATTCCCAGCCTTCCCCCTTTCGTTCCAGTTTGACGAGAAAATCGAACTGAATGTCAAAGTCCTTCGGATGAGACTATAAGCCGAGGCCCCGTGCTCGAATGCACGCAGAACACCTTGCCCACCCATTAAAAACCCGTTCCGCCTTTCGAAAGAGTAAGCCATTTTGTGCCGTAGGAACAGGTGACTTTTTTTTTTAAACGCATGCACACGGGTGTCGTGTTTAGACACCATCCCCGAAGTCGGAATGCAGCTACCTAAATGGTCGGGTGAGAGGAGGAAGGGGGGGGGAGGGGGGGGGGGGGGGGGGATGCGGTCGAATACGAAAAAAAAATCTCACCATTGGTGAACCTCAGACCTCCAGCCGAGGAACGAGAAGAAAAAAAACCTGTCAGGCAAAACTAGTGATCCATCCTGCCACCTGCCGCGTTGTCTTCTGGCTGCACATTTCATATCAGTTTTATTCTATTTGTATTTTATTCTTGTACATCGAGGATAATGGAATAAGCACTTGTGTGCTTTTTTTACATCTAGTCCCCGTGTGTATGCGGTTTTGTAAATTCTGTCATCTGTTCCCACCGGCACACAATGGCCTACTCTTCCGAAAAGTGGGACAGGATTTAACGTGTGTGCAAGATGTTCTACGTGCGTTCGCACACGGGGCCTCTGTTTATAGTCTCATCCGAAGGACTTTTGGGGAGAGTGGAGTCTGCACTGATGTTATCTCCAGGAGAAAATATCCCCTTGAACGGGAGTCGAACCCGGGTCGTCAGATTGCGAACGCAATGTTCTAACCACTAGGCTATCCCTTTCCAGTTCCATATCAGAAGGAAGGTGGCAGGACGGTTTAGGCGTTCACCTGCCTAACAAGTAAACTGTGATGTTCTGGGTTCGATCCTCAGTCTTGCCCTTTCTTCCCAGTTTGATGGAAAAGTCTATTGTCTATTTTCTGCCTTCTTGGTTCATTCACCTGCCTTTTAACCAGAAAGACATAAGATAGGCCTAATTGTTCTCTCTTATGCGGAAGTCTGATGCGCTGGGCCTGACTTGTCAGGTGCTTAACAGCAGCGTAGTATATTTTTGCTCATATAACAGACAACAATAGTTTGCTGTCTGAGCGTTCCATGAAGAAGAAGATTTGGAATGGTTGGGTTGACCCTGAAGCTTCAGGCTGATTGAGACGTACTATGTAAGGTGACAGACCGACTGTTTGGGGATCTGTTCTGACCTGAGCGTTCGGGCCTTACAGTTCAGAAAGCTAGTCTTGTCTGCTTCTATAGCCTTTGTTTCCATCCCCTCGTGTCCCCCTCCCCCCAACCACCAGGCCTAGCTGACTATGAGTGTCAGAGGAGAGAGATCCCCCCACCCCCACACCCCCACCCCCAATCTGAAACAGCATTACTGACAAATAAAACCACAGTTTCTGAAGTGTAACATAATAAAGCAGTGTTTATTATTTTAATGAAATTTATAACTCGTGATCTATAAATCTACCATTACCCGCGCGCGCGCACGCGCGTGCGTGCGTGTGTGTGTGTGTGTGTGTGTGTGTGTGTGTGTGTGTGTGTGTGTGTGTGTGTGTGTGTGTGTGTGTGTGTGTGTGTACGTACGTACGTGTGTGTACGTACGTGTGTGGTGTGTGTGTGTTGTGTGTGGTGTGTGTTTGTGTGTTTGTGTGTGTGTGTGTGTTGCTGGATTTTTTTTTCCAGTTCATCGGAGTTGTTTCATCGTTAATTTTCTTGTTTTTTCTGTTCAGTTTCTTTGCTAATCTATGGCTACTTTTCCAGGGGAAGGCAAAGAGGGGGAGGAGGTGTCAGCACAGCATGGCCATGAGCACCATGAGGAGCCTGAAGCAACTGGCCCAGTGTTTCCTCACCTCCACCACTGTGCAGCTGAAATGGCCCAACATGGCTGGATGTTTCAGGTCTGTACATCTATTGTCGGCTTTATGCATGGACAAACCTACTGCATTTCATCTAAAAAATAAATAATAAATAAATAAATAAAGTGTTTTATGTGCCAGATCTTTGTAACAAACAGTACCTATGAACAGAAAACTAATAAGATGCAGAACCTAACATAGCTCACTTTTTTAAAGGTAAAAATAACCTTACTAGTGAGAATGTTTTCTGCGAGATGTTTCCCTTTGCTGGTTCACTTGTTGTAACAGAGTTGTCTTCCCCATGGAATAAAGCAGTGAGGGAGAGGAGATGGGCTTCGCCCTTAATGTGCTGGCCCCTTGAGAAGTTTAGGTCTCTGATGCCTCACTCCCCTACGACCACATAAGTTTTGGGACACCTTTCCCTTATAACGGAATGGCCTCTATTTTCCAAATAGTGTTTATCAATTTTTAACCCCAAGCCTTGTTCATAGACTATGAGTGAAGTTGGACTGACTTAGAGAACATCAGGCTTTGTTATATCCTAGTCTGTGACCTTTCTTTTTGACTTTTATTTGGAGGATAATGGAATAAGCACTCATGTGCATTTTTTACACCTAGTTTCCATGTGCATGCAGTTTTGTGAACTTTGTCATCTGTTCAAACAGCTACATACGACCCACTCTTCCAAAAGAAGGAACAGGTTTTAATGTGTGTGCAAGATGTTTTGCGTGCTTTGCACACAGGGCACCATCCGTTGATAATCTCACCCAAAGAACTTTTGGGGAGTGGAGTTGGCACTGATGGTAACTCCAGGAGAATAATCCCCTTGAACGGGCGTCTAGATGGTGGCTCGAACCTGGGCTGTAACCCAGGCCGTCAGATCGCAAGCACAAAGCTCTAACCACCAGGCTATCCCGTCCCTCGTATGAATATGGCCTTTACCTCAAAATGTGTTCAGGACAGATTCAAACTTTGGAAGAGGGGGTTAAGAACAGGTTGTGCGAACCTAATGGCTATTCCAACTGCTCCACAGTGTGATGCAGGTTCGGGATCAAAGCTCAGACTCCCCCACCACAGAAAAGGCAAGTCCTCCAGCGGTGAAGCGTCGCAAGCCTTACTCTCCATTCCCGGCCCCCAGTGGCGCAGGGGAATATGTAGTGACCAGACTGGACGACGTGCTCAACTGGACACGAAAGGTGAGATAACTTACTCAGGTTGTTAGTTATTTTGACTTTTCAAAAGCTTTTGATTGTATCTGCCACCGGGTTTACTGCAAAATCTTGATGCTACTGCAATTCCTGGTAAATTGCTCAGCTTTTTAAAAAAAAATCATATTTTAAACAAATTCTAGGTGGTAGTGACATAATATGAAAAACTAGAAATGTAGTTAGTCCCACCTGGTGTTCGTCAAGAAACCATCCTTAATCCCCTACTTATTCCTTTTCTTGTAAATGGCTTTTTTTCTCAAGTGTTTGTTGTGAAACTTTTTGTTGATGATCTTTTCTATGTCTAATGCCACTAATTGCACAATAATGATCAGTTCAAAGTTTAATTTCTATTTAAAAGTTGGAGAGTATGCCAAAATCAGAAAAGTGAATTTCAATGATAAAAAAAATTACTTAATGTAGTTCGAGATACTGAATCAACAAACTCTGCCCCAGTCTTTTTAAACTAGTATTCCAGGAGAAGCTAAGATATATTAACATCTTGGTGTATTTTTCAATGTCAATGGGGAGAATATTTGAATAGTGAATACTGTTAAATCCTGATTTCATGCCTTAAGATACTATAAATTCAAACTTTGCTGAAAAGACTTGGAGAAAATGTATAATCTTTTTATGACCATACTTTGAATTTGCAGACACTTTTCGAGATAATTGTGTCCACGTTCATGTACGCCTGTGATAAATATTTCATTAAGAGTTGATAAGAATCACAGCAATTATGGAATCTATGGAATTAGTCATATAAAAGCTACCTGAAGAATCTGATTCTCCTCTCTCTCTCTTAAAAACAAATCAATACAGTATTATAAGCTAATCCATGATTAATGTCTAAAGTACATACCTACTTTTACATCTTGTAAGGTTTAACAAAAACAGCACTTTTCTTTTTATCACTGGCATTCACAAAGTTACAGTTGATTATTTTGACTTAGTGTCACTTTGACCTTTTACTAATTAATGTCACGTAACCCCGGAAATTAACTAAACGCCAGTTTGAGATGACCTGATACTAAATTTACAGCAGTACGCTATGATAGAGATCAATGCCGCCATTTAACCGATTCAGATGCCATCTTTGACGTTTAGTTTGTATGCCTGTTACACTGCTCTACTCAGGCTTGTCGGTCAGACAGTGAGGCGTGTCTATGGCTATGTCTGTCTGCATTTGTTTTCGAGACGGGAAAATAAAAACTGTCCTGTATATAAGCAAAGATATGTAAGTTTATTCTTATATACTGACATCATGTATCAGTTTAGTTGTTTAGTCTATCTCTTTTTTTAAATTTTAAATAAATGAGTAGGTTGTCAATAGTGTTCAGTTGATTTCACGGAGTCGGTATTTTGTTTGTGTGTGTGTTGGGGGGGGGGGGGATTTCTTTGTTTGTTTGGGTTTATTGTAACTGAGTGTGGAAGATAGGGTCATTAAAATGAAGCTTAAAACAGTATTGATATTTTCATAAGACTTTACACAACTTGATAATTGGCTGCGAGCAATATACAGCTTTCAATAAGGTTTAAGGCGTTTGCAAATTGTGTTGTGACTGACCACAATGATTAAAAACAAACCAATCAAGACAACAAAAACAAAACCCCATGATGATGATAATGGTGATGGTAATGATAGATATAATTTTAAAAAATGATGATGATAATGTTAGGAATGATGAAGATGATGATGAGAAGAAAAAGAAGAAGACGAAGACGAAGCGCTATTGAAAATTATTTTTTAAACACACACACACAACACACACACACACACACACACACACACACACACACACACACACACACACACACACACACACCAACGACAACAAAACTGTATGCTGCAACCTCCACCACATATAAATCACTAAAACTATAATTATAATATTCTGCTCCATCAAAATTCTTCTGTTTTTCCTTTATCGATATATAAGTGTTCGCTTATTACTCATTCATAATCCATTCCTAACACACACAAAAAGTTGACCATCCTCACCAATGTATTTGCTTGTTTTTGCTTGTTTATTTCTTTATCTTATTTTTATTATTTTTTTACTGTTGCTTTTATTTTTATTTTTAGAGTTCCATCTGGCCCCTGACTTTCGGGCTTGCCTGCTGTGCGGTGGAGATGATGCACTTTGCTGCCCCGCGCTACGACATGGATCGTTTCGGTGTGGTGTTCCGTGCCAGCCCTCGTCAGGCAGACTGCATCATCGTCGCCGGCACCGTCACCAACAAGATGGCCCCTGCCCTCAGAAAGGTTAGCTGAATAAGCCTAAGCCTACGACTCATTCATGTTCAGTGTAAATAGGATCCCTACCTTCTAAAAATGTTATGCGCTCGCAATCTGACGACCCGGGTTCGATTCCCGTTCAAGGGGATATTTTCCCCTGGAGTTAACATCAGTGCAGACTCCACTCTCCCTTAAAGTCCTTCGGATGAGACTATAAACCGAGGCCCCGTGTGTGAACGCATGCAGAACATCTTGCGCGCACGTTAAATCCTGTTCCGCTTTTCGTAAGAGTAGGCCATTGTGTGCCGGTGGGAACAGATGACAGAATTTACAAAACCGCATACACACGGGGACTGGATGTTAAAAAAAGCACATGAGTGCTTATTCCATTATCCTCGATATAAAAGAATAAATGAATAAATAAATAAATAAATAAATGCCAAGATTTCCTTGTTTTATATGTATCTCTCTCTGTTTTTCTGCCTTGTTCCTTTCCTTCGTGTCAACCCCTCCTTGTCTTTTTCTGCCTTCTTGGTCCATTCTCCTGCCTCGTTTTTTCAGAAAGACTTACGAAAGATAATAATTCTCTCCCACGCTGCATTCGGATGTGCTGGGCCTGCATTTCCGCTCATTTGACAGACAAAAACAGTTGCTGTCTGAGCGTTCCACTAAGAAAATTTATTTTATGTTCGTTTAAAGCCCCGCCAACTACAGAGGCCAGATGAATGCTGTCACCTTGTTGAGAATGAGGGCCTAAAAGTCAGATTAGAAGTATGCAGCTGCGTCAAGTACCGTGTTTAAATTAAACGACTCACTCAGTCTTTCCTGGTTGGCTTACCAATGCTAAAAGTTTAGCCAACACTAAGAGCCATTTGGTGTGTGTGTGTGTGTGTGTGTGTGTGTGTTGCCACGTCTGCCTAACTGTGTATGTCTGCATGTGTGCAGGTGTATGATCAAATGCCAGAGCCTAGGTGGGTGATCTCCATGGGCAGTTGTGCTATTGGTGGGGGATACTACCACTACTCCTATTCCGTGGTCAGAGGCTGTGACCGCATCATCCCAGTGGACATTTTCGTGCCTGGTGAGTGAGTAGCCAGCTGGTTGGGTCAGTGAGTGGGGGTGGAGGGCTTGGTGAAGTAATAATCTGGTTTTTATACTAAAGAATGACCCACGGCGTATAATGTCTATAGCTTTTCTCTTCTCTGCATTATCTGTTTGGGTGAGATGCGTTGTGCCAGGATTTCATCCTGTGCTTGTAACTCTGCAGGAGTTCTGCCTGATGGGTTTAATTGACACCTAACTTCTTCAGGGCTGCTCATTGTGTACACATGATGCATGCTGGGTATGTTTGTATTTCCGTAACCCACCAAAGACTGACATGGATCACGAGATCTTAAACATGCATATTGTGGCCTTCTGCATAAGAATTATGTATAATTATACACGAAGGGACTGGCAGGTCTGTACTTTTGAGTTGTCATGGGAGATAACAAAAAATCCCACCCTTAATTCACCAGATACCGCTGCCTAGATTCGAACCCACAACGTCATGTACCTACAGGATTGTAGCCAAACAGTTTTAACCACTCGGCTCCAGTGACCGTTGCACGATGTATTTGAAAGCTAATCGCTAAAGGAAGGCTGGGATGTGGTCATTGCGATGCATAGTCGCATATCTGGTCACAGCAGATTTTTGTGGGGGTTTTTTTTTGGGGGGGACCCCCAGTCCATGTTTCTTATGAGATTTCAGCCTGGATTAATTCCTATATTGTTGTAGGCTCTTTAATGTGCATCACTGAAATCAATTCGCCCTAAGGAGAAAGCGTCACCGTTGTAAGGTCGATTCCCTCATGTTGGTTGTCTTCGGTTGTTGGTCGTATCTTTATTTGCTGATGAAACAGAGCGGGATTTGGTGTTTTTTAAACTCTTTTTTTCTTCTTCTTTTTGGTGCCAAGGACAGCTGTCTTATAGATGTAAACTCTCAGTTTACCTACATTGAATAGAATACAAGCTTGCAATACTGTTATTGTTTGTGTGTGTGTGTGTGTGTGGGGGGGGGGGGGGGAGGGATGAGGGGTGGTGTTTTTCATCCGAAAGAATTGCATTCAGATCACTTATCATGGTCTACTGAAAACGAAGAAAACAGCTTCAGGTGGCGGGATTTGAACCACAGATTTCAGCTGACCTCAGGGGGTGGGGCGTTACCTCTAGACCTGCAAGACTTTCCAATAGAAAGTTCAGGTTGTGTTGTTGATTGTGAGGTGTTGGTCATTGTGGCCAGCAGTCATGTTGGTAGACATAAGTGGTTATAATCATAGCCGGGATGGCCTAGTGGTTAGAAAATTGCGCCTGCAATCTGACCACCGGGGTTCGAATCATGTTCAAGGGGATTTTCCCCCTGGAGTTAACATCAGTGCAGACTCCACTTTCCACAAAATTTAATGTCCTTCAGATGAGACTATAAACCGAGGTCCCGTGTGCAAACGCACGCAGAACATCTTGCGCACACGTTAAATCCTGTTCCGCTTTTTGAAAGAGTAGGCCATTGTGTGCCAGTTGGAATAGATGACAAAACTTACAAAACCGCAGACACACGGGGAATGGATGTAAAAAAACAACACATGAGTGCTTATTCTATTATCCTCGAGATAAAAGAATAAATAAATAAATAAAATTTATAAACATTACTGTGATTGTGAGATTTTGGTCTTTGTGATGTGGCCAGCAGTCATGTTGATAGAGATGGTTAGTGGTTACGGTCATGATGCTCTCAGCAGCAGTGTCTTTGTGAATACTTAAGCTTGTTGATGTTAATGTCCCAGTCATGATTTGTGTTGTTCATGTATGTTTGTTTTAAGAACGAATTCATGTTAAACCAAGTGTGGCAGCATAAGCTGAGCCATATGTCAGGTTGGGGATGTATTAGTCATTGTACAAAGCCTGCACTGTATTGTATTGTACTGCACTGCAATATATTGTATTGCGTTGTATTGTATAGCATTGCATTGTGCTGTCTTGTATTAGGCTTACATTGTGCTGTGTTGTGTTGTACTGTATTATATTAGGCTTACATTGTGCTGTGTTGTGTTTTATTGTATTATAATTTTATTCTACTCTAACACACAGCAGATTTCTCTGCATGAGATCCAGGCTGTTTTCCTCAGGGAGAGCACTTGGCCATAAAAGCAGAACCACCACCCATTTAAAAAATAATTAAAAAAAGAATCCTGTCTGCACCTATCAGGGTGACTTTTTTCCTACAAAATGTTGCCAGGGACACCTCTCTCGTCATGGGCTCTTCTACGTGCACAGAATGCATATTCATAACCGGATGTCGATTTGTCATCTCATCCGAAAGACCAGCACCAAAAACCACCATTCAAGTGTGTGGGGGGGGGGGGGGGGGGGGGGGGGGGGGGGGGGTTAGCGTGAGCGCAAAATTAATGGGGGTGAACTGGCACTTTTGGCTTTGTAGGCAGGCCCATTACCTCTAGAGCAGTGATGCAGCTGTGCCTTTAGCCTACTGCATTTTATTTGATTTATTTTTTAGTTTATTCTTTTATTTCGAGGATAATGGAATAAGCACTCATGTGCTTTGTTTGCATCCAGTCCCCGTATGTATGCAGTTCTGTAAATTTTGTCATCCGTTCCCACCGGCACACAATGACCTACTCTTACGAAAAGCGGAACAGGATTTAACGTGTGCGCAAGATGTTCTGCGTGCGTTCGCGCACGGGGCCTCGGTTTATAGTCTCATCCGAAGGACTTTTGGGGAGAGTGGAGTCTGCACTGATGTTAACTCCAGGGGAAAATATCCCTTTGAACGGGAATCGAACCCGGGTCGTCAGATTGCAAGCCCAATGTTCTGACCACTAGGCTATCCCCCCCCCCCCCCCCCCCCCCCCCTTCCCATTACCTCTAAAGCAGTGATGCAGCTGTGCCTGTAGCCTACTGCATTTTATTTGATTTTTTTTTTAATTCTGTTTTTTCGAGAATAATGGAATAAGCACTCATGTGCTTTTTTGCATCCAGTCCCCGTATGTATGCAGTTCTGTAAATGTTGTCATCCGTTCCCACCGGCTCACAATGGTCTAACTCTTCTGAAAAACGGAACGGGTTTTAACGTGTGAACAAGATGTTCTGCGTGCGTTCGCACACAGGACCTGGGTTTATAGTCTCATCCGAAGGACTTTTGGGGGAAGTGGAGTCGGCACCAATGTCAACTCCAGAGGAAAAATCCTCTTGAACGAGATTCGAACCCGGGTCAACAGATCACGAGCGCAATGCGCACCACTCTAACCACCAGGCTATCCCGTCCCATTGTGACAGGGTGCCCCCCTACTGCGGAAGCCCTGTTGTACGGAGTGCTGCAGCTACAGAAGAAGATCAAACGTATGAGGACCCTGCAGATGTGGTACCGGAAGTGACGACATCAGCACAAGGAGGAGTTGTCTCATCAGTGTGACATTGTAGCTTACTGACTGCTCAGTCTCCAGACGTCAATGGGGGGAGAATAACAAGAAAAAAATTGTTGACTGTGTGTGTGTGTGTGTGTGTGTGTGTGTGTGTACCCCCTTTGCAAGCAGTTTATGCCTATGCTTTATTTTTGTGTCGAAAGCTTTCATTTACTCAAGTCAAAATACGGACTTTTTCCTTTAAAGATAAGATTCATAAATACCTTTAGTGTGTTTTCAGAAAGTGAGAACAGCCTACCACTGCAAATAGTGTACAGCTTTTTATTTGTGATCTGTTATAAGTGAATTAGTGTGTAACTAGCCTCAGACATTCGTTTTTGATGTGTACAACAGGTACGTTGGGTGTGTGTGTGTGTGTGCGCGCGCGCCTGCGCGTGTGTGGGTGTAACTTTTTAAAAACTGGATTTTAGAGATATAGGCCTACATTTTGTAATACTGTAATGTATGCTTATAGGCTTATATAATTTTGTTCCAGCACTACCTGTTTATTGCCATAATTATGTGTTTTTAATATTCCGTGCAGTAGGCTGCTGTCGATCTTCTTTTCAGAAATTTACAGACAGGCTTTAACTGTGATGCTGTTTTGATTGTAGAGTGGATATTTCATTTCCAGTTTTAATGTTCTTGAGCTATAACGGCTGTAATGGATGGTTTATTCAGTCTGTCTGTCTGTCTGTGTCTGTCCAAAAATGTCTTGACTAATCTCATACAACAATGTTTATGACTATTGATATACATTTCTTTTTTTTTTTAATTCAGAAGTATGCTTCACTGTAGTTAGGTCTTAGCACTGAGGTCTGTAGCTTTTTTGTCTCTGTCTTGCCCTGTTGTTACTAAGACACCAGTTGTCTGCAATTGAAATTTGATGTCACAATGCAAGTCCTGATGTCTGTAATAAACTATTCTGATTTAAAAATTTTCTCTGTCATTGTTTGAATTTTTTTATGTGTTTGAAAATTACTGATTGGTATTACTACTGACACGGACACTCAGCACAGCCTGTCACAAATATTGCAGATAATGCGAACATACTGATTAATTTTACACACACACACACACACACACACACACACACACACACACACACACACACACACACACACACTGACAAATTCTTCACACATAATGACAAATTTTTTATTTCGAGGATTATAAATAAGCATCCATATGCCTTTTTACATCCAGTCCCCGCCCGTAGAGAGAGACTACATACTTTACGATGGGAAAAAACCATCCTCTGGCGGATTAGTCTAATATGGAATCCACGATATTTATTATCTTTGGCCCTCTCTCTTTTGCAACCAAATCAATTAGCTGTCATCATCATTATCAAACACATAGGTCACAACTGACTCATTTGCAGACGGTTCGTCATTCAAAATCACCAAAAAATTTTTACAAGCAATCCAAACTTTTCTGCAATAGTCTTAAGGAAAATTTAATACCAGAGCAGTTTAACTCAAAACTCTGTGATAATACAACCTGCCAAAACGCAATCGATAATAATGCAACCTGCCAAAAACCACCAATTAGCTCCCCTTCAGTGATCCCTTCATTAAAGTTAATTCTTTCATCGAACAGGCAGAGAACATGGTGTGTTAAGTATCAACATCGATGACGAAGAGAAACTGCTGCTCCACCTATACAAACTATGCAACACTCTCAAAAAACATCTTCCCAATGTCTCAAGTGAAGCCATTGTGTGCCAGTAGTTCCTACAAAATTTACAAAACTGCATACACATGGGCACTGGATTAATAAAGAAAAAGCACTTGAGTGCTTATTTTATTATCCTCGAAATAGAAGAATAAACAAATAAAAGAATACGTCGATTCTGATAAAGGCCTATCCAAAGTGTTCTTTCACTTGCACTAACCTATGTCTCATATTTTTAATGCATCAACAGTTATGGGATGGTTGCAGCAACTGTAAAAGACTTAATTCTTGTCACATAAGAGCAGTGAAGCTCATTCTACCCAACATGTATATTACAAAGCTAAAAAAAAAAAACAACTAAAAAATATAATTATTTGTAGACTAATCCCTAGAGAAACAAATTAGATTCCACAAAACAGTAGGCCTATTCTTGTTTGAAATATCAATGCATTACTTATCTAACTACATCAGCTCTCTAGATTTAGAGTCTACTGGCCAAAGTTGAAAAAAAAAATCAACCAGTGAGAAACTTGTTGGGTTTTGTTTGTTTTTATCTCCCCTATCCACATATTTATTTGTATAAACCCAGCTTAACTTTCAAGCATTATGCATGAAATAACACATTACAACACTGTAAAAGACAAGAACTTGTACAGATTTTTTTCAATGTCCCCAAACTGAAGATTTTCTTTGTTTTGTTGTCTGATTGCTTTTAACAATTAAACAACAAAACCAACAAACTAAAAAGCGTGTGCGTGCACATGATGTGTGTATATATGCATTGCGTGTGTATGTGTGTGTGTAAATCAGCGCTGTGTTAATGTTCGCACGTGCACATGCTTGTATAATCTGCAAGAATCGCTGACATCAGGTTCTTTCAGAATGCAATTTTTCACTCAGAAGACTGAAATCAGCACACATTGCCTAACATGCAAAATGATACCATATTATTTTCTCGTGATTGGTTCTTATGCCTCTATTTTACATTAATTGTTGTTTTTTGCTGTTGTTTAAGAGGTGAACGTAGTTGGTATGATTATACAACTGACCTTTCATAACTTTTTGTATAACCAGCTTTGTTTCGCTTATGTTCCGAGTTGGTATTTTAGGTACGTTCAAGAGCATGGCGTCCTCCAAAGGTAAACACGATAAACTTACACTGCTCTGTCAAATTCATAGTGTTTCGCTTCTATTTTTTTAAATTTATTGACGCTTTCGTACGTTTTAAGATTGCATTGATTGATATAGGCTGTTTCTATTAATGCTATTGACTTCTCTCAAGAAAAAGGGTGTTTCTTTGGCACAACTTGTGGTTGTCTTCTGCTGTCAATGAAAATCGGCAGTTTCGTCTTTCACTGTTACTAGTGTTAGAAACTGACACAGCGATATCTTGTCTTGTCTCGATCATGTTCAATTACTAAGCACAGATGCATTTTGTGTGCCTTGCACGTGCAGGAACACATACATTTACACATATGCACACGCATGCACGCTCACACACAGTGACAAACACACACACAAACACACACACACACACACACACACACAAGTACACACACACACACACACACACACACACACAACACTGCCAGTGGAACGGATGACAAAATTTACAAAACTGCATACATTCCGGGACTTGATTAAAAAAGCACACAAGTGCTTATTCCATTATCCTTGAAATAAATAAAATAAATACTGTTTCTGAGTACACACTGTTGACTGTTAGTAAGTGTTAGTGTTACAGTAAACACTCACACACACATACACACACAACAAACACACACACACACACACACACACACACACACACACACACACACACACACACACACTGTCTGACTGAGTACACGATGTTACCAGTGTTTTAGAGACTGTTAGTGTTAGTGTTCTGCACTTATGCATGCATCGCATGTTCGTATTTCAAGTACACTACACACATAAGCACTTATCATTATGCATGTGAGACTGACAGTGCACACACATAGTACACACACACACACACACACACACACACACGTGTACACACACACAGAGTCAGTGACATTCTTGAATTGAATGCCTTCAGTAGTATTGCTCTAGGTAGAAACACAAGACTGCATTCTGGTTTAATATAGATTTATTCTAGTTCTACTCAAAAGCTTTTAATTTCCATACAAAAGTTCTGTGTACATAAAATGATAAAGCTGACAGTAGAACAAAGTCTATTGGAATACTAATAGACTCCAAAGTAGACTACGTCATGGAAAGTTACAAAGTTACAGTATTGTCTGCCATCACCTGATAATGAGGAAGTATTGGCATAATGATGTTCAGTCTGTAGCTTGAGGAACTTTATAATTTAATAATAATAATAATAATAATAATAAATGGAACTTATAATTAAGTTATATAGCGCTATATCTTGCAAAGACAAATCAAAGCGCATGCATTCAGCCCAATCTTACAAAGTCATGCCATCAATGATAAATAATCAATAGTTTAAACAAACAGATATTACAAACATGGTGCGCTGCAGACAAAATCTATAAAATAAAATTTCAATAGTCAAATGTTTTTCAAAAGCACACACACACTCACACAGGTCGTACACTTTAGCAGGGTGATAGGACATGGGTTAGTGAAGGTGGGATAGTTCTGATACGAAACAGGAGGGGGGAAAATCTTAGGTTTGAAATAAATATGTCTTGAGGTTGGATTTAAAAGTGTCATAACTAGGTTTCTGGTGAAGAGAGAGAGGGAGCTCATTCCAGGTCGATAGACCCGAAATAAAGAGCGGCGGCCAATGATGGATTGGTTGAATCTAGGTATTCGTAGGCACAAGGTATCTGCAGCAGAGAGTGTAGAGCTCTTTTAATAAATGCATGGCTAACTATAGACATGTAGAGCTCTCAAACTCCAGTTTGATGCTCCAGAAGATTTAATGTATGTTTTTAAAGAAAATGTTAGGCCTTTCCCGGCTTTGGTACATAAACCCTATCTGAAGCTGGTCCTTCTTTCTACTTGACTATGATGGATAGTCATAGTAACTTAATAAGTTACGGTTACCCATTGTGCTTTTACTAGCATTAGTGTCTGTGTAAGCCGTTCAGAAAAGATGATAAGTCAGGTCCTGTGCAATAGCGAATGCGCATTTGGATCATTCTGCAGTTGCGCACCACAAAGAGTGCTATCCCTGCAGACAGCATTATTTACACAGAAAATAGAACTAATTCCTGATAAAGAAGTGCAAGGATTCACTATCAGTCCTCAAAGATAGAATAGAGTTCTAAATAGTATTAAAATCTAAATAGATTTTTTTTCATTTAAAATGTTTGATAGCTTTTAATTGTTATTATTGCCAATATTGGCTAACTTGTCAGAAGCCTAGACAGTCACCCAGGTTGTCAGATTAGAGTGTCTGGTGTCACCAGTGCAAGAAGCAGCTGGATGCTCTCCTGGAAAATATCTCACCTGTGTTTCAATTGGTTTTTTAAAATCACTTTTAGTACACAGCTTTAGTTAAATAAGTAATAATATGAGTAGGCTACTAACAGAAGAAAAACATGGTACGTTTTATTTTGATGTTCAAAAGAGGAAGAGGTGAGGTCAGGAGATGTGGTTTCTGAAATGTGAATAGGATTAGGAGTAGTCATTCACTCTTTATTTTTCTTATGCAATATAAAATTAATTAGAAATTTACTTGCTGGAACTAGAAGGAGAGAAGGAAAAAAAAGCACAAATTCACAGAAATAGTAAAGGAAGTTAGGAAGGATCTCCTGTAGTTTTCTCCTGTCCCACATAACATTGTACCTGTGTTGTCGCTTAGAATCACTCAATAAGCCTTTTTTTCTGTCATTGCTTTATAAATAAAATGAAAGTGCATGCACTGTCCAATGTAATCATTTAAGATTACTGGCCATGGCATTACTCCACTGTAGAATCTTCTTCAACTTGAATCAAACAGTGACATGTGTCTTGTTTCTTAATTTTGTAAAATAAGCAAACATGATGACAATGATAGAGAGACTGACAAACACTAAAAACAGACCAACTGACTCAGTGACTGAAGCATTATAGTATCACTTTTAACATGAGTTTTTCAAATATTTTTGTAAAAAGTCTTTACCTTCATGATAAACAGAGTGTAATGAAATTGCTGTGAAGGGGAATGTTGAGAAAAGAATACAAATTTGTAGAAGCACAAATAATAAATTATGTGTGTGTGTGTGTGTGCATGCGTGTGTGTGTCAGTGTTGCGGCTGTCAGGGGCCTTCACCCCATCTTTAACCCATATATTCAGCCGTCAGCTGGCTTCTGTCACTGTTCCAACACGAGTGGCATTCACACAGAACAAGGAAGCTGACTCCTGCAGGTGTGTATGATACAGATTTCAGCTTTCATTTTCAAACTGTTTTTGATCTTCCAAAGAAAACAGTGTTTTATAGATTATATATATACGCATACGTATATACGTATCTATATTATATAATATAGTTGGTAAAAAGTTACTCTTTTTGTTAGTTGTAAAGTAACAACAACAAAAAATTGGGATTTGCTTGTCATTTGTGTATCTAATTATGTGAATGGTTTCTTAATTTACTGTCATGTATGTGACTTATCATTAAAACATGTCAGGTTCATGAGAAGAAGAAGAAAATTGTAGGGAGAATCTAGAAGAACAAAAAATTATGGATCATTTTCATCCAGTAACTTGAAATCGACATTGATTGTTTCATCTTTGAGGTAACCACGTTGTATCTCAGGGATAATGACAAATGTTTAAATGCATCTCACTGTGTATACATGTATGTGATTTTATTTTTTCATCCATTCATACAGCACTTGAAAAAGAGTGGGGGGGGGATTAAATGAGTGTGCAAAATAAGTTGTTTATGAATTTAGATTAGATTTACACATTGGACCTGGGGTTAAAGTCTCAAAGGACTGAAAGGGTTCTTGCTATGGCCTCTAATATAGGTGGCATGAGCTGCATACACTCTAACCTGATAAAAAAAAGATCTAACCTGTATAGAAATGGGTTTGGCCAGGTTTGATATCCCAAGACACACTGCATGACAGTTTCATTGTGGTGCTCCAGTGGTTTTTCAGGGAATTAAAGGAAGAACAGAAGAAAATGATAGGTATGGACTATAGTCAAAATATTTTTTCTTTACCTTTCTGATGGGTCATTGTTGTCAACAGTCAAAATATTTGTTCTTTACCTTTCTAATGAGTCATTGTTGTCACAATTTCAGTCTGGTACCAGTTCGTGAGCAGAGCACAGAGACATCCCAGAGTGTAGTGAAGCGCAAGCCGTACTCCCCTTTCCAGACCAACAACAAGGCTGAGTATGCCCTGGCCAGAGTGGACGATTTGCTTAACTGGGCTCGCAAGGTAAAGATTGAACATTTTGGGAACAAAAAGTTCTAAGCAATTGAGAAAGTCAGGTGAAGACTTACTGCACTGTGCTCATGAAAATAACTTTGGCAAAGTACCATCCAGCAGGGTCTTACCTGCTATCAACTACATCTTGGAAGTTGAAATGTCTTTTTATTTATTTATTTTTTTACTAGTTGTAACTGGCTTACAAGACTTTTTGATGGAGGAGTTTGCTGGAAAAAATTGCCACATCTTTATGTGAAAGGTATTTTTCTGATGTGAAAATTAATCATTTCCTGACAGCCCTTTGAAATATCTCACAGATGTCAACTTGTTGCTTGCTTCTGCAGGCTTTGAATGGATGAATCTGACCTTAGCTGTCAGGCATCTCTCTATCTACACACCTCTAGTTGTGCTGCATTAGGTAAAAGACACAGAGCAGGTCAGACTTCAAGGTTTCAGGTATGCTTTATCACATCACAGGAAGAACACAACATGGCCACTCTAAAAGCTTCCATAGACAAGCGTTAATTCAAGCTGAAGTCTGCGTGCAGACTTTATTTGTTTTGGGCAATCTCTTATACCTGTTGTTTTGGGGATTGCCTTTCACTGTAATTAATTTTGCTTTTCTTGAATTTTTGTTTCATGTGCAATCATTTTGTGGTTGTTGGGTTATTTTATTTTCTGTTAATGGGGGAGGGTTTGGTTGCTGATAGTAAAGGAATGACGGTGGCAGTAGATGATATATTAGTTGTGGTCTCTTATTCTGGTGTAAAGGTAGTACTCATGTAAAACAGTAAGATGAGCACAGAGTTTTCCATCCTGTAATGGTGTTTGCCTATATTGCCTTTCTTTTTTGTTGTTTTGTTTTGCCAGGTTCTTGGATTACGTTTTGGAACATAAGGATAATAAATGAACTTGAAATACAGGGGTTAGGACCCTCAGTACAGCATGGTCTTATTTTTCTGAACTGATTAATTTACGAAGTAACATGTAATGAACTATGTTCTTTTTTTCTTGGTGATGTTTAAATTAACATTTGACAAGGTTAAGATATTTGACATGGGAGTTTAATGATTTGAATTGAAGTAAGGATAAGCACTGATACATCTGATTGGTCAGTGGGGCTGCAGTATCAGTCAACCTCTTCATCACATCGATGGTCATTGTGGTGGTGTGTGCAGAGTTCCATCTGGCCCCTGACTTTCGGGCTTGCCTGCTGTGCGGTGGAGATGATGCACTTTGCTGCCCCGCGCTACGACATGGATCGTTTCGGTGTGGTGTTCCGTGCCAGCCCTCGTCAGGCAGACTGCATCATCGTGGCCGGCACTCTGACCAATAAAATGGCCCCTGCTCTCAGAAAGGTATTTTGAACATAAAAGTCCTACTTTACTTCAGATAACAGTTACTGGGTGTTGTCATAGTATTTCAAAATTCAAGTTTTGTGGAGCTTTAAAGAAAAACTTATTTTCATGTTTTGAAGTCAAATTGAATGAAATTGTAGGCTGGAATGATTTTATTATTTAGAGGACTAAAGAAAGTTGTAAGTTGGGTTGGATTTTAAAAAACCCATTTTATTTACAGCATACCTTTATCTTCGACCAGCATGAAACTGTCAATCCTTTCTTGTGGCACAGTTTGTTCTGCTTGGTTGTATTTCTGTGTCTGTTTTTCTGATTACCTAGATTTATTTTTACCATGCAGATCAAGGAAAATTACCTGTTTGTTCATACAGTTGATACTGACCTCAAGGCTGCTGTGTTCATAGCCATTGTCCATTCCTTAGGCGTACATCTAATGGGAAGCATCCTTCAGTCACTATCTAGCTGATTGCCAAGTGATGTGTATGTGTGCAGGTGTATGATCAGATGCCAGAGCCTCGGTGGGTGATCTCCATGGGCAGTTGTGCCAACGGTGGGGGGTACTACCACTACTCCTACGCTGTGGTCAGAGGCTGTGACCGTGTTATCCCTGTGGACATCTATGTACCAGGTACGATGTTTCAGAGATTGGTCTGAAGTGTTTTGAAGTGTTGCATGTGTAGAATGGTATGGGGTTTTGTGTGTTGCAGCAACAATAATAATGTATGGTATTTATAAAGCGCTGAATCTTGTAAAGCAAACAAATCGAAGCACTTTGATTTGATTCTTAGATTAAGCTTATAAGGCCTGTGTCAGAAGGAGTCAACATGTAGATAATTATACATATCCATGATTTTTTTTTTTTAAAGTAGATATAGATATGGTATGAATATATGTATTTCTGAAAGGTTTGTTTGGTTGCCTGCTTGCTTGCTTTTCAACAAAAAACCTTATTTTTCAGGTTGTTGTTTGATTTATCAAACCAGTTAAACCATATTAGGGTTGTCACTGTGTTGGCTCCATGATATTCACCACTGTGTTGATGCTAGGGTCAGGGAAAATGGAATAGGGGATCAGATGCTCAGAGTTTTGAGGATACTGGACTGCAGTCCCCCCTCCCTTCCCCCTCTAAGTAAGATATAATTTAGGTTAATTTGCAGTCTTATTCACAAATCACAGAGATGGTTTGATGAGAACAAACTATTCTTCTTTTCACAACACACACACACACACTTACACCACACACTTACACCACACACACTCTCTCTCTCTCTCTCTCACACACACACACAAAAACACACACACACACACAAACACACACACACACTCCTCACACACTCCACACACACATACACACACACACACACACTCTCTCACACACAGAGCTAGTGCCAATTTTTCACCAACAAAAATGAAACAAGCCTAAAATGACAGTATCCATACAGAAGGCCGGATGACCCCTGACAGTTGTTCTAAACCCACAGACATGTCTGTCTGTCTGTCTGTCGTCTTGCAGGTTGTCCGCCAACAGCAGAGGCCTTGTTGTACGGGGTGCTGCAACTGCAGAAGAAAATCAAGCGCATGAGAACAGTGCAGATGTGGTACCGCAAGTAGTCAGCAGGTCCGGCGCTATTGTGTGTGTGATCAGACGTTGACATGTTCACCAAGTGGAGGGTGGAAACAGAGAGCTACACTTCTCAGTGTGGCGTTTCTCATTTTGACCCCGCCAAAATGAGAAGGGTGGACAGTTTTTAACGTTTAACGAGACTTCGTTTTTCTTCTTTTGATTGGTTTTAAAGGGAGGGAACAGAGGCACACTTTCAGTGTGGGTTTTCTTTGATCCAAATAGAAGGGGTGGACAGTATTAATACCTTATAACACATGACTTCGTTTGTTCTTCTTTGTTATGTGTTTTTAAAGGAGAGGAAATGAGGCATTATTATGAATTGTTTAAATGCAAGTGAAGGTGGGTAGGATAAAGAATACTTAGTGAAACTGAACATTTACAGTTTGTGATCTGTTGTTTAGTAGTTGGATTATTGTAGAGCTATGGTTGAAGAGAAATCACTGAAGAATTGCCCTTAGCGAGCTGTAGTTTGAAAGTTGTTATGAAATGGCAATCTGTGAAAGAGATGGCTTAAAATAATTTAATTTGCATTGAATTATTGTGAACTGTGCGTACACATCCAGTGTAAATAAAGGTGATGTTAGCCATGTTTCTTTCTTTTCATTCTTTTGATTAAATGTGCGCATAATGTGTGTGTGTGAAGCTTTATTGATTGTCACTTATATACTTCAGAAACATTCATCAACTCAAAAGACTCCACACAAACACATCAAATAGGAAAGATTCACTGTCAGCTTTATTATAACCTAGTTCAATCTTCCTTCATCAAAAAACACAAACTGTACACAGAGTCTTTACAGACACAGCAACCCTTCACTTTCAGCGTTAATCGGTTGGGACCCTTGTCGTGCACTTAGTGTATAATGGTCCACAGGTAGGTCTAGAAATAGAGGGGGGGGAAAAGAAACAATAGTTTCAAAATAAGTTTAAAAAAACAAACACAGAACAGCGTTGGGGATGAAAAGAATCCCCCTTCAACATTATCACATTTTGGCTTTTAGTAATGCTCGTGTTATGAATTTATACCATTTGACAGGTGACAATAAGTGATGTGCAGGTTGACGTTCTCAACAAGCTGTAGGTGCGAAATGGTTGATGTCTTTTCAGTAAGGCTTTCTCCTTCATACCTACACCACTCTGTAAAAACACCTGACAAAATCCGAGTGTCCACAAGCAGGTTATATCTGATGCAGTACAGGTGAGCAGTACTGACTCTTTTGAATAATCCAGTCCTTTTCAGGCAGAAATATAATAGGTGTAAGTATACATTCCCAGCTCAGTACAAAATGTGTGCCGTTTTCCTCAGTCATTGAAAGACGGCACCTCCCTAACCCCTTCCCCTAGTCTTCTGTTTAGGTCACTGCTTTGAGGTGGCTTTTCTGTTTAAATTTCTTTTTTTATTTTTAATTCCTTACTGCATATAATTACGTGCAATTAATGGAATGTTTTAATGTTTCTTCAGAAATACTCGGTCTGCAAAGAAAATTGATTCCCTTGTTCAGTGGTTTACAAAGAACCATGATTTTCTTCTTGTAAAATAACATTAACTAAGGCAGTACACTGATTTGTTGTTGCTACACCATCGCAAATAAATTTCAACAAAACAATATTCATCGCCCAGCTTTTGGGGTCAGAAAAGAAAGAACCAACCATTCTTTGTTGTAAATGATAGAGCTGCTGCACATATGATGTTCCGTCTGACACTTCATGGAAGAAATACAACCAAAAAAAAGAGAACTCCACATTTTCACAGATCTATATGGAGCTTCTTTTCAGGCACTTCATGAGTGGAATTCATACCCATGGTTTGTGCCAACACTGCCTCCATCAATTCACTCTGATGACGGGGTAATGAAGAATCCAGATGCTGACTACACCATACAGATGTGAAATGAAAAAAACATGTCTCGATGCAAAACTGACGAGGTCTCCAGCAAAATGCACCTTTGGAGAGAATGCACATTTTCTGAACTCCTAAAAGATGTTGAGACTAAAATGCAAGGCATGGCAAGGATTCAAAATAGCAGTGTTAGAATCTAGACGTGGTTTTAAGAATAGAAATTTCATTTTCATTAGACACAACCGCCTCAAAGTGTGATAGGTTGACCAAAAACAATAAAACAAAATCAGCAGTAGATCCTGTAAAGATGTACTTCACCGCAAACCAAATGCTGAATAAAAAAAAAAAAAGCCTCAGAAGGAAATAGATGCCATTGTAAAAGAAAAGGCAGCAGCAGTTGACAGTGATAAAAAAGACATGTCCAAACTGTCCACAGTCAACTGCTTACATACTTCATTCACAACAGCGTAACAGGCATGAGGCATGTCAGGTCTGGTCTCACAAGGCATGAGGATAGATGATAATTTTGCCACCACGGAAATATGTTCCAAATATACATCAGTCTTGGACGGAATGATCAAAATATGTACAAATGCACAGGGACAATAATCAACAAAAAACAAAAATACAAACAAACAAAAAAAACCAATGCAAAATAAAACCCCAACCCCGAGATGATGCACCTATTGCTTATTTTTACTCTCTCTGTCAAATATTGTGATGAATGACAGTTCTTTCCTAAACATGCTTCTACCCATCAATACAATATACTACTTGTAACAATGACAAATTCACTTTCATACAGCACAATTTCCCATTAACATAGGCTGTAAATGTATCCACACACACACACGCACACACACATATACACTGTGCATTTTTGCGAATTCACTCATACTCATCTGATACTACTAAGAAAAGTAGAATTCTGCAAACATTCATTATGCCATTTTTCAAACGAATATACATCTGATACTCAGGAGAACAATTCACACACACACACGCACACTTTTCTACTCTCTCTTCCCACCAACTTTTCCCCTACCATTTACTAACCCTTGAAAAAGGAGAATGTGAACAGAAAAAAGGACATAAGCACACATCCGAACACTCTGTGTACATTTTCTACAGCATGCCTCCTTGTATTTTTTTTTTTCTTTAAACAGGAATGCTTACTTCAATATCAAATTTACTATCGAAAAATGGATACTTATCCTTCAGGGTAGTAAAGCCAAGAAAATTTATTTCTACAATGTCTGAACGGGAGTTAACACAGGACATTGTAGTCACATAGATATTCAAAATATCATAAGATATTGTAAATAAACCAGTAAAAAGTAAATGAAGAAGGAATGAAAAAAAAAACATTAAAAAGATCAGTTGATGATGAAAATAGAATGAATAACCCCTCCCCCCCAAAAAAATCACTTGCTGATTAAAAAATATTCCCCAAAAAATCAGGAGACGATAAAAATAGAACAAAAAACCAACAACAACCCAGCATGAGAAAATCAGTGGTTGATAAAAACAGAATTTTTTTTTTTTTAAAAACAGGAGAAAATCAGTGGTTGATAAAAAGACAAGAAAAATCAGTGGATGATAAAAAGAAAAATCAGTGGATGATACAAATATAATCTTTTAAAAATCAGTGGATGATAAAAAAAATAAATAAATAAAAAAGGCTCCCAGTGTTGCACACCAGTCAGGAGGCCAGCCGGCCGGCCGGCCGTTCACTTGGCCACAGCGGCGATGGGCTCCAGGAAGGCGGGTTTGACCGGCACCTGCTTGATGAGGGTTTCGAACCTCAGGGCGTTGTGTTTGCGCTCCTCCTGCAGCCAGTACAGCATCTCCGTGCGGTCCCACTTCATCTTCTCCTCGTACGGCCGGCCCTGCATCAACCAATCCATCCCCATGCCTTCATTCTTCTTCTTCTTCTTCTTTCTTCTCTTCTTCTTCTTCTTCTTCTTCTTCTTCTTCTCTTCTTCTTTTCTTCTCTTCTTCTTTCTTTCTTCTTCTTCCCTTTTTCTTCTTCTTCTTCTTCTTCTTCTTCTTCTTCTTCTTCTTCTTCCAAAGAGTGAGTGTGTGTGTGTGTTTAACTTGGCAGATGTTTGTTCTGATAATGTTACATTCAGTTTAATGGGTTTTTTTTGTTCCTGATAGCGTTTCCATATTTTTTGTTGGTTGTTTATGTTTTCTTTTGTGTTTAATCAGTTCCAGTTTGTTTGTTTTTTTGGGCAGAACTGTAAAAAGGCCTTTATTGTGCCTAATTCTTTACCCTTTAAAGATTCGATCAATCAATCAATCTTCTTCTTCTTCCTCTCTCTCTCTCTTCCCTTCCCTTCTCCTCTCTCTCTCTCTCTCTCTCTCTCTCTCTCTCTCTCTCTCTCTCTCTCTCTCTCTCTCTCTCTCTTTCCTCTCCTTTCCTCTTCTCTTCTCTTCTCTTCTCTGCATCTGTGCTTGTAACTGTGCCAGCTGGCCCCAGCCAACACACTGATTCCACAATGTTCGTAAATTTGGATGAGATGATAAACGAAGGTCTCATGAGCAGCACGCATTCAGCGCTCATAAAAGAACCCACAGCATCAAGGAGTTGTCCTTGGCAAAATTCTGTACAAAAAACCCCTCTGATAAGGAAACAAATACACATGCAGACAGGAGAATAAATAATAATTAAAAAAATAATAATAGGTGGTGCTGTCCATGTGCATACTCATGTGTGTCTGCAGTCACCTCTCTTGGGTGTTTTGCTGGCCTAGAGATAGTGCACTCATAGAGAAGGCAACAAATTCTAACTTTTAATCCACTCCTAAGTCAGACTTTTCCCCTATCCACTAGACCATGAATTATGGCCTGGGTTTTCTATCTAGTCTTTTGCAAAGAGTTCTCAGTGGAAATAACTATTCATACATTTTTAGTGGAAATAGCTGCTGCTATGTGACATTGCCTAAATCTCTAAGTCCCATCAACGCTAAAATCATACAAATGTTAATGTGTATATGCTACTGTGTCTGAATGTTAGGCAAATGAACTTTTACAGCACATGAATTATTTTCTACATGAAATTTAAAGCATACAAGAAATAATTTTCTTTATGTTTACCAAGTGAAATTTGAAGCACATAGTGTAATTTTCCTTGTGTTTTGCAAATGATATTATTCTCACACAATGTAATTTTCCCTGTGTTTAGCAAATGAAATTTCAAGAATGCAACAAATTAAACATGACAAGTACCTTGAATGAGACAATGTCCTGAAATTTGCTCTTGATATAATCCAGTTCCATTTTGATGTCAGCATCCAGTGACTCAATTTTCTGAAATCAAATGTTCGAAATGTAAAAAAATAAAAAATGTGCAGAAGAGTCAGTGTCTCTCCCCCCCCACCCCCCTCCAAAAAAAAGCATTCTAAATGATACAGGGAAACTGAATAACAGACCTACAGACAGAACACAGGCAGAAAAACATATGTACAAGTTTGAAAAGTGCAATTAGTTCATCAATAACTAAACATGTCATAAGTGTCTTCCACATTTCACTATGAAAAAGTGGCCAGTTCACATCACCATTAGCTTCATGTATCAGGGGGGGGGGGAAAACATCATCATCATCATCATCATCATCATCATCATCATCATCATCATCATCATCATCTCTCTCTCTCTCATTACTTAAAACCTCACCCTCTACCAGACAGAAACTGAAGGGAACACCACCAGATCACAGTAAGAAACGAGAGACCTGAAACAGCAGACCCAAAAGCTCACCTTGGACAGATAGGTACGGTACCGAGCCTCTTCCAGCAGCAAGACTGAGCTCTTCTTTACTCCTGTGATGACACACACCACACAGAAACAAGGGTGAACACAATGAACACGAGCCTGTGGTTTCATTTGGCAGCTTCACTGGACAATGGCAGGAGAAAATCACCTGATAGTATTTTCTTGTGATGTAATAGACTGATGTACGTTTACAATATCAAGTGAACACACTTATTCTACACATTTCAAATCTCCGTTTTGAATTATTTTCCACATAATGAAATGATTTTGAGATTTCATAAAAGGGTGTCTTTACATAAAACAACCACAAACTTTATTTCTTCCTTTTTATGGTTATTTTATTACAACTAAAAAAAAAAAGTATAGATTGAGTTTGATCTGAGACTGGTGCTCTGTGTCAATAGAACAGTTAACAGAATGAAGCAGAGTTCTCACAAAAACATTCTGAGCATCTTGTTCATTGAACTGAACACAAACTTATACCACTATTATAATAAAATAATCATACACACACATGCACCCAGGCACACACACACACACATGTTCACACACACACTACACAACTACACACATGCACAACACACACACAGCGACAGATACACACACACACACACATATACATACACACACACACCACACATACACACAAACACTCTACACTACACTACACTACATTACACTACACTACACTACACTACACTACACTACACTACACTACACTACACTACATACACTACACTACATTACACTACACTACACTACACTACACTACATTACACTACACCACACTACACTACACTACACTACACTACACTACATCACACCACACCACACTACACTACACTACACTACACTACATTACACTACACCACACCACACTACACTACACTACACTACACTACACTACACTACATTACACTACACCACACACACACCACACCACACTACACCACACTACATTACACCGCACCGCACCACACCACACCACACACCACACTACACCACACTACACTACACTACACTACACCACACTACACTACACTACACTACACTACACTACACTACAGACCACAGCAGGGACAACGATTCACCAGCCCCAAAGCCAACAGACCATTAGTTTTGGCGAAGAAGCGGTTAGGATCTGAGGCGGTTCTCTCAAAGTGTTCCAGCTTGACCAGCAGCGTTTCCCGCTGTAGGATGAGGTCTGTGGCTTGCTCCCACCTCTCCACAGCCTGCACACAGCCACCACAATACCCTGCATGTTGTAGTACAGAGATCATAATAAAGATGACAATGCTGACAGTGATGATAGTGATGATAATAAATATGATAATGGTGATAGTGGTGATGATGATGGTGATGATAATAATAACAAATAACAATACCAGTATGAAGATGATGATGGTGATAATAGCAAATAACAATACCAGTATGAAGGTGATGGTAATAACAACAAATAACAATAACAATGCCAGTATGATGATGATGATGATGATGATGATGATGATGGTGGTGGTGGTGGTGGTGATAATAACAAATAACAATAACAATGCTAGTATGATGATGGTGATGATGATGGTGGTGGTGGTGGTGGTGGTGGTGGTGGTGTGTGCTGCTGCTGCTGCTGCTGATGATGATCATGAAAGGGTGCAAAGCAGCGTTGTGGGAAAGGCAATTTTCTGTGTCCACTGCTTAAGCACTGTCTCAAATATGCGTAATAACAATCACAATGATTTTCCTACTGTAAGCTCATATCCATTCAACAATGGTTCTTTCTTCTAATCATCATAATCATTATCATCAACATCATCATCATCATCACCACCACCACCACTAACACCGTCATCATCACCATCATTCATTCATTTCAATATCATCATCATTGTTGTTCTTCTTCCTAAGACAACTACTACTTCTACTACTGTCCTCCTCCTCATCATCAAAAGCATTTTGACATTACCACTACTATCCTCCTCCTCATCCTCATCTTCACCATCCCCATCCAAACCAAACTCTCCCTAGTTGGAATGCGGCTACCTCAATGGTGGGTAAAAGTGGTCAATCTCACCATGGGTGAACTTCAAAGCTGTAGACGTAGATGAGGAACGAAAACATGAACAACAAAACCCAAATTTAACAACAACAAGAAGAAGATGAAGAAGAAGTAGAACAAAAAGAACAAGAAGGAGGATAAGATAAAGAAGAAGAAGAAGATGACAATGAAGAAGAAGATGAAGAAGAAGAAGAAAAAGAAGAAGAAAAGAGAAGAGGAAGAAGAAGAAGGGGAGGAGGAAGAAGAAAAGAGAAGAAGAAAAAGAAAAGAGAAGAAGAAGGAGGAGGAGCAGAAGAAGAAAAGCAGAAGAAGAAGAGGAGAAGGAGGAAAAAGAAGAAGAAGAAAAGTAGAAGAAGAGTAAGAAAAGCAGAAGAAGAAGAAGAGGAAAAGCAGAAAAAGAAGAAAAGCAGAAGAAGAAGAAAAGCAGAAGGAGAAGAAGAGGAGGAGGAGGAGGAGAAAGAAGAAGAAGAAGAAGAAAAGAAGGAGGAGGAGGAGCAGCAGCAGCAGAAGAAGAACAACAACAACACAACAACAACAACCACCACCACCACCACCAAGCAACCACCACCACCACCACCACCACCACCAAGACAGCAGCAGCGCAGCGTGGCTGCCTGCTGACCTGGGCCAGCCTGCTGTAGAAGGCGTCGCAGCTGTACTTGATGGCCATGTCCAGGCGCTGGGCGTCCGGCATCTGCAGCAGCGTCCACACCGCCTCCAGCCTCTCCTGGGGCTTCCGCTCCCGCCCCTCCTCCTCCTCCTCCTCCTCATCCCCCACCTTCACAGGGGAAAGCGTGCATACACACACAGGCATGTGTGCACATGCACAGCACACACACACAAACACACATAGAGTTAAAACACAGTGTGTTGTCTCATCTAGTGTAATGAATAATTAAGTAATGAATGATTTTTGCAGTGTATTGTGTCATCTAAATTAACAAATAATTGTTGCAGTCAGTGTGATGTCTTATCTAATGTGATAAATGATTGTTGCAGTCAGTGTGTTGTCTCATTTAGTTTAATGGGGGACGGGATAGCCTAGTGGTTAGAACATTGCACTGGCAATCTGACAACCCAGGTTCGATTCCCGTTCAAGGGGATAATTTCCCCTGGAGTTAACATCAGTGCAGACTCCACTTTCCCCAAAAGTCCTTCGGATGAGACTATAAACCGAGGCCCCGTGTGCAAACGCACACAGAACATCTTGCGCACACGTTAAATCCTGTTCCGCTTTTTGTAAGAGTAGGCCATTGTGTGCCCGTGGGAACAGATGACAGAATTTACAAAACCGCATACACTTGGGGACTGGATGTAAAAAAGCACATGAGTGCTTATTCCATTATCCTCAATATAAAAATAAATAAATATAAAAGAATAGATAAATAAAAAATAAATAAACACACACAGAGTTAAAACACAGTGTGGTGTCTCATCTAAAGTAATGAATAATTGTTGCAGTCAGTGTGTTGTCTCATTCAGAGTAATGAATGATTTTTGCAGTGTGTTGTGTCATCTAAATTAACAAATAATTGCTGCAGTCAGTGTGTTGTTTCATCCAGTGTAATAAATGATTGTTGCAGTCAGTGTGTTGTCTTATCTAATGTGATAAATGATTGTTGCAGTCAGTGTGTGTGTGTGTGAGTGTGTGTGTGTGTGTGCGTGCGCATGCGTGCATGTGTGTGCATACATGCATGCATGATTGTGTGTGTACGTGTGTGCACATGTGTGTGCATGCATGCATGTATGTGCATGTGTGTGTTGGCATTACCTCACTGGTGAGGGCAAAATCTGAGATACCAGGAGTGGTGGCCTTGGATAGTCTGGACTGGGTCCTGAGGGAAAACAGAAAACACGCGCACACATACACATACACACACACACACTGTACTGTACTGTACTGTACTGTACCAGTCAATCACTGTCTCTCCCCTTTCCTCTTCTTTTACAGTCATGCAGAACTTGTCAGTTCAACCATTACTTTCTAAGTGTCTTTTCAGTTTGAATTTGTAAACTTCCATACATTAGCACAATATAATTCAACAATGACATTTTTTTTTCAAATTTGAATTAGTTAACTTTCTCACATTAACACAAGGAAACTGTATTCTAAAGAATCTGGTTTTCTCCTAATGTTGCACAGCTTTGCCTTATATGAAAAAGCAGGATATACAATAAAAATGGTACGGTAACCTAATTAAAAAAAACACACAAAAAACCCCTAAACAGTGGGGGGGGGGGGGGGGGGGGGGGGGAAGATAGCCTAGTTGTTAGAACATTGCGCTTGTAATCTGATGACCCGTATTCGATTCCCGTTCAAGGGGATATTTTTCCTCTGTAGTAACAATCAGTTCCGACTCCACTCTCCCCAAAAGTCCTTCGGATGAGACTATAAACCGAGGCCCCGTGTGCAAACATACGCATAACATCTTGCGCACCCATTAAATCCTGTTCTGCTTTTTGTAAGGGTAGGCCATCGTGTGCTGGTGGGAACAGATGACAGAATTGACAAAACTGCATACACACGGGGACTGGATGTAAAAAAGCACATAAGTGCTTATTCCACTATCCTCGATATAAAAGAATAAGATAAATAGATTTTTTTTAAATTTCAAACATACAAAAAAGCCCTCTACCAATGGACTACAAAAACAGTCTATGATCATATCAACAAATACGATACAACCAGCCATAATGGTGCAGTGGTTAGCATATTGGCTTCCTGGCAGGAGGGTCGTGGGTTTGAATCCCATGAGAGTTACAGGCTTCGTTTTTGTTTTTGCCCTGGCTGGCCTCTACCCACACCTAGTTGGCTCACCAGGGTGACTGGGACCACACAGTTGAGCTTCAGTCACTTTGAAGGAAAGAGGAAAGGTGGCAGGATGGTTTAGATATTCACCTGCCTATCAAGTGAACTGTGAGGATCTGGGTTTGATTCCCAGCCTTGCCCTTTCTTTCTTCCTTCCCAGTTTGACAGGAAAATCACACTGAATGTTAAAGTCTTTCAGTGGCAACTCTAAACCAGTCGGAGCAAAGTGCTTACAGACACTTGCGCACATTAAAAGAACCCACAACAGTTGACAATCACAAAGAGCAGGAAGACACCTCCTGACTGTTCTGGCAAAATTGGTAGGTTCCATTGCCAACTGAAGTCAGACTTCAGCTGCCTTAATGGTGGGGGGGGGAGGGGGGGTGGGGAAGTTGCATACGCAAAAATGTCACTGTTGGTAAACCTCTGAGCTCTAGCTGAAGAATGGAGGGGGGAAAAATCACTTTCTGGATGCGATTACATGATTGTTGCTCCGTTTTCACTGTGACATCAGTTTTAGTTTTTCATGCATGTGTGCATATATGCATGAGGGTATGTGTGCATGTGTGTGTGTGTGCCCACATAACTGTGTTAGTGCATATACCAGATGCATGCACACAAGCATGCAGAGTACAAAATTAACGTGGACACGAAAGTATGTCTAAACATGTTTTGACCATGGCCATTCATGCCAGTAAAAATGGATGATCGGATTTTATATATATATATTAAAACTCCATTTATACATTTACACATCATCCTTTAGTTGGATTGTGGCTACCTTTGATAGTGGGTAAAAACCATTTGCATATGCAAAAATCTCACAATTGGTGAACCTAAGAGCTGTAGCCCAGGAAAAGGGAAAAAAACTGTATAACACCAAGCAAACACACACTTCAGAAAAAAATAGTATCCTTACATGCATATCAATCATTATTTGGGCATGTGCATGAACACAGAGAATGATGGCTTTCTCAAAGTGATGTAGCACTGAAAGTTTAACACTGCTTTTCTTGACAATCTTATTTGCAAGCAGTTTTTCACACATGCATGAATGTCTAAATGTGTTAAGTTTCTGAAACAGGCATTCACCATGTCACAAAGCATAAATGCAAACTTTTAAATCAAAATAATAACAAAGAGAAACAAAATAACTTAATTTCTTAACAGAAAACAAAGAGGGAGGAAAAAATCAAACAAAAAACAATATAGTTACTTTCTGCGGTAACACTTATTCTTGTTTCCTCTTCTTTTTGCTTGATTTCTACAAGACCACACATTTCGTACTTCAATTCCTTTGTTTGATTTCTATCAGATCATGTGTTTCCCATTTAAACATGGTCTACACAAGAATGAAATATGAGTCTTCAACAAAATAAGCTTATGGGAAAATGAAGAATGTTTTTGAAAAAGGAAGAAAACCCTTTTACTGTATTAACTCATCTCTCAGTCTTAATTTTAAGACAGTATATTCATATAAGACTTATGGGATTTTTTGTTTAATGTCCATTCACTACTTGGTGATAAGGAATCATACAAGAGTGTGAGGTGTGTGTTGTGTGTGTGTGTGTGTGTGTGTGTGTGTGTGTGTGTGTGTGTGTGTGTGTGTGTGCACAAGCATGTGTGTGTGGTGTGCATGTGTGCATGCATGTGTTGTGTGTGTGAGTGTGTACATGTGTGTGCATGTGTGTATGTGTGTGTGCATACATATGTCTGCATGAGCATAGGCATGCATGTGTGTGTGGGGGGGGGGGGGGGGGGAGGTATTGTATGCAAAACAAAACAAAATCCTGAACAAAAAAAAAAAACCCAACTCTAAGCCACACATTCTGACAACGTCTCCCTGAGGACACCCTCTGCAGCAGGCCCTGCCCTGCCCTGTCTGCCTGCCTGCCCCACTCACCCTCTGTGTGTCTGGGGTCCCTTGTTGAGGCGGTTGAGGGTGGCTCTCTCCTGCAGCGTTTTGGCGGACAGACGGCCAGGGTCCTGCACCTGACTGGCGCTCTCTGACTCCTCCACCTCCTCTGAACCACAGAAATACAGCACAGAAAACAACATCAACACCTGCTTTTCTTCTTTAAACTCAATTTTTAAAAAATAAAAATTTAAAAAGGCAAGAACTCACGATGATGATGATGATGATGATGATCATGATGATAAGAAGAAGAAGACGGAGGAGGAGGAGGAGAACAACACAACAATAACAACAACAATGACGATGATGATGATGATGATGACAATGAATATGATGATAAGAAGAAGAAGAAAAGGAGGAGGAGGAGCAAAAGAAGAAGAAGAAGAAGAAGAAGGAGCAAAAGAAGAAGAAGAAGAAGAAGAAGAAGAAGAAGAAGAAGGAGGAGGAGGAGGAGGAGGAGGAGGAGGAGGAGGAGGAGAAGAATGATTATGGTGATGGCGATGGTGATGATGATGATGATGATGATAAAAATAATTATAATCATAATCATAATCATAATGTATCCATGGAATTTTTATAGCATTGAATCTTGTAAAGCAAACAAATCAAACGCCTTACAATACTGTTACTATTACTACTTTAAGTTCTACTGCTGCCACCTCTTCTCTTCATCTGTGTGTGTGCATGCATGTGTGCGTGTGTGCATGTGTGTGCATGCATGCATCCGTACATATGTGTATCTCACTACAGAATAAGACTTACACTTATTCAACTCTTCATTCTTTTTTGTTTGTTTTTTGGATAAACAAAAAGAAGAAAACACTTTATATTTATGTTCTGTATACATCCCTTTCTTTGTCCAAAAAAAAAAAAATCCCTGCATATTTGTCAATGTTCTTTCAAATATGAGAAAAAAACAGCAAGGCAAGAATGTTTACATATCACATCAATCAAAGAATGTTTACATATCACATCAATCAAACAATGAATCAACAAAGAAAGACATCCAATTCATTTTGCTTCTGACAGTTCTTCTCTGTTTGGGTTGCCTTTCATTTTTATTCACATTTGCCAGGTATCCTTTTTGGATGCCCACTGACACACGTATCAATCACTGTCAGACAAACTGTCAATCAAAACAGCCAACCAATGAAACGCCATCATACCCTGGAGGGAGGGATCTTTGCCCAGGCCTCCCATCAGCACGCAGTTGGCGTTCCACACGCCCTCCTTGTACTCGTTCTTCACCGCGCGCAGCTCTTCCATCTTTCGTTCACGCTCCCTGTCATTCCAACATAAACAGCCCAAAGTTAGAATATGGCTACCTTTAAAGTGGCAAGCAAAACGGTCGCATGAGCAGAATTGCACCATTGAGTGAATCTTGGAGCTGTAGCTGAGAAAGCGAAAAACAAAACATAAACAATTTCTGCAACTGCCTATACCTGATCTTTTTTTTTTTTAAATTACATACTTTATAGTTTTGCCTTTACTTTGGTTAGAATAAAAAATAAAATGATGTTGAACAAAAGGTTATACACATTTCTTCATTCAGGATAGGCAGCTGATACAGATTTTTACAAATGACTGCATGCTAACATGCATAGTATATGCATGAACACACACACATATCCACACTTAAACATGTGCATCTGTATACATGCATGCATGCATGCATATGCACAAACATTCACAGCTATGCAAGCACACACACATGCGTTCCTACACTCATACACTCGTACACTCTTACACATGCACAAACACACACATAGACATTCACACACAGTGCTTATTCCATTACTCTCCCAATAAAAGAATAAATAAAGATGAAAATAAAACACATACACACGCACGCATGCATGCACACACACACATACGCACAGATACACATTTTTTCAAGTGAGTGCACGCCAACGTGCATTATATACATGCACACATACATATCCACACTCAAATATGTGCACGCACATGTGCATCCATATGCATGCATGCATATGCACACACATGCATGCCTACACTCATACACTCTTACACATGCACAAACACACACACACACATTCACACACAGTGCTCATTCCATTACTCTCCAGATAAAAGAATAAATAAAGTTGAAAATAAAACATGCACACACACACACACACACACACACTACACACACTCACACACACACACAAGCATGCAACAGGAACTGCCATATGAGAATTATCCACCGTACTGAAAATCGCAGTCATAAATTAGGTGTTAAAAACAAGCCTGCAACAATTGCCTTCCACTTCTATCAAAAATATTTGAATATTACAAATAACAGAGAAAATATTAGCAATTTGTTATCATAGCTTTAAGTACATCAGTACATTTCAGTATGATAAAAAATTGGTAAGCCAAATATCATCATGAATGATAATGTGAAATGAAAAAATGTGAAAGGTCTAATATGTGAAAGGTCTAATATTTTTTAAAAAGAAAATACTTTTGGAAGACTTGAAGCATCCACCATCTTTTTTTTTAAGTTCACATGATAAAGTATGCACACACAAAAATGAAACAAACAAACACACACAAAGAAAGCTACACAGTTAACACTAAATCTAAAATGTCAATTCTCCAACAACCTCTAGAATAAAAGATACAAGCATGAGGGTCAGTAAATGTTCTCACACACACACACACACACACACACACACACTTGCACCCATGCATACATGCACCCATGCATGCACGCGCTCACACACGACACACACACACACGCACACACATACACACATGTGCGCGCGCGTAACAAATTTAGAAACTTCAGCATTTGAAAGCAGAAAGCAGTCAGGCTCCCTGATAATCCCAACAGATGATATTTCATTACCTATGGAAGCATAAGAGCAAGGACTGGAAGGTTGGAGCCCTCAGCAACCATCTTGCTACACATCTCACAGGCCCTGTACTGGCTGGCAAACTGTTTCAGCAGTGTTGTGTTATGGGTGAACGAAGCATTCTACTTCAAATCTATTCCAGGTTCTTTTTTTCCTCCCTGTTTTTTTTTCCTATTTGAGGACATTTCAAGGCTGTTGTAAAATCACAACTAAACCTGACCCCTTGCACCAGGAGGGTACACAGAGCAAGCAGTGTATAAACCACTGTAAGGGGGTGGGGAAGGGGGTGGGATTGTCTAGCAGTTTGTTGAGCTCATGATCTGACAGCTTACGTTTTAACCACCACTGAGATGCCTGTTCAAGGGGATTTTTCCCTCTAGAGTTGATTAAAATCAGTGCTGACTCAACCACTCTGAAAGTCCTTTGAATGAGACTATAAACTGAGGTTCTGTGTATGAATGCATGCAGAACATCTTCCACACAGCCTGTTTCACCTTACAAGATACAAGAAGATACAAGATACAGCCTTTATTGTCCACTAACATAATTATGGCAAAATGCCTTTTAGAAGAGCAGGCTACTGCATGCTGGTAGACACGGATGATAACATCTGTAAAAAATGCCTTCACACTGGCGCTGCGTCAAGAAATCAGCCCTGAAGTCAGAATGTGGCTACCTTAATGGTGGGCAAACAGTCCCGAACACAAAATCTGACCACTTGTGAACTTCGGAACTCTAGCGGAGGAACAAAAGAAATCTTCTTCTTAACCCCACAGCGCATTCTGCTTTGAACAGGAGCTGACTGCAGCCCCCCTCCCCCTTCCATTCCTACAAATACTTGGCTGAGGGGGATCAAACCCACAACTTCCCAGCTAATGCTGAACCAGTGTACCAGATATACCGGTCAACCTTTTGCTCTTTAGCTCAGCAGTAAGCCAAAGTGGTTTTTATTTTTTACACAAGACATTATGAAATGTTAGAACATACACTACAATACAGAGATAAAATTGACCCAAAACATATCCTTCTGCTGTGTGTCTTCATGAGTCTGTGTGTGTGTTGTGTGTGTGTGTGTGCGCGCGCACGCATATGAATGCGTGAAGTCAAGTCAAAATGACCTTTATTGAGGGCAAAAGATTAAGTTTACACAACTTTATTTCATCCTGTCCTCACTAAAAAGAAAAAATTGACATGTGTGTGTCTGTGTCTGTGTACATGTGTCTCTGTGTGTCTATACATGCCTGTGACAGTATGTACATGTCCATGACTGTGCAACGTGTGTGCATATTGTGTGAGTGAGTTAGACATAACAGTTCTGTTCAAAGGCAGACATGAACACATCTACAAGACAGTTTAGCAATCAGTCACTACTCTTTCAAGCTGTATTTCCACAAAGACCACCATAAAAAAAATTAGTTCATATACAGCAGTTACACAAAAACTTCTTCTACAAAATAAGACGAAATCATTTTACCTCTCCTTCTTGCTAAGAACTTTTCTGAAGAAAAGAAAGAGTGTAACATTATGATTCACCTACATGTATGTAAAGAGAAAAAAAAAAGGTAAAGGGTGTCCCATAACCTATACGGTCATAGGGGAGCGAGGCGTCAGAGACCTCACTTCTCTAGGGGCCAGCATATTGAGGGCAGCGCCCATCTCCTCTCCCTCGCTGCTTTACCTTCCCTGACCCTAAAGAGGCAGGTACCCATTTACAGCTGGGTGAACTGGGGGACTGTACTGAAGCCAAGGCGCACAAACGGTCACCCATCCAAATGTACAAATACTTTAATCTGACTCATATTCAATAGTTTTCCTTAACCAACAGAAAAGGAGAGAAAGGAATTCCCAGAGAGCAACCACCAAACTTGGCAACCCAAATGAAAAGCAAACAAAATCATTCAACACAACCTTCAGATCATCTAATTGTGCGATATTTCAAGACAACCTTCTGACAAATGCACACAAGCAATCAACCAAATAGATAATATAATATGGTTTCTTCTCTGAACATTTCATTTTCACACGACACATGTCAAGCCTTTTCTAAACATGCTCTGACTAACCAGCTCAGTCCCATTACTGGCAGCCGTTTCCTTTCACCCTGAGATACCTGACTACAGCTGAACACTGTCCATCATCATCCTGCTCCACACTGTCCATCATCATCCTGCTCCACACTGTCAATCATCCTGCTCCACACTGTCAATCATCCTGCTCCACACTGTCAATCATCCTGCTCCACACTGTCAATCATCCTGCTCCACACTGTCAATCATCCTGCCCCTCACTGACAATCATCCTGCTCCTCACTGTCAATCATCCTGCTCCACACCACACACTGTCAATCATCCTGCTCCACACTGTCAATCATCCTGCTCCTCACTGACAATCTTCCTGCTCCTCACTGTCAATCATCCTGCTCCACACAACACACTGTCAATCATCCTGCTCCACACTGTCAATCATCCTGCTCCACACTGTCAATCATCCTATTACACACCACACACTGTCAATCATCCTGCTCCACACTGTCAATCATCCTGCTCCACACCACACATTGTCAATCATCCTGCTCCACACTGTCAATCATCCTGCTCCACACTGTTAATCATCCTGTTCCACACCACACACTGTCAATCACCCTGCTTCACACTGTCAATCATCCTGTTCCACACCACACAGTCAATCACCCTGCTCCACACTGTCAATCACCCTGCTCCACACCACCCATGACAGCCACACAAGTCTCCCCAAAGAAATCAATAATGGACACTCCCCCCCCCCTCCACAAAAAGCAATAACAAATCCACCTTGTATTCATTGGAATAAACAAATAAAGTGGATTTCCCCTTCCCCCATAAAACAACAACAAAAACTGCATACATCAGAGCAAACAACAACAACAACAACAACAAAAGACAAAAGAAGAGAATAGTTGTGTGTGTCGTGTGTGTGTGTGTGTGTGTGTGCGCATGCGTGCATGCGTGTGTGCGCGTGTGTGCATGCGCATGCATGCACGCGCATGCATGCATGTGTGTGTGCACAAAAGTATCCATGTTAGTCAAACTGCATACATGCATGTATGTCTGCAAGCATGTGTGAGTAAGTATGTTAGATCATATACAGAGAAACTGCTGCTACTTTTTTTCTGTTTCTATCTCTGTATCTATCTATGTAACTATCTATGTAACTATAAGTAAATAAATTAATTAATCAATTAAAAATATAAATAGAGATTGAGAAGAGAGACAGACAGACAGACAGACAAACAGATAGAGTGGGACATACAAACTGACTGAGACAGACATCCAGAGACAGAGCATACAGACAGAGACAGACAGAAAGAGACAGACAAACAGAGCATACATACATACATACAGAGCATACAGACAGAGAGAAACAGACAGACGGAGACAGACAGTCAAACAGAGTATACAGACAGACAGAGACAGAGACAAAAATCTGTCAGTTCACAAACAGCACTGTAAAATCTTTCTACAGAATAAGGAACTGCTTTACCTCTCCATCTTGCTTACAATTTCACTGAAGAAAGAGAAAGGGTACACAATAAGATCTGATTCCATGCATTCGCACACAGTGTTATTTATACAAGTTTTTTTTCTTGAACAATTAAAGCTATAATAAAAGAAACTCAGAAAACAACAAAAGAATCAAAAACTCTTGAAAATAACAATCAATCATGTGAACAAAATCTTAGTATACTGTTCTCCATTCTATCTTTCAAATAAATGTAAAACCAGCCAACAAACCATACAGGCACACACACACACACACACCAACACACACACACACACACCAACACACACCAACACACACAGAGTAACACACACACACACACAAACACACGAGTACAAATACACACATGCATGAACACACACGCACGCACACACACACACACACAGACACAAGTACGCACACACAAACACATATCATCCTGCTCCACACCACACACTGACAGTCACACTGTCATAAATAATATAAGTTTGGAAGTCTGTCAAAACTGATGACCTCCCTCTTTCACTTCGCCAAAAACCAGATACCTTCAAATCCAGCCTCAAAACACACTTATTTCCTACCTGACACTTTTCCCTCATATCCGTCTCTACTTTTTCAACAGCATCCTTCATCTCCTAAGTGTGTTCGCGGTGTGTGTGTGTGTGTGTGTGTGTGTGTGTGTGTACATACACGTGCATAAATTTGAAATATGTTCTTTATTATATTTGAGGAAAGTTGCATGTGCGTAAATGATTTGAGTGCAAGCGCTTCGATTTGTTTGTTTTACAAGACTCGGCGCTATATAAATTCCATATATTATTATTATTATTATTATTATGTTCACCATACCTGACAGATACTGATGCTCTGTGTGTGTGTGCGTGCATGCGGGCATGTGTGTGTGTGTGTGCATGCGTGCATGTGTGCATGTGTCTGTGTGTGATTGTGTTTGTGTATTCGTGCAAGCACACATGCACCCGTGAGAGTGTGTACCTGTGCATAATGACCCATGCATGCATGTGTGAGTGTGTGTGGGGGGGGAAAGGGGAAAGGGGGGGGAGGGGGAAGGCTTACATGTGTGTGTGTGCCTGTACACAAAGGCCTGTAAGAGCGTGTATATGTCTATGAGTGTGCATACATGCATATATGCATGCGTGTGAGAGTGTATGAGGTATTCCTACAGCATTTCTTTGTCCAAAACAGACAGACATACAAAAAAATTCAACAAAAAGATCTGGAAAACTGCTGTTAGTCTTTCTGCCTCTAATTAAAAAAAACAACCATCAACATAATTTGTATATTAAGGTATCAAAAAAAAAAAATTTCTACAGAATAAAAGCAATAAAAGGAAAATGCTTTACCTCTCTTCCTTGCTAATCTCTTCACTGAAGAAAAGAAACAGGGTGTACAGTATGATTCAGGCCCCTTGGGGTTTTTTAAGCAGCTTTGTCTAACTAAGTATTTCCACACTGACAATCACCTTGTTCCCCACTGTCATTCATCCTGCTCCACACTGTCAATCATCCTGCTACACAATGTCAATCATCTGCTCCACACCACACACTGTCAATCATCCTGCTCCACACCACACACTGTCAATCATCCTGCTACACACTGTCAATCATCTGCTCCACACTGTCAATCATCCTGCTCCACACCACACACTGTCAATCATCCTGCTCCACACTGTCAATCATCCTACTACATACTGTCCATCCTGCTCCACACCACACACTGTCAATCATCCTGCTCCACACTGTCAATCATCCTGCTCCACACCACCCACTGACAATCATCCTGCTCCACACCACACACTGTCAATCATCCTGCTCCACACTGTCAATCATCCTGCTCCACACCACACACTGACAATCATCCTGCTCCACACCACCCACTGACAATCATCCTGCTCCACACCACACACACTGTCAATCATCCTGCTCCACACCACCCACTGACAATCATCCTGCTCCACACCACACACTGTCAATCATCCTGCTCCACACCACACACTGACAATCATCCTGCTCCACACCACACACTGACAATCATCCTGCTCCACACTGTCAATAATCCTGCTCCACACCACCCACTGACAATCATCCTGCTCCACACCACACACTGTCAATCATCCTGCTCCACACTGTCAATAATCCTGCTCCACACCACACACTGACAGTCATCCTGCTCCACACCACACACTGTCAATCATCCTGCTCCACACCACACACTGTCAATCATCCTGCTCCACACCACACACTGACAGTCACACTGTCATAAATAATAAAAGTTTGGAAGTCTGTCAAGGTTGATGTTCACTAGGCCTGCGAGATATTGATGTTGTTTGTGTGTAGGGAGTCTGGATATGTGTGTGTGTGTTTGTGTGTGTGCACGTGTGTATGCATGCGTGCGTGCATATGTGTGCATGTGAGTGTGTCTGTGTCTGTGTGTCTCTGAGTGTATGCATATACAAATGGACCTACATGCATCTGCATTTTCGTGAGTGTGCACACATGTAAGAATGTGCGAGGTGCATCCTTTCAGCATTTCTGTGCCCAAATTCACAGACATGAAAACACAAAATTCAACAAGAAAATCTGGAAAACCGCCACTACTCTTTTTGCCTCTAATGTGTGTTTTTTTGGTTAAACTTGTAGTCTCAATATGATATTACAAAAAGTCTTTCTACAAGCCCAAAAAAGAAGATGCATTACCTCTCTTCCTTGATAACATCTTCACTGAGGAAAAGAAACAGGGAGTACAGTATGATTCTGTTCACTTTGTTTACAAGCAGCTTTGTCCAATAAAGTATTTCATTTTTTCCCTGCTACCTGAAGCTATGATAAAGACAACAATCTGAGAACAACTAACAAACACAAATTTTCTAAAAAAAAGTTCCAAGCACATAAAACATAAGAATTTTAGATATTGTACTTTATCCTACTCTTTAATTGAATACAACATAACCAACTAAATAAACGAATCCTAACCAACCTTAAGAATAAATGCTTTTTCACACAACACATGTCAAGGGTTTTCAGAACATGTTCTTCCTAACCAGCACAGTCCCCTTACTGGCAGCCCTTTCCTTTACCCTGAGATACCTGACTACAGCTGAACACTGTCCATCATCATCCTGCTCCACACTGTCAATCATCCTGCTCCACACTTTCAATCATCCTGCTCCACATTGTCAATCATCCTGCTCCACACCACACTTTCAATCATCCTGCTCCACATTGTCAATCATCCTGCTCCACACCACACTTTCAATCATCCTGCTCCACATTGTCAATCATCCTGCTCCACACCACACTTTCAATCATCCTGCTCCACATTGTCAATCATCCTGCTCCACACCACACTTTCAATCATCCTGCTCCACATTGTCAATCATCCTGCTCCACACTGCCAATCATCCTGCTCCACATTGTCAATCATCCTGCTCCACACCACACTTTCAATCATCCTGCTCCAAATGGTTAATCATCTTGCTCTACACCACACACTGTCAATCATCCTTCTCCACACCACACACACTGTCAAAACTATATATTTATAAGTCTGTCCAAACTGATGTTTACCAGGCCTGAGAGATACTGATGTTGTTTGCCGTATAGTTCAAGAACAACAATACACCAACAACAAAGTACATTATCTGATTCTAGGCAACATATAGCATCATTTGCAGAAGTCATACACTATCATTCAACAGTGGGAAGGCTACAATAGTCTTTCCCAGGACCCTGCATACCCTGGTCTCCTGTAATCAATACTTTTGTTCTAACATTTCCTTGTCTAAATCACCTAGTAGTAAATAGACATTAAACCAAGATAAGAAAAAAAATCTCCACCAATAACAAACATGTCCAGACTATTCTGCTGTAATCCATACCAAACAATAAATGGATGGGATAGCCTGGTGGTTAGAGTGATGCGCTTGTGATCTGCTGAACCAGGTATGAACCTCGTTCAAGAGGATTTTTCCTCTGGAGTTAACATCAGTGCTGACTTCACTCCCCCCAAAAGTCCTTCAGATTAGAGTATAAACCAAGGTCCCGTGTGCAAACACACACAGAACATCTTGTGCACACGTTAA
>CM054147.1:62826481-62843981 GCA_028751875.1 Rapana venosa | reverse complement strand
ATCCATGTTGCCACATCGTCACAACTGTCATTATCATCCATGTTGTCACATCATCACAACTGTCATTATCATCCATGTTGTCACATCATCACAACTGTCATTATCATCCATGTTGTCACATCGTCACAACTGTCATTATCATCCATGTTGTCACATCATCACAGCTGTCATTATCATCCATGTTAGGGGTCTGTCACATCATCACAACTGTCATTATCATCCATGTTAGGGGTCTGTCACATCATCACAACTGTCATTATCATCCATGTTAGGGGTCTGTCACATCATCACAACTGTCATTATCATCCGTGTTAGGGGTCTGTCACATCATCACAACTGTCATTATCATCCATGTTAGGGGTCTGTCACATCATCACAACTGTCATTATCATCCATGTTAGGGGTCTGTCACATCATCACAACTGTCATTATCATCCATGTTAGGGGTCTGTCACATCATCACAACTGTCATTATCATCCGTGTTAGGGGTCTGTCACATCGTCACAACTGTCATTATCATCATCCCCCCTGAAATGATATTCAGCAACCTGAGGAATAATAATAATAATAATAATAATAATAATAATATATGGAATTTATATAGCGCTGAGTCTTGTAAATAAACAAACAAATCGAAGCGCTTATTATTGTGTGGCCAACGGAGACAACCCTGCAAACTAAGCTGTACGGCCCACGAGAGGAGATGGATAGGACTTGTGATTATTTCTCACAAACACATCTGATGGTGTAAAAGCATAATAATAATAATAATAATGAATAGCATTTATATAGCACATTTCTCAAAGCAATGACTCAATGCGCTTTCATACCATGCGCATTTATACACATGCACACACAGCACATAATAACAACAACAACAACAACAACAATGATAATGAGCATTTCTAAAGCGCAAATAAATTTACAAGAGATACCTATCGCACTGTAGAGGCACACACTTGCGTCCGGGCACACACTAGCAGGGCAATTAACAGTACACTCAGAGAAAAGGCACTAGCAATAACATAACTAACAAAAAAAAACATAACCAACAGCCAGGCATGCACATGAAGTAGCCTACAGTGTGACAAACGGCGACCGTCAAGACAAGCACAATATATTAACTAGCTAAGAAATACATTAAAGAGATGTGTCTTCAATGAAGACTTAAACTGGGATAAAGCATACGAGAGAAGAAGAAGATCGACCCTGAAGTTGGAAGGCAGCTACCTTAATGGTAGGCAAATGGCTGCAAACACAAAATGTCACTACTGGTGTAACTTGGGTGTCTAATCAAGGAACAACAACAATAACAAAAATATCATAGCCAGAACAAGCATCAGCACAGTCATCATGGTTTTGGTGGGACTGTCATTGTGTGTCACTTTGCGTATGATAGTATTACTCACACCAATGTTGGCTGCCTGTCACAGGATCATTACTATTGTTGTTACCATCATCACCCTAAGAACAAGCATTAGTATTGTCATCATGTTATCCAACATCTGGGTCGGGTCTCTACATCATCCTGTGTCTCTTCTAAAGGTTGGGCATCTGTCACGGGATCTTCTTCTTCTTCCTTTTTTGTCATGTTTCTCCCAGGGGAGGTTTGACATTGAAGAGCCTTCTCCATCTCTCTCTGTTTTGAGCTTCCTCCTTATTTATGCCCCATCTGTCACGGGATCTTTATTATTAATATCATCATCAGGACTAGGAGGGCAGGTTAGCCTAGTGGTTTGAGTGTTCAGCTCGCGATCTGACGGCTCAGGATCAAGCCACCTCTGAGGTGCCATTCAAGGGGATTTGTTCCCTGGAGTTAACATCAGTACTGACTGCCAGAGGTTTTCTGGATGAGACTGTAAACCAAGGTCCCATGTGTGAACACACAGAGAACATCTTGTACACCCAGTGCAGACCTTTCCTTTTCAGTGCACTGATGAAGCATTGGTGCATGCTGACCATCTTTGACTTTCAGCAATTCACAAATTGTTCACATGATTTACAGGTTTTCCAACTCATTGGAATAGCAACACCTACAGCAGTCCTGGCGTCACAAAGTGACAGGCGTGTCCGACTATGGCAGAAAGTCTTTAGTCTTATAGTCTTTCGGATGAGACGATAAACCGAGGTCCCGTGTGTTACACGTAATTATTTAGCGCACGTAAAAAAACCACGGCAACAAGAGAGTTGTCCCTGGCAAAATTCTTAGAAAAAAGCCACTCTGATAGGGAAACAAATACAGTTGCAGACATGAAAAAAAAAAAAAAAAAAAAGGGTGGCGCAGCGCTTGTGGCGACGCGCTCTCCCGCTCTCCCCGGGGAGAGCAGCCCGAATTTCACGGAGAAATCTGCCGTGACTTAAAGTGGTATGAAATGAAATCTGAGCGCTTTGATTTGTTGCTTTACAAGATTCAGCGCTATATAAATTCCATACATTATTATTATTATTATTAAAGAAGATTTTGAAAAACAACAACAAATCAACAGTCTTCATTCTGTCCAATCACACATAAACCACTCATACTTTTATATCAGCCCTTTCTCTTGAGCAGCATGCTTTCTCTTTAACTGTTAACAACAGTAATCTTCATGTTATTGTGGGCTAACTGTCAATGACTGAATATCTCAAGGAAGATGTTGGTATATAAGGATTTCCTTCATTATCCAGTAAATATGGCAGCTTTTGATTTGAAAACTGATTCCTGAGGCAGATGCAGCTTTGTTGTATATAAAATCAATCATATCCCCTTTTTTGTGAATTAGCTGTTGGATACTGATACCATGTCAAGATAGGCATGTGTGCAGGTCAATGTTTTTTCTTTTGCAGTTCATTTTGTTTTACACTGGATGCAGTGTAAAACAAAACACACAAAACTACAGACATTTATGACAAAAATCTTTGTAAATATACAAATTCTTTGTAAATATACAAATATATTTTAAACTGACAGAATGTGTTTCAACTTGATCAACTTTCATTACTACAGTATAAACTGGAGTGTGGCTCCAATGAGTTAACGTGCATACTTCAACTTCAGCCTGCATGCACACATGGAGCAGGGGAAAGCATGAACAGGTCTGCATTGCACATAAGTGACCTGGGAGATTATCAAAATCTCCCCCTTTGCTTCAGAAGCTGTTGCTCAGGTTTAAGCCTGTGATCTCCAGGACCACTCAGATTAGAAGCCCATCACCATAACCAGTGAACTACCTGGTCCCGTCAGGAAAAGCCCCCCACACCTTTTCCAGCCACTATACACCTGCAAGGTTAGGTACCCCTTCACCATTACTGTAAATGTCTATTCCCTGCCATTAGAAAGATGGATGATCACAGAAACCACATTATAAACCTAGTGATAGAAATAAGCACACCTCAGCCCTTCATTATCACCTGGACAGAAATTTGATTTTACCACAAAGACATAAACCAAAACACCAGAAAGAACAACTGAACCCAACATGTGGCCAAAGGTCATTAAAAACAAAAAAAAAACCAACAACCCAAAACAGAATTTGAACACACTTGAAATGTGCCATTTCTCTCTCTCTCTCTCTCTCTCTCTCTCTCTCTCTCTCTCTCTCTCTCTCTCTCTCTCTCTCTCTCTCTCTCTCTCTGTGTCTCTGTCTCTCTCTCACACAAACACACACACACACACACACACACACACACACACACACACACACACACACACACACACACCAAATGGAATGCTTTTGGACAGAGTCGTATACAAATAAAATGTTTACATGGTATGGCTGATGTTTATTTGTCTTTCCATCATAGATCCTTTATCCAGCTTGTCAAAAGCTAAGCTTTCACCCCACTTCATCTATAGCATTCAGCTTTCTAGCTTCTGTAGCGTCTGATAGTTCTGTCAGATTTCTGCCCATCAGGTTCAAGCAGATGTCTACAGGGAGAGCGTCACTTTGCAATGCCAACTTTTCCCCTGTACCCATACCTGTTTCCCACAGATATTTACTTTTTTATTTTAAAAAATTGATGTGGCTTTTTTTTCTCTGTGTTCTAAATGCAGATTTTGCTTAAGGGAAAGATGGGGGGTGGGGAGGGGAGGGGGATCTTCAAGCTCAGAGCAAGAGAAATTACCCTGCAGCTGGCTAAAACAAAAATTAAATTTAAAAAAAAAGAAAGAAAAACAAATCTGCTCTCAAAATGATAGCTGCAGAGGAAAGAGATGTGGGAAAAAACCAGAACTAACCACTTACAACCCATAAATAGCAGAAACATGCCAGCCATTATAAACAACCAACCAACCAACAAACAACCAACAAACCAAAGCCTGGCAAAGAACCCCAACCAAAACTCAAACCACAGAGCCTGTCCACAGAGCAGTCAAACAGAATGTGGTGGTTACACCCCCCCCCCCCCCCCCACTCCCCCACCACCATCACCACAAAGAAGCAGGGAGGAAATCGACACTGAACAAAGCAAAGACCTTGTACTTCCCACTGTACCCTCTCTCTTGAAGCTCTTCCTGCTGTGGACACAGCAACCCTTCCTTACAGTATCATCATGATAGATAACAAACAATCATGAATTGAATGAGAATGATGATGTTGATGATAAAAGCAATCATATTGATGATGACGAAAATAATGATGATGATAATAATGATGATGGTGATGATAATGATAATGATGATGATGATAATAACAATAACAAAAATAATGGTAACAACAATAATGATAATTTCAAAATTTTTATATATATATATATATATATATATATATATATACTTTCTTTTTTGATAATGCACTTGCTTTGTCTTTCATCTACACATGATCAAAATGAAGAGAACTGGAACAAAACTGCACCAGTCAATGATTGCTTAAAAATCACTTGAACAGGCATGGGAAAGAATACAATGTGTTGACAACATTTCTGAGAATGTGTGGCACAAATCTGTTGACACTGTTTCTGAAAATGTTCAGCAAAAATATGTTTCCAACATTCTGAAAATGTTCCGCACAAATCTGTTTCCAACATTTCTGAAAATGCTCGGCACATAAATCTATTGACAACATTTCTGAAAATGTGTGGCACAAATCTGTTGACACTGTTTCTGAAAATGTTCAGCAAAAATATGTTTCCAACATTCTGAACATGTTCAGCACAAATCTGTTTCCAACATTTCTGAAAATGCTCGGCACACAAATCTGTTTCCAACATTTCTGAAAATGCTTGGCACACAAATCTATTGACAACATTTCTTAAAATGTTTGGCAGGAGCATAAACGATAGAGCAGGAGGATGAAGGAAATACTTACAACAGGAGCAAAGATGTTCTCTCCTTGGAAATTCTTTGGCGGGTTGGTTGGTCTGCAGACAAAAGACACAGCAGCTATCAGCCCTACTGCCTATAGTACAACATACATAGTGTCACCTACTACATGCCATCTATAGTGTCAGTCAACACATGTTTATCACTAACACTAGTTCAAAGACTGCTAAACCTGGTGTGTATTGACACACACGTGCACACACGCATGTACACATACATGCAAGCACCAACACACACGCACACACATGCATGCACGCGCACACACACCCTCACACAAATGCAAACTCATACATATGAATGAACACATTAGGCACTCACATATGAACATCCAGATATATATTAGATATGTATGTATGTATGTATGTATGTATGTATGTATGTATGTATGTGTGTGTATATATGTGTGTGTATATATATATATATATAAGAGAGAGAGAGAGAGAGAGAGAGAGAGAGAGAGAGATAGTTTGAGATATTCTGATTTAAAAAGTCTTGAATGGTGATCAGTTTGGAGTACAGTTGGCTCAAAAGCACTCCATCCCTGAAGTTGGAATGCAGCTACCTTAATCAATGGTGGCTAAAAACGGTCACATACACAAAACTTCATCATAGATGATCCTAGCTAAAGCTCTAGCTGAGGAACAACAAAAAAACATGCTCCAAGCATTGTGAAAGTTAGTTAATAATTATATTGACTTTTGCAATGAACTGTTCTACTTGACATTCACTTTTAGCTAGTTTGGAATGCCAATATATTCACGAAATATTTTAGTGACATAGTTTTGCTTGTAACTTGTAACCTCATTTTCTTGCAATAGATTCTACATTTAAATATATATATACTTTAGTAAACATAATAATAAAATCAAAGCTATCATTTGTGGTCTAGATACTGATCAATTAAAACAAAAATTACTGATCTTCCATATTCTATCTTGGCAACAGTGTCTGACCATGATGGCATCAGTGTCGATGCACTTAGATTTCCTCACACATTCCTACTGGCACGCAACAAGCAGCCTACTTTTTTTAAAAGTCAAAACAAGATGTGACACACAAGCCATAATTATTGTCTATGCCTGCATTCACACATGGACACTTAAAGTTTAAAAGTCTCATCCACAGGGCTGGACTAGATCTACACCAATGCTGGAGCTGCACAAGCTGGGCTGGGATGGGGTGGGATGGAATGGATAGCAGCTGAAGAAAGTGGGGGGAAATGACAGCTGTGGTGGACATAAGTGAGACTGAAACCCCTGACCCCCGAATCAAGCATCAAACTTCCTACACACTCAGCCCCTATCCCAATTTTCCCTCCCCCCTCAAGCATCAAACTTTCTACACACTCAGCCCCTATCCCAATTTTCCCTCCCCCCTCAAGCATCAAACTTCCTACACACTCAGCCCCTATCCCAATTTTCCCTCCCCCCTCAAGCATCAAACTTTCTACACACTCAGCCCCTATCCCAATTTTCCCTCCCCCCTCAAGCATCAAACTTTCCTACACACTCAGCCCCTATCCCAATTTTCCCTCCCCCCTCAAGCATCAAACTTTCTACACACTCAGCCCCTATCCCAATTTTCCCTCCCCCTCAAGCATCAACCTTCCTACACATTCAGCACCCCCCCGCCCCCCTCTCCCCCCATGCAGCTTACGTTCTGGCCCAGGCTTTCATGTCCTGCTGACCCCAAGGCGGGGATTTCTCTCGGTACAGTTCCGGGTTGATGACCCGCTGGCTGACCTTTCGACCCAGTGAGGCCGACGCCATGGTGCCCGCGATGTTGACCGACTCCGGTGCTGACACCACCATCACATCCTGGTGACATACACACACGCATAAAAGTATGCATGCATGCACACGCACACATTCACACACAGGCATGCCCACATACATGTATACACACATAAGCTTTTTTCCAGATTGTATATCCTTTAACCCCTTTTGGGGCATGGAGGATTACAAACGTATTTTATAGGAGAATAAACCTGACAGCAATTCACATACACACACACACATTTTCAAAGGGAACACTTAATTTCTGTCCACCAGAAGCCAAAACCCACGAAATAATTAATGAATACCGCCTAGGCATAACACAATAATAACAACAAATTTATTAAAACAGTGCCTGGGCTGTATCACAGTTCTTGATTAAACCATTGATGTATGGGGCACCAGCAAAAAGAGAGGCTGTATGATCAGTGGCTTGTGGAATTCCACTTTACAGCTTAGTCTTTAGTGATCGACTAGGACTCTCTGACTAGGAGGCTTGACTTGCACAGTCCTTATGTGCTGCAGCCCTGGGGGCTAGTTGGCCTTTGGAGAACATCTCCAATGTTGTCTTTGCCCTCTTGGCTGAGAGAGTGGGGATGTGCTGCGGGCAAGGCACCTTCACTATAATAAAATTTCGGCCTAATTTCCAAAATAGCAGCTGCTTCCTCTGCTGCTTTTGAAGTCACTGTCAAACACGACAGACAAACACATGATAAAACATCAGTGTCTTAAGCTAACTCACAGGATTTGAGGAAATGAGCAATATTTAAAGATAAAGAAAGGTAAAGGTGTCCCATAACCTGTGTGGTCGTAGGGGAGTGAGGCGTCAGAGACCTCACTTCTCTAGGAGCCAGCATATCAAGGACAGCAGCGCCTATCTCCTCTCCCTCGCTACTTTACCATCCCTGACCCTAAAGAGGCAGGTACCCATTTACAGCTTACTGTACACTAAACGTGTCACTCACATAGTCCAGGTTGAGGTGGTCGTAAGGCACAGTCTTCATGATCTCTCTGTACACCTCCCGGATCTCGTCACTCAGGAACAGGTTCTTGTCCAGGTTTTTCACCGTCACCGGGTCAATCTGACAATGGTGACAGCAAATTGGGATTTAGAGAGGGATGGGGGAGAGTGGGGAGAAGGAGGGAGGGAGAGAAAGAGAGGGGTAGGGAGAGAGAGAGAGAGAGAGGGCAGAAAAAAGAGAAAGTGTGTGTGGTTTAAAAAAAAAAAAAATTATATTCTTTTATTTCAAAGATAATGGAATAAGCACTGATGTGCTCTTTATCATCCAGTCCCCGTGTGTATGCAGTTTTGTAAATTGTGTCATCCGTTCACACTGGCACACAATGGCTTACTCTTCAGAAAAGCGAAACAGGTTTTAATGTGTGCACAAGATGTTGTGGGTGCGTTCGCACATGGGACCTCGGTTTATAGTCTCATCCGAAGGACTTTTGGGGTCAATCTGACAATGGTGACAGAAAATTGTGATTTAGAGAGAGAGGGAGAGGGGTGAAAGGAGGAGGAGAGAGAGGGAGGGAGGGATGGAGAGAGAGAGAGAGAGAGAGAAAGAGAGGGAGAGAGAGAGTGCGTGTGTGTGTGTGTGTGCGTGCGTGCGTGTGTGTGCTTACATAAGTACATGGTTGGTTCATTTTTTCCTTACACTAATAAAAAAATCTACTAAAAACTGGCTGAAAATTGCTTGAAACATGCAAGAAAGCAGTCACGATTTGCAAAGAAGTAAACGCAATCATGTGACTGGCAAGATTGTCAGTTATGTGATGACCCCTGAACTGCAGCTACATCCCTTGTTGGGAGCAAGAGGATCAATCACACCAGGGCTGCATGCCTGTACAAATACATAAACAGTCAGCATGCACGTTTACTCCCAGTTCAAAATTTTCCAAGAAGAACGAGGCACAGCCGGCCAGCAAAAGCAGATGACACTTAACAAGAACACAGGCCTCCCTCATGGGGTTGCCCCGAGGGCCTGTCGATATGAATACCATCCTCACCTTCTGGAAATTCTGTGCTAGGAGAACCCTCTTTTCTATCCTTCTCTTTGTTTCTGCCTCGTTCCTTTTCTTCCAGTCACCTCCTTCTTGTCTATTTTCTGCCATCTTGGTCCATTCTCCTGCCTTTTTTTCCAGAAAGACTCAAGAGACAATTCTCTCTTATGCTTAAGTCAGATGCGCTGAGCCTGACTTGTCAAGCTGCGTGACACATTTTCACTCATATGACAGACAAGAATAGTTGCTGTCTGAGTGTTTAGTGAAGAAGAAGAAGAGAAGAAGAAGAATGCACTCTATTGTAGTGTTTAGACATCATGCTTAAAGGCAGAATTTGGCAACTTTAACGATGGGATTGTAACAGGTCACATACACAAAAATATCACTGGTGGTGAATCTCAGGGTTCTAGCTAAAGAGAGAAGAAGAATCGTGGATCGGTAGTCTAGGGGTAATGCGCCTGCCTAGAAAACAAAAAGTCTGGGTTGGAAGTATGCAGTGGTTCAATCCCCATTTGGGCACAAAACTCCCCCCCCCCCCCCCCCCCCATCCATTAAACCATGAGTGATGGTCTGGGTGCTAGTCTTTCAGATGAGAGGATAAACGAAGGTCCTGTGTGTTACATAAAATTACTTAGTGCATGTAAAACAACCCAGGGCAACAAGAGAGTTGTCACTGGCAAAATTATGTAGAAAAAAGCCACTCTAATAGGGAAACAATTATAGTTACTGACAGGAGAAAAAAAAAAGGGTGGTGCTGCTCTTGTGGCGACACGCTCTCCCCGGTGAGAGCAGCCCCAAATTTCATGCAGAAAAATCTGCCGTGACTGAAAGAGGTATGAAAATGAAATTGAAAAATGAAAATGAGAAGGAAAAGATAATGAAGATGTTGACGATGACCATGATGATGATGATGATGATGATGGTGCTGGCGGTGACGGAAGTGCTTACCTCCTCTATGAGGTCATTGTAGACAGTGGCGTATCGACTGAGGGTGATGGAGGACAGGCACACACGCTCTGATACACGGATGTCCGATGTCCGCACCACCATCTGAAAATGACCGGTAAATGGAAGTCACTTTTAAATATGGACAAATTCAAATGGGCAAGGAGGGAGGGGAGTGGGGGGCAGAGGACAGCCTAGTAGTTACATCACGATCTGATGGTGGTATGGGTTTAATCCACCACAACCATCCCTTTGAGGGCATTTTTCCCCTGGAGTTAACATCAGTGTTGACTCCATTCACCCAAAAGCTCCTTTGGATAAGACTATAGACCAAGGTCCCGAGTACGAACACACAAAGAACATCTTGCACACAAGTTAAAAACCCATTCCACCTTTGGGAAGAGTAGGTCATTGTGTGCAGGTAGAAACAGATGACACAATTCTTAAATGCATGCGAACTGGTGCCATGTTTAGAGATCACCCCCAAAGTTGGAATGTGGCTACCTGAATGGTGAACAAATGGTTGCATGCATGAAATTTCACACACACATGCACACATACACACACAGCTCTCTCTCTCACACACACACACATACACACATTGTCTAATATCACCTTGAGTGAACAGACGTTAAATTAAAGAAAGTACACTCACACATAAACACACACAAACACACATAGACAGAGCACTGCACTGACCTTGTTAGACACTTTGGCACTGACAGTGGCAGGTTGGGGGTGAGTTGGGGGATGCACCTCTATGCTGAAATCAAACCAACCATGTAAAAACATATATGCGGAGTTATCCCATGCCTGTGACCTCACACTACTGTTTCACATCCTTTCTAACTTCTCGACACTGCTGGAGAACAAATATCCCCACCTTCTAAAATATGTTTGTCCATCATGTTTGATGATGACCTCCAAAACAGCAGAGGAGGCAGCTGCTGTTTTGGAAATTGGGCCTTGCCCACAGTACATCCCATTCTCTCAGCCAAGTGAGAATAAGGACAGTCAGTGTTGGAGATGTTCTCCAAAGGCCAACCAGCCCCATGACTGCAGAACATAAGAACTGTGCAAGTCAAGCCTCCTAGTCAGCGAGTCATAGTCAATCACTAAAGACTAAGCTGTAAAGCAGAATTCCATGAGTGGGAAAGCCACTGATCATACAGCCTCTCACTTTGCTGTTGCCCCCAGCGTCAATGGTTTAATCAAGAACTGTGGTAAAGCCCAGGCGCTGAAGGCATATCCATGCTACAAATGTCGTCTTTTCATTTCTTTCTTGTTTCTTCTTTCTTTCTTCCCTATTCTGTCTGTCATCTCTGTCCATCTTATCTCTTTTGTTTCTACAGTTTATGATGCATTGTCTGTGATGTTTTGTGTTCTGGCAAATCGGCTGAAGCGATAACACTGGGGCAGGCACTAATTGTATATACTCTATAAGCATTGTTCTTACTATTTTTGCCCACAGTCTTCTAGTTTAAAAAAAAATCATTAGAAGTATTTCTGACCTTCTTCCCATGTCTGTTATATAGGAAGACTAATTCAGCAGGCAGCCTGACACCCAACACAACCTCAATATTAGATTTTAAGTAGATAACCACCGATATATACACAGACTTGTATCCATGCATGCATTCACATACATATACATGCACACACACCCATTAATGAATGCTCACATATACACTCATGAATACTAGCGCATGTACACACATGCCCCTGCACGCACGCACACACACACATCCACACCGAAGGAACTCACGTTTCACTCTGTTGCCGTTCCTTCTCTTTCTGCTCCAGTTCTCTCAGCTGAGCTTGCAGTTTGGACTTCAGCTTGTCATGGCGAGCATGGCGTGTGATAGCCTGACCACACAGTGATACCCAAATGAGGGACACTATAGCCAAGTGGTTAACACCATTAGACTTCAATCTCACTGGACTATGAAGTCATGAGTTTGAATCTCAGCAGTGTCTGGTGAATTAAGGGTGGGGACCTTTTTAGGAACTCCCTGGTCAACTTCACATGCAGACCTGCCAGAGCCTTAATTCCTTTCTTGTATAATATACATGCAGAAGGTCAAATATGTACAACAACGATCCTGTAACTCATGTCAGCATCCCATGTGCACACCCATGTGTTACGGAAACACGGACATACCTAGCAGACATCCCCGAAGTTGGAATGTGGCTACCTTCATGGTGTGCAAAAACAGTCGCATATGCAAAATCTCACCATTAGTGAACCTCAGAGCTCTAAGCCAGGGAAGAAACAAACGTTTGTTTTTTTAAATGACATGTCCAGACACATAAACTCACAAAGCCATTTTTATTACTCTGGCTTTCCACATCCACTTACACACTAAAAAAAGCTGACAAATGCTCAACAAAAACACCAAACAATTGTCCAGGACACTCGTGTACACCTGCACTTTAGTATTCTATTATTTTGCCTTCTTCCTCTTCTTCATTTTCTTCTTCTTCTGTTGCATTCCCTGATTATACTAGACTTTTAGTCCGGTCTGGATGGCAGCAAAGTCTGCAGTCTGTTGTGGTGACCCTGCCAGTCCCCACAGTTTTTCCTGTCAGAGCTCTACTGGGCTGGGCCACGTCTGGTGTCTCAGAGTGATGAAGGTAGGACAGGACTGCAGGATATGGGAGAGTGGGGATTGTGGGTCTGTGTCACAGGGGCACTGGTCAGTGTGGGATATTTCTAGGCAGTGAAGATGGGATAGGAACTGGCAGTGTCCTGTTCGCAGTCTGAAGATGGCAACTTGAGCAGCTCTATCTCGTTGAAGAATCTCATCTTTTTCATCTTCTGGCCTGACACCCAGCCACTGGCGCCATGCTTTCCTGGAGCATTCAATTCCTGTGAAGACTTATACCTTACTCTTTTCTTCCACACCTGAAGAAACTTGTAAAGTACAGCTCACTGCATGCACATGCACGTATGTACGCAAGCACACACACGTGCATGTGCACACACACACACACACACACACCTACAGAGGAATGGCATCACATCTCTCACACAAGTAAAAATGTCTCGAGCTAACCTTAACTCCTATTCCACCACCTTTAAAATCAAAAACAAAATGGTTAGTTTTTCTACCATCAATGTTCTGTCTCATTTTCACTATTCAAGATTCAAGACAGCTTGATTATCTCATGCAGAGAAATGCTACAACAGCGCATCGTTCAAGTATCTCAGCTTGAGACACTGAAGGGCACCACCATACCTGGAGCAAAGGTGGGAGGTCATCGTCTCCGTTGGCATCGACGCCCGTTTCATCTTTGTCCATCATCAGCTGTCGCAGGTCCTCGGACAGAAAGTTGCTGGAGCCCAGCCTGGGTTTGGCCACCACAGTGTCCTTGGTCTGTGGACAGAGACACAGCTTCTTTGCTTTTGTTTGTTGTGTTGTGTTGTTTTGTGTTTTTTGTTTGTTTGGGATACTCCTCAGGTACAACTGTAACTATAAGCGCTTTGATTTGTTTGCTTTACAAGATTCAGTGCTATACAAATACCATTCGTTATTATTATTATTATTTATCATCATCATTATTATTATTATTATTATTATTATTAATAATTCTCATCATTTTTCGGTCACCTACGGTGAAATTTTGCACATTTCTTCCTTTTGCATATTTCTGTGAGTAGTTACTTCCCTTCCCTTTCCATGTTACTGAAAAGCTTTACTTCCCTTCATTCGCGAGTTTCTAGAAGAGTCTATTTTTGAAAATAAAGCACTTAGTTCAAAGTGAAATGGCACTTAAAATCTAAACATTATCAACCCCAAGTATCATGCGCTGTTGTGTTAATGAGTGAATGCAGTAAATACGTTTTGCAGTTTATCTATGTTTATTACAGCGTCGGTGACTCACAGGTGTTAAAAACAAGCAAATACACGCAACTGTGTCAAGAAAAAGACAAACATGCATGCCTATGTACAAACAGGTGGACAGACAGTTGATGACAGATAGGCAGGCAGGCAGGCAGACAAACAGACAAATAGACAGACTGAAAGACAAACACACACATACACACACACACATACACACAAAGGCATACATAAAACCTTTGAATACCAACACATATCTCTTTGCTCTAAAGCCCTCACTTCATCATTCCCCCTCCCCCTCTCATCTAATATCACTTAAAGTGAACAGACGTAAAATCAAAGACACACACACACACACACACACACACACACAGGCAGACAAACTGAAGACAAACACACAAACAGAACCCAGACACACAGTCAAACAAACAGACAGACAAACAAACAGACAGCTAAACAAACACATACACACACACACACACACAGGCAGACAGACAGATAGGCAGACAAACTGAAGACAAACACACAATCAGAAGACAGACATAAAGTCAAACAAACAGACAAACAGACAGTCAAACAAACAAACAAACACACACACACACACACACACACACACACACACACACACACACACACACACACACACACACACAGAGGCAGACAGACAGATAGCAGACAAACTGAAGACAAACACACAAACAGACAAACAGACAGACAAACAAACAGACAGTCAAACAAACACACACACACACACACACACAGAGAGCAGACAGACAGATAGCAGACAAACTGAAGACAAACACACAAACAGAAGACAGACACACAGTCAAACAAACATACAAACAAACAAGACAGTCAAACAAACAAACAAACAGTCAAACAAACAAACAGACACACAGTCAAACAAACAGACAGCCAAACAAACAGACAGTCAAACAAACAAACAACCAGACAGTCAAACAAACAGACAGTCAAACAAACAGTCAAACAAACAAACAGTCAAACAAACAGACAGTCAAAGAGACAGTCAAACAAACAGACAGATAAACAGACAGACAGATAAACAAACAGATAGATAAACTAACAGACAGTCAAACAAACCGACAGACAGACAGACATTCAAACAAACAGACAGACAGACAGACAGACAGTCAAACAAACAAACAAACAGACAGTCAAACAAACAGACACACAGTCAAACAAACAAACAGTCAAACAAACAAACAGACAGTCAAACAAACCGACAGACAGACATTCAAACAAACAGACAGACAGACAGACAGACAAACAAACAGACAGTCAAACCAACAGACACACATTCAAACAGACAGACAGTCAAACAAACAGACAAACAGACAGTCAAACAAACAGACAGACAGACAGTCAAAAAAACAAAACAAAAAGACAGTCAAACAAACAAACAAACAAACAGTCAAACAAACAAACACACAGTCAAACAAACACACAGTCAAACAAACAAACACACAGTCAAACAAACAAACAGTCAAACAAACAAACAGACAGTCAAACAAACAGACACACAGTCAAACAAACAGACACACAGTCAAACAAACAAACACACAGTCAAACAAACACACAGTCAAACAAACAGACAGCCAAACAAACAGTCAAACAGCCAAACAAACAGTCAAACAACAGCCAAACAAACAGACAGTCAAACAAACAAACACACAGTCAAACAAACAGTCAAACAAACAGACACTCAGCCAAACAGACAAACAGACAGCCAAACAAACAAACAAACAGACACTCAGCTAAACAGAAAAACAAAACAAAAATCAAACAAACAAGACACACACACACAGACACACACACACAGACACACACAAACACACAAGGCAGGCAGAGTGCCAGACAGACAGACAGACAGGCGGACCTTGGCCATGGTGACCCTCTCCTGGGTGAGGAGGGCCAGCTCCGTGTTCAGCAGGGGGTCGGTGCGCACGTCGCTGTGGATGCCCAGCTCCTCCAGCAGTGTCTCCCCCTGGTGCAGCACCGGCTGTGACGAGGCCCGCTGCAAAAAACCACAGTTGCTGGAGGCTGGGTCTTTCTTTCTTTGTATTCTTTCTGTGTATTCTTTTAGTCCTTGGCTAGTAGAGCTCCCAGTTTGACCCCAAAGTACAATTTTGCAAAATTGCTGCAAAAACCCCACAGTCGCTGGAGGCTGGGTCTAGTCTCTTCCTTCTCTTTCTTTCTTTCTTTCTTTCTTTCTTTCTTCTTTGTATTCTGTTAGTCCTTGGCTAGTAGAGCTCCCAGTTTGACCCCAAAGTACAATTTTGCAAAATTGCTGCAAAAACCCCACAGTCGCTGGAGGCTGGGTCTAGTCTCTTCCTTCTCTTTCTTTCTTTCTTTCTTTCTTTCTTTCTTCTTTGTATTCTGTTAGTCCTTGGCTAGTAGAGCTCCCAGTTTGACCCCAAAGTACAATTTTGCAAAATTGCTGCAAAAACCCCACAGTCGCTGGAGGCTGGGTCTAGTCTCTTCCTTCTCTTTCTTTCTTTCTTTCTTTCTTTCTTTCTTCTTTGTATTCTGTTAGTCCTTGGCTAGTAGAGCTCCCAGTTTGACCCCAAAGTACAATTTTGCAAAATTGCTGCAAAAACCCCACAGTCGCTGGAGGTTGGGTCTAGTCTCTTCCTTCTCTTTCTTTCTATCTTTCTTTCTTTCTTTCTTCTTTGTATTCTGTTAGTCCTTGGCTAGTAGAGCTCCCAGTTTGACCCCAAAGTACAATTTTGCGTATGCAACCGTTTGCCAACCTTGCTTGCCTGTCTTGCAGATGATCTTATGATGTGGATGTGGATCGGTGGTCTAGAGGTAACGCGCCTGTCTAGAAAGCGAAAAGTCCGGGTCGGAAGTGTGCGGTGGTTCGTATCCCGTCTGGGCCCGAAACTTTTCCCCCATCCATTAGACCATGAGTGGTGGTCTGGGTGCTAGTCTTTCGGATGAGACGATAAACCGAGGTCCCGTGTGTTATAGAAAATTATGCAGTGCACGTAAAAGAACCCACGGCAGCAAGAGAGTTGTCCCTGGCAAAATTCTTAGAAAAAAGCCACTCTGTTAGGGAAGCAAATACAGTTGCAGACCAAAAAAAAAAAAAAAAAAAAAGGGTGGCGCTGCTCTTGTGGCGACGTGCTCTCCCCGGGGAGAGCAGCCCGAATTTCACGCAGAGAAATCTCGTGACTTAAAGAGGTATAAAATATAAAATAAATAAAATAAAGTACAATTTTGCAAAATTGCTGCAAAAGCCCCACAGTCACTGGAGGTTGGGTCCAGTCTCTTCCTTCTCTTTCTTTCTTTCTTTCTTTCTTTCTTTCTTTCTTTGTATTCTTTTAGTCCTTGGCTAGTAGAGCTCCCAGTTTGACCCCAAAGTACAATTTTGCAAAATTGCTGCAAAAACCCCACAGTCGCTGGAGGTTGGGTCTAGTCTCTTCCTTTCTTTGTATTCTTTCTTTGTATTCTTTTAGTCCTTGGCTAGAGCTCCCAGTTTGACCCCAAAGTACAATTTTGCAAAATTGCTGCAAAACCCCACAGTCGCTGGAGACTGGATCTAGTCTCTTCCTTCTCTTTCTTTCTTTCTTTCTTCTTTGTATTCTTTTAGTCCTTGGCTAGTAGAGCTCCC
>CM054147.1:62766481-62821481 GCA_028751875.1 Rapana venosa | reverse complement strand
GAGGTTTTAAAAAATCATTTTCTTAAATCAAATGGTAGGTTGATAATTTTTCAAGACATATTCTATTATAATGAAATAGTTTTACTGCAATAAGAATGTATGCCGCAATATTTCATCCTGATTTTAAAAAAACAAAACACCTTAAATACTGGTTTCTGTAAAATTCTATGAACATTTCTTTTCTATCTTCTATCTTCTGCTCCCCCACTGCTACCATCTTTTTACCTACAACTGCCACTTCTTCTTTTTCTTTTCTTTTTTTATTCTGCATCTTGAAAAAAAATCCTTTCTCTTTCATCCTCTTCTATTGCTACTATAAATACTACTTCTATGAATATATTTTCTTTTACTACTACTACTATTACTACTCTACTACTACTACTACTACTACTACTACTACTACTGCTACTACTACTTCTACTGCTGCTGCTGCTACTGTTACTTCTTCCACTACCACAACTACTACTATATGACTTCTTTATATGACTTCTTTTTTCTTAGACATTTGAAAGTGCTAAAAGCTACCTGTAATAATAATAATAATGTATGGAATTTATATAGCGCTGAATCTTGTAAAGCAACAAATCAAAGCGCTGTACAAAGGGAAAGAAAGCATGCTGTCTCTAAACATATCCATCATCAGCATCAGCATCATCATCACCACCCCCTTCATTAGTAGTAGTAGAGAGATGTTCCTTTTTTTGTAAGGTATATGTGCATGTCCTTGCTGGATCGCCTTGAATACTAGGAAAGGCACACTCCTCCTGTTCTTCCTTTGTATGGAAAAGCTGAGATAAATTGATGGACAGAATGACATCAAAATCAAGCACTGCAAAAATACAAAATGGTAAAAGAAGCATATTAAACGCTGAAGAGTGCCAGTATAGGCAGCCAGAGACTATGACAACATCTACAATCACTGTGCAGTTTGCATGACCATGAAACACAACATTTGCTCCCTAAACTATTTTTTAAAAACCCAGTCTGATGCAAGTTAGACAGATAGAAAAGCAGGAGAGGCTGCATGGCCACAATGCAGCATCACCATTTTAAAACTCCTTCCTGGGGGGTGGGATAGCCTACTGATGACAGCGCTGAGCTTGTGATCCGACAGCACAGATCTGAGTCATCGCCAAGACGGAAGGGATTTAATCCTGGAGTTCACATCAATACTGACTCCACTCCTCTGAAAGTCCTTCAGATGAGACTTTAAACTGAGGTCTAGAGTATAGCACATGCAGTACATCTTGCGTGCACATGTTGAAAACCTTTTTTAGGCTTTTGGAAGAGTATGTCATTGTGTGCCAGGAAGAGTAGATGACAATTGTTTAAACAAAAAATGTGTGTGAGTTGAGACATCATCCCAAACATTGGAATGCAGCTACCTTACTGGTGAAGAAATGGTCAGGTACAAAACAAATCTCATCATTGGTGATCCTCAGAGCTCTAGCCAGGGAACAGGAAAAAACCAAACACTTCTTCCTGCCTGCCTGCACGCCTTTTAGCTTTTTTGATTCACAAGCATGGCCTATTTTCCTTCGTTTTTTTTTTTTACAAGAATTACTCTCTTAATGCTATAAGTCCTGTTCAGAATGCTTAATGCACATTATTCCCAGGACCTCAATGCAATGACACATCTCTGAGACCAGCACCCTGACTACCACAGTTCAGTGAGTCCAACCATCCAGCTCCAGGCAAGATTCAAACTCAGCACCTCTCGCTTTTTAGATATCACCCCCCACATGGCACGGCACCAGCAGAGAAGCTACAATGACTGCTAGATCACTGATCCATCACAGAGGTTAGTTAATCCGTCATGTTGACAGCTCTAAATCTACCATGCACAAACTGTGCCTTCCCTGTACCAATTAAAAGCACCACAAAACAAATCCATAAGTGCCGTATTCACAATGAAACCATGCACAGCACATCCCAATTCCATTTGATCAATATTGCTTCAAGTTTCACAGTAACATGAAACACAAGCACCCAGATACCAAAAAAGAAACCAAACCCCCACCCCCACCCCCCAAGCATACAGGGAAGGATAGAACAGTGACTACAACATCACAGTTCAAACTAAAGAAATCCCCTTAAAAAAAACAACAACTCCAAAAGCAGAAGATTCTCCCTTGATCCCTCTTTACAGAGAAACAACGTACCAGCAACACAGGTACACACACACACACAAAGTGCACAGATAAACACAGTACATCTAACGCCGACAAAGCCGCCACAGTCTCTACCCTACGGGGGAAGGAAAGAGGGCAGGAATCAAAGCAGCGGGGAAGGAGGGCAGGCAGGGAAGGAAGGAAGAGGCAGAGGCTTCACTTGCTGTCAGTCAGCAGGGCCAGGACCAAGCCAGGGAAGAAACACAGAACCAAAGAAAGGAAAGGGGGATGGGGGATGGGGGGGGGGAGAAAGGACAAGCTCCTCATGCACGGCAGTAACACTACAGTGAATTACAGAAAATTGACGACGGCGAGGACAGACAGGGAGTGGAGTGGTCAGGGACCTTGGGGGTCTCCAGGAGTCCTGAAACATGGCAACACCTGCCTGCACACCTGCCACTACACAGTGGTGGTCAACACATAACACCTGACTTCACACCTGACACTACACAGTGATGGTCAACACATAACACCTGACTTCACACCTGACACTACACAGTGATGGTCAACACTTAACACCTGACTTCACACCTGACACTACACAGTGATGGTCAACACATAACACCTGACTTCACACCTGACACTACACAGTGATGGTCAACACATAACACCTGACTTCACACCTGACACTACACAGTGATGGTCAACACTTAACACCTGACTTCACACCTGACACTACACAGTGATGGTCAACACATAACACCTGACACTACACACCTGACACTACACAGTGATGATCAACACATAACACCTGCCTGCACACCTGACACTACACAGTGATGGTCAACACTTAACACCTGCCTGCACACCTGACACTACACAGTGATGGTCAACACATGACACCTGACACTACACAGTGATGGTCAACACATAACACCTGACTTCACACCTGACACTACACAGTGATGGTCAACACATAACACCTGACTTCACACCTGACACTACACAGTGATGGTCAACACCTGACACCTGACTTCACACCTGACACTACACAGTGATGGTCAACACATGACACCTGACTTCACACCTGACACTACACAGTGATGGTCAACACTTAACACCTGACTTCACACACCTGACACTACACAGTGATGGTCAACACATAACACCTGACACTACACACCTGACACTACACAGTGGTGGTCAACACTTAACACCTGCCTGCACACCTGACACTACACAGTGATGGTCAACACATAACACCTGACACTACACAGTGATGGTCAACACATAACACCTGCCTGCACACCTGACACTACACAGTGATGGTCAACACATAACACCTGCCTGCACACCTGACACTACACAGTGATGGTCAACACATAACACCTGACTTCACACCTGACACTACACAGTGATGGTCAACACATAACTTCACATCTGACACTACACAGTGATGGTCAACACATAACACCTGCCTGCACACCTGACTCTACACACTGATAATCAACACATTACACATGACATTACACATTGGTCGACACAATCATAACACCTGACACTACACACTGGTCAACATGTAACACCTGACACTACACACTGGTTAACACATTACACCTGACACTACACACTGATGATCAACATATTACACATTACATTACACATTGGTCAACACATAACACCTGACACTACACACTGGTCAACACCTAACACTACACACTGGTCAACATGTAACACCTGACACTACACACTGGTCAACACATGACACATGACACTACACATTGGTCAACACATAAAACCTGACACTACACACTGGTCAACACATTACATCTGACACTGTACATTGGTCAACACATAACACCTGACACTAACATTGGTCAACACGTTACATCTGACACTACACACTGGTCAACACATAACACCTGACACTACACATTGGTCAACACATAACACCTGACACTACACATTGGTCAACACATAACACCTGACACTACACATTGGTCAACACATAACACCTGACACTACACAATGGTCAACACTACACACTGGTCAACACATTACACCTGACACTACACATTTGTCAACACATAACACCTGACACTACACATTGGTCAACACATAACACCTGACACTACACATTGGTCAACACATAACACCTGACACTACACAATGGTCAACACTACACACTGGTCAACACATTACACCTGACACTACACATTGGTCAACACATAACACCTGACACTACACAGTGGTCAACACAAAACACCTGACTGCACACCTGACATCATTTCATGAAGTAAGTTTTGATGGTTGAAGGCTGAAGGCTGCCTTGCTATATTGGTAAACTCAAATGAATTACAAATTAAGTGCAGTGAGAGAGTTCAAAGGTTAATCTACATACATAAAACATGCATTTACACTGTGTTTTTAAAATAAATTATCAAATTAGTTATGTGAGTTGTAGATATTATTTGAGTAACAAAATACAAATGGTTTGATTTTTTAAATAGAAATTTGTTATAATTGCAGCAAATAAAATATCAAGTATATGTATGTGCAGATTATGTGAAAACAGACATAAGTATATAAGCATGCATGCACACATATACACTTGCAAGCACACAAACATGTACAGAAGTTCACTCGTGCACATGTATACTTGTGCGCGCACACACAAGCACACACACACACACACACACACACACACACACACACACGCACAAACACAGACATGCACCAAAAGTCCTTCAGATGCACCAATAAACCAAAGTCCCATGTGTGAACACACGCAGAACATCAATATTAGAACCTGTTCTGTCTTTTGGAAGTTAGCCATTGCATGCTGGTGGGAACAGATGACAAAATTTACAAAACCACAAACACACAGCGACTGGATGTCAAAATCACATGAGTGCTTATTGATTATCCTTGGAATAAAAGAATTTAAAGAAATTTAGCTTAATTTCAACACCCACACACCCACACACACAAACGTGCACGCACACACACACACACACACACACACAAGGAGTTTGAAATGTATCAAAAACAAAATCAGTTCGAGACACAGCTGGAAAATCATTTGGTACATGAGTGTTTGGGAGCTGACTTGTGGGTCAATAAGCCGTGCGGCACTTTCTGCATCCCATGAGCATGTTTTGGGTGTGATTTGCTGTGACTTGCGGTGTTGCACTGTTGCATGCTCTGAGTGTGCATGCATGTGTGCATGTGTGTGCGTGCGTGCGTACATGCGTGCATGTGTGTGTGTATGAGGGGGGGGGGGGGGGGATGAAGAGAGAGACACATATTGTTTTTGGCTGCTGTTTATGCTGATGAAAGGCTGTGGATAACTTGTGCAAGCCTGTGTGGGACTGGGACGGAACAACAGAGGGAGAAAGGCAAAAGGTTGACGTGCTGACTGGATATTGTGACTTGATTTTGTTTCCCAATGCCTCTTCTCTCATGTCCAGTTCGATAGATATTGTTGTGAATGTTGTTTTTGTTATTCTCAGTGATGGGATTGCTGGTGCTGTTATAATGTTTGTTGTTTTGGTTTGACAGTCTGGTTGGTTGTGGGCCTTGGTTTGTCTTTTTCCTTTCATTATGTAAGGATTCGTGGATGTGTGTGCACTAGGTTTTTTAGTTTGTGTGGGTTTTTTCTTTTCGTTTTTCTGTGTGTTGGCTTGTTGTTTTTTTATCAATCCTGCCCGATACCCCCCCCCCCCCCCACTCCCCCCCTGTCTTTTTCCATTCCTTTTTTGTTGTTACTGTATTGGTTGCTGAGTCTTTGAGGGTGCCCCCACGGTCGTCAGACTACGGGACAGATAGATAGTATTGTTGTTTTTGGTGGTGATGGGTGATTATCATTGTTGTTTTATCGGCTTGTTGTGATCATTCTTGTTGAATTGTCTGTTCTTTTGTGTTTGATTGGTATTGAATGTGTATTTTAAATGTTGAAAAGTGCTGCTTTGGGAACATGAGCACATGTGAATAGATGTTTGTGCATGTTGGGAGGCGAGGAGGGATATGGTTGCTGATGGTGTTGTCGATGCATTTGGGTATGGATGCATGGTGTTTTCTTCTTTTTGTTTGTTTGTTTGGGGATTTTTGGTTTTTTGTTTTTGTTGATGCTTTTGTTTATTGTTCTATTTTTCCCTTTTTTTTTTTTGGGGGGGGGGGTGCTTTGTTCTGTTTGTTTGTTTCCTTGTTTGATTCTTTTGTTTTTTAGGTTTTTTTTTCTTGTTTGGGGTTGGGGGGGTCCATTTTTTCTGTTGATGAGTTTTTTGTTTTTTGCTTTTGGTCATGTGTGAGTGTGTATGTGTATATGCATTTTCTTTCTTTTTTTCTCTGTTTCTATTTTTCTTTTGGAGTTAGTTTTATTATTATAAGTTATGGTAATAATGTAGTTGAACAATATTGATCAAGTTGTTTTTTTGTCCCTAGATAGATGGCTTGATTTAAAAAAAAGCAAATGCATTGCTTATGCAATGTACCATTCGGAAAAAAAAATTTGACTAAACTTGACTTGACTTGACACACACACACATTAACAAACACGCATACACACACACCCACACACACTCTCTCTCTCTCTCTTTCTCATACACACACACACACACACACATTAACAAACATGCATACACACACACACTCTCTCTCTCTCTTTCTCACACACACACACACACACACACACACACACACATTAACAAACACACATACACACACACACACTCTCTCTCTCTTTCTCATTCATACACACACACACACATTAACAAACACACACACACACACCACTCTCTCTCTCTCTTTGTCATACACACACACACACACACACACACATTAACAAACATGCATACACACACACACACACTCTCTCTCTCTCTTTCTCACACACACACCACACACACACACACACACACACACACACACACACACACACACACACACACACACACTCACACACACACACACACACACACATACACGGTGGCCACCATCCACTCACCATCAGAAGGAGTCTGCATGCTTCTCTCAGGCAGGTCCGCCACAAGGTCCACCAGCCTGCTTGTGTCCAGATAGGGCATGGCCTCTGCGATCTGCACACAGCCAGCATCTCAGGTCATCACCCCGCTGTCAACTTTGTTTTTCTTTAATCTTTGGCTAGAGCTCCAAGGTTCACCAATTATGAGGTTTTTGCATACACGATCATTTTAGGCCACCGTGAAGGTAGCCGCATTCCAACTGTGGGGATGTATGCTGGGTATGTTCCTGTTTCTGTAACCCTCTGAATGCTGACATGAATTTCTGGATGACCCTAAACGTGCGTATCTGATCTTCTGCGTGTGTATATATACTTACAGGAAATTAAAGCACTGGAAGGTCTGCACTTAAGAGTTGACATGGGAGATCGTAAAAGTCCCCACCCGTAATTCACCCCACTCTCCCAAGATTCAAACCCATGACTTCATGGACCCATGGGATTGAAGTCACACAATCTTAACCACTTGACTATTCACCACATTCACCACTGCAAAATAAGTAGCAGCGACTCTTCTTCTCTTTCTTCTTCTTTCAACGACAGTCTGAAGGCTCAGGTGAGCTTTTCAAAATCTCCCATTGAGTTTCTTTACCTCATCATTACAGTTTTCACTGAGTGTGTCTGTGACAAACGTGCGTATGTATGTTGGTAAGTGTTGGGGTGCAGGCCAGCACTGGAGGGGGAGGGGGGGGGGGGGGGGGGTGGGGAGGAAGAAGGGGGAAAGAGAGTGAGAGAGGTTATATGTTATGGGGAAGGGGGAGGAATGACTGTAGAATGTTTGTCAATGAGTGTGTGTATTGGATGCGAGATGTACATGTTTGTAGGGTTGTCAGTATTTTCCTTGTTTTCTTATGTAAAGCGCTTTGAGCTACAGCTGCAAAGATGAAGAAAAGAGCTCTAGAAACATTCAACATTTTTTATTAGTAGTACAACTACAAGTAGAAGTAGCACTTTGATTTGTTTACTTTACAAGATTCAGTGCTATATAAATTCCATACATTATTATTATTATTAAGTAGTACAACTCATCATGAACCCACTGTTTTCTGCTCTCCCCTACACACACACACATGCACCATGCATGCACACACGCACACACACACACACAACTGAAACACACAGAAAAAAAGCAACTGCACTGCTTATTCAATATACCATCTGAAAACAAAAGTTTGACTTTGACTTTTGACTTTGACTTTCACACACACACACACACACACCTACACACGCACACACACACAACACACACACAACTACAGTATAGAAATACCTTACCTCTCTGAGGTCCTGTTCCATATTCTCTATTTTCTGAAGATGGGACTGGGTCTTGGGTCGACTGCTCTGTATCTGGAGACAGACATTTAGATCATATCATTGCCTGAAACAGCCACATAAAACACTTCCAGTGGGTCATAGAAACACAAACATGTCAAGCATACATCCTGTACAAATAAAATGGAGCTGCTCTGAAGTTGGAGTGTGTCAGCAAAGACCAAGCAGGCACACACTTCCCTTTACACAGAAATGACTTTTCTTCTTGAAAATAAGGTAACGGTAAAGGTGTCCCATAACCTATGTGGTCGTAGGGGAGTGAGGCATCAGAGACTTCACTTCTCTTGGGGCCAGCATATTGAGGGCAGCACCCATCTCCTCTCCTTCGCTGCTTTACCTTCCCCTGACCCTAAAGAGGCAGATACCCATTTACAGCTGGGTGAACTGGGGGACTGTACTGAAACCAAGGCATGCAAACTGTCACCCATCCAAGTGGTAACCACACTCAACACTGCTTAACCTGGCTGGGGAAAGGCAAGTGCTCGGACCACTAAGCTATCCCGTCTCCATCTTGACAGTATGTTCTCCTTTCTCTCTTTGTTCCTTTGTTAGGTATGATGTGTAGTGCCAGGTCTTCTCCTGTGCTTGTAACTCTGCAGGAGGTCTGCCCACTGGTCCCCAGCCAACACATTCCAACTTCAGATAATAATAATAATAATAATAATAATAATATATGGAATTTATATAGCTCTGAATCTTGTAAAAAAACAAACAAATCGAAGCGCTTGCACTCAATCATTTACAGGCATGCAACTCTCCTTAAACATAATGAACAACAGATTTCAAAACCATGTGTGCGCACGTATGCACGCATGCACGCACACACACGCGCACACACACACACACACACACTCGGAACAACACTTAGAAGGTGAAAGATGCTGTTGAAAATTAGGGACAGATATTTGGGGGGAAAGTCTCATTATTTTTGCATAGGATGCATGCTTTATATGTTCGTGCTTCAGTAACCTACTGAAACACTGACATGAATTGTGAGGTCTTTAGCATGTATATTCAATCTTCTGCATATGCATATTCATGAAGAGAATGAAGGCACTGGCAGGTGTTCACTTTTAAGTTGAACAGGGAGATGATAAGAATCCCCAATCGCTACCGAGATTCAAACCCACAACTTCATGGACCCACAGCATTGGAGTCAAATGGTCTTAACCACTCGGCTATAGTGTCCATTCTTCCAAAATCGTTTTGTGATGTTTGTGGCATGTTTCGGCCTCAGTGAGGTGAAAGGAGGGGCAATCTCCAAGATTGGAGAACCACACACACACACACACACACACACACACACACACACACACACACACACACACACAAACACACACACACACACTCACAATATATATATACACACACAAACACACACACATGTACACACACACAGCGAGTATGTGTGTGTTTGTGTGTATGTGCACACACACACGCATGAGTGTGTGTGTGTGTGTGTGTGAGTGTGTGTGAGTGAGTGATCAAAGTCAAAATCAAGTCAAATTTTTATTCCCAGATGGTACATTGAATAAGCAATGCATTTACTTGTTTTCATCAAACCATTGATTGTGTATGTGTCTGTCTGTGTCTGTCTGCATGTGTGTGTGTATATGTGCATGCATGTGTGAGTGCATGCATGCGTACGCACGTGTACAAGAGGGGAGAGTCTACCTGTGAGTCTAAATAACCTGGGGACAGGAAGAAGGGGACTGACAGGAAAGACTACTACCATGGAGGTGAAAGAGAGAGGTTTGTTTCGACTGGGGGGCGGCTGGCCGGGTGTGGCGGGGGGCAGCCTGGACAGCTCTGTGGGCTCCTCCCTCTCCTTGCCCCGCATGTCCGCCACCAGGTAGCGCCTCATGGTCAGGATGTTCAGGCTGAAGTCACACGTGAGAGAGCACACAGGGCTGGGTGAGCATGGCATTTTTTCACACCAACAAGGAAGGAAGGTGGCAGGATGGTTAAGATGTTTGCTTGCCAACAAGTAAACCGTGAGGTTGTGGGTTCGAGTCCCAGCCTCGCCCTTTCTTCCCAGTTTGACCCCCCAAAAAATTGAACTGAATGTCAAAGTCCTCCGGATGTGAGTATAAACCGAGGCCCCGATTGTGCGAACGCATGCAGAACATCTTGCGCACACGTTAAATCCTGTTCCGCTTTTTGGAAGAGTAGGCCATTGTGTGCCGGTGGGAACAGATGACAAAATTGACAAAACCGCATACACACGGAGACTGGATGTAAAAAAGTACATGAGTGCTTATTCCATTATCCTCGATGTAAAAGAATAAATAAATAAATAGATATGTAAATTCATGTACACAGACATACAGACAGATGGGCAGACAGGCAGACAGACAGTCAGAGAGACAGACAGACAAACAAACAGTCATACCTATGCACACATAAATGCACATGCATGCTTAAGCACACACAGATACTCTATCTCTCTAATATGTCAGTGCATAGGTGTGCATACATTCACATGTGAGTGTGTGCCTATACACACATACATGTGCATACACACATGTGCATGTACACATGTGCATGCACACACATGCACACACACAAATGTGTGCATACATGCATATATAAATGTACATGTATGCTTAAGCACACACACCCTCTCTCTCTCTCTCTCTCTCTCTCTCTCTCCTCTCTCTCTCTCTCTCTCTCTCTCTCTCTCTCTCTCTCTCTCTCACACACACACATGCACAGAAAGATGTGTATACATTCACATGTAAGTGTGTGAACACTAAGATATATACATGTACATATGTACATGTGCATGCATACATGTGCACACACACACACACACACACACACACACCCAGAACTGATTTTCACTCTGAGCAGAGTCAAAACATGTCATTTATGAGGTGTAGGCAAGGACAAACTAACACTGATCTGATATAATAAAGCAACTTATATCATCAGGATAATAGCAAATAAGCTAATAAATATGAAGCATAAGCAGAAAACTGTACGACTGCTGTGTATCCGGGAATGCTCATGTGGGTACAGAATACCTTTCCTAACTACTAAGATAATCAAAAGTTATCAATTTCCAGTAAGTGGATTGCAACACCACATCTAAAATGAAAGAAAGCATCTAAACCAAATCAACACATATCCTTGGTTCTTTCATCCACTGTTTACGTGGCTTCTGGTCTTCAGATAGACTGTTACATACAAGTGTCAGACTATTAATGACCACAAACAGGACACAAATATAATCACACAAGAACAGCAATGACAACAAACAAAAGGGCTACTATATCAAAGGCATTTTGGGTACTTAATCTGTTTGCATATCTCTAAAAATCATACATTATTGTGTGTGAGGCACACAGAACATGAGCTATGGCAGAGACCAGGACACACACACACATACACACACACACACACACACACACACACACACACACACACACACACACACACACACACACACACACACTCACAATTTGTCAGCATCCAAAGCAAGCTGAGCTTTCAGACGACTCATGTTGGCTGGACCACTGAACACTCCTCTCTCATTCAGAACTGCACGGATAGTCAGTCAGGGGTATACATATGAGGTCATACTACTGCATCATGGTATGACAAGTGTTTCAGTGGTCAAGAGAGAGAGAGAAAGAGAGAGAGAGAGAGAGAGAGAGAGAGAGAGAGAGAGAGAGAGAGAGAGAGAGAGAGAGAGACAGACAGACAGACAGACAGACAGACAGACAGACAGTCAGACAGTCAGACAGACAGACAGACAGGCAGACAGAGAAGAGAGAGAGAGTATGTGTATGTGTGTGTGTGTGTGTGATTCAACACACAATAGTTCAGAAAAATAAGCAGAGATAACAAACAACCATTCCTTCATAGTTATGAACCAGATTTCTCAAAGGTTTGCAATAAACAAGGATCAAAAACTAGAATATGAACTGTTTCATACGCAGTATCTATGTTACTTTGTATTCCTTTTGCCTGACTTTAGACACTGGGCACTTTTCAGCAGTCACAGAGGAAGTTAACATCATTATTTCTACCCCTGGTACTTACTGATAAAGATTTTAACAAAAGTAACAGACGAAAGCGAAAAGAAAGGATTACAGCTCAATGCAAAGAAGACAGAATGCATGGTGATCTCGAAAAAAGCTGTTATACCACAATGCAACATAGCCTGTAAAGGAGAGAGAATCAGACAAGTAAACACCTTTAAATACCTTGGTTGTACTATCACCCCGGACGGCAAGTGTGACACAGAAATCAAGAAGAGAATCGGTCAATCTAAGGCAACTTTTAACAACATGAAATGCATTTTTACCAACAGTAAGATAAGCCTCAAGACAAAGATTCATGTTTTGAGAGCCTATGTATGGTCCATTCTTCTGTACGGATGTGAGTGCTGCACCCTAGCCAAGGACACAGAACAGCGACTAGAAGCAGTGGAAATGTGGTTCATCCGGAGAATCATGAAAGTCTCATGGACAAAAAGAAAAACTAATGCAGAAGTAATGGAAATGGCTGGGTACAAGAGATCCCTTCTCAACACCATCAGAGAAAGACAGCTCAAATTTTTCGGCCATGTAATCAGGGCTGACGGACTAGAGAAACTGTTATGGAGTGGCAAAATCTGTGGAAACAAGAGCAGAGGAAGACAACGCACAAAATTCACAGACAGCTTAAACAAATTCGCAACGAATAAAGAGGGCACCAACAATGAGCTCATGAGAGAGACCGAGAACAGGGAAGAATGGAGAGCCATGATCGTAGATGTCTGCAGGACCAGACCGGACACTTGAAGAAGAAGAAGAAGAGGTACTTACTGGCAAGACAGTACTCTTTTTTTCTTTTTGTTTTTTGGCTCACTTTCAAGACGTTTCTCACATTCACAGGAGCAAAGAGTGGTCACCAAAAGATAAATGAAAAAGGAAGGAAACATGCTGTAACTAAACATAAATTGTAAAATGAATAAATATGGATATATCTTTTTTTTTTAATTTTAAGCGCACACACACACACACTAAGTCCTTCAGATGAGATTATGAACATTTCCCCTATGCGAACACACAGAGAACATCTTGCACACGCGTTAAAACCTGTTCCTCTTTTCAGAAGAGTAGGCCATTATGTGCCAGTGGGAACGGATAAAAAAATGTACAAACTGTATACACACGGGGACTGGATGTAAAAAGAGCACATGTGTGCTTATTCCATAATCCTCAAAATAAAAGAACGAAACAAAACAAAACGAAACAAAATACACACACACACACTCACTCACTCACACTCACTCAGCAAAACATCTGACAGCTTTTCCTAGAACTTCTAAAAATATCTATAGCAGGCACTACTTGCACGCACAAGATGAACAGTTTCTTCAATATATATTATATACAGAGAGTCTTCTGTTCTGATGTTAACCTTATTTGGTCATTGTTGTTTTCTTACATAATACACAAACTTACTTTGTGCCTTCTGAAGATAATGATGAAAGAGTTTTTCACACACAGTGACAATGTGCACAGCAATACGTCGATTCAGCTCCTTGTTCTCTTCCGCACTCTGCGAGTCAACAATTCAGAAAGCTTATACAGTATGAGGACAGAACAGAACAAAAAGAAGAGTGCTGCAAAATAAAAGCTTTGGTAAATCTTCTACTTCAAACCATTCTTCTTGTATCATATTGTAGTGTATACTTGAGCACTTTGGTTTGTTGCTTTACAAGATTCAGCGCTATATAAATTCCATACATTCTTCTTCTTCTTCTTATTCTTCTTCTTCTTCTTCTTCTTCTTATTATTATTATACTTTATTGTATACTATTTTCAGTCATGACAGGTTTCTCAGTGTGAAATTCAGGCTGCTCTCCCCACGACAAGTGTGTCACCACAAAAGCAGCACCACCCGTTTTAAAATTTTAGTTCTGTCTGCATGTGTATTTGTTTCCCTATCACAGTGGCTTTTTTCTACAGAACATGGCCCGGGACAGCTCCCTTGTTTCTGTTGGTTCTTTCACATGCCACAGAATGCATGCTGCACATGGGACCTGATTCCTTTCTCATCCAAAAGACTAGCACCCAGATCACTACCCTAGGTCTAGTGGATGGAGGGAAAAAATCGGGCACAAATAGGGATAAAAATCTGCATTTCTTGCTTTCTAAGTGGGCAAGTTACCACCTCTAGGCCACTGATCTTCAGACTCCGACTTCTTCTTCTACCCTAGAGTCCAATAGCAGTTACTGGTTTAGTGAACATAAACTTTCATGAAAGACAAAGCTGGAGAAGCCCACCCCTCTCTATGTCAGACTGCATGCTAGGTATGTTGTTGTCATCGATACTACTGACCACAGCTGGCTTCACCTCTCCATGAAAAAGGGGATTTTCAGCATGTGCACAAGACAGTGTGCATGCCCTGGCAGTGGACCTCAAGTCAAAGCCTCATCCAAAGGACTTACAGGCAACAGAGGTGAACACACCAGGAAAAAACTCCCTGAGCATAACACTTTAGCTGCTAAACTATTCCTCCCATGAAAAAGCAACATGACACATCAGCTTCTTTTGCGGGGGTTGGGGCTGGAAATGTGAGGTTTTGTTACATTGCACTAAATCTCAGCCTTGAATTATCTTCACATAATTCCACACAGACCAACACATACACACACATGCATGTGCACATGTGTGCGCATGTGCACACATACACACAGAGGCAGAGAAAGGCACACACACAGAGACACACACATATCAACACTCATGCATGCAGAACATATTGCGCACACATTTAATCCTGCTCCACTTTTCAAAAGAGTAGGCCATTGTGTGCCAGTGGGAACATATGACAAAATTTACAAAACTGCATACGCATGGGGACTGGATGTAAAAAAGCACACGAGTGCTTATTCCATTATCCTTGATATAAAAGAATAAATAGATAAATAAACACACACACACAAATTAACACACACACACACACCATGCATTTGTATGTATAAACTAAAGAATAAATGAAAGTTTTCATACCAGAAAAGGATCATCGATCTGACGACGAATATCTGGCCATATGTCATTCACCTCCCCCATGATGATGGCAGCCTGAAATCAGCACATAAAATAAACTAATTAATAATTAATGTATACCTCAATGAATATGAATATATAAATGAATAAATGAACATAAAGAATGGAATATAAACACTAATGTCCTCTTTATGTTTCCATTCATTCAGACAAAATGATAACCAAAAAGACAACTTGAGAAAAGAAACAGAAAAAGACTACTTGAGAAATGTTCTCACTGAGAATTCAGTCATGTACTCAGTGTAATCATTCACACTGATCACCATCATTTTTCTCATATTCATGATATTATTCATTCTTTCATTCATTCCCTCATTCACTTCTTCATTTATTTGTCCTGTTCATTTCTATATATTCATTCTTCAAAGAGTATTCCTTATTTCCTTCCTTCACTTATTTCTTAGTACATAATTCTTTACTTACTTGAATATTAAATCTTTGTGCCTCAATACATTCATACATTGGCTGTACAGGGACTGGATGTTAAACCCCCCCCAAAAAAAAACACATCACAGCTGTCAATTATTCTCCACACTTTCAGCTTCTCTCAGCTGCTATCCATTCCATCCCAGCCCAGCTCATGCTAATTATAGCAGGAACTTGGTCTAGGTAAAAGGAAGGGGTACTCTAATTTTAGCACTGGGCCCTGGACTCTTGACTGAGTTACGATGGATTTACATGCTGTGACATGAATGCTTATTCCGTTAGCCTAAACAAAATTTTTAAAAATAAAGAAACACACTTTTTCCTTAATTTTTGACGACAACTTAAAATCTCCAAACAAATACAATCCGTCAGTGAGGTAAGCATGATCTTCACAGCCATAGTTATGAGGCAAAAAGTAAAAGTGACCAGACATTACCAAGTTTTGTTGGTCTTCCACAGAGAGGTAGGGCACGTCTTCCTTGGCAGCGATGCGGCGTCTCACGTAGCTGGCCAGTTTGTCAAACGATGTTGGCTGTGCCTTTATCTCCTCCTGCACACCCCATTACACAGACTGTACATCAGCTTTTAACCTTTTTGCTACGGGTAACCTGCCATAGGATAACCAACCATCTGCTAACCCTTCCCTTCACATCACCCACTACTGGGTTACAGATGCATACAAATGCGCACAGTGCACGTGTGCTGGGAAAGAGGGGTTCTCTCCCTTAACATAGGGATAGCGTTAAAAGATACGGAAGAAAAATAAATGAAAGAACATGTTATTTCCAAAACATGACCAGATACAGAGAGGTAAAGAAGTATGCATATTGTGCTTGAACTCAGACATTTTCACACATGTGCACAAATATGTACACTAATATGCACACACGCACACATACGCATACACACATGCGTTAACACACACACACACACACACACACCTATGTACATATTCATACACACAAGCTCATAGAATATACATGTACACACTCAAACTGCAAACACATACATATGCCCACATATATGCAACACAACACACACACACACACAACAAGGATGCTTTCACAGTAACGATATCTATAATTACTGTACTAATGTGATGATAATGATAGGAAGATGACAAAGACAAGACTGTTTAATATCTCACATTAATTGGAGTGACAGGACGCTCCAAGATCAAGTCAGGCTCTGGATCTGAAACATAACAATTAGCTTTGATTTTTAAAGGCTTTATCATTTTATCTTTTATCAATCAAAATACATGTAAACAGTGACTGATGGCAGCAAAGTTGCAATTTGAATGCACTGCCACATGGACTGTTGTCATCATACTGTAGGAGAGGATCCATCTAGATCCAAATCATTCTCGAAGTTGGAATGTGGCTACCTTCACGGTGGACAAAAACAGTTGCATAGGCAAATTCTCAACATTGGTTAACCCAGATACTCTAGCCGATGAACAAAAACAAAACAGAAAAAAGATCTGAAATTTCAAATGGCCCAGATATCTGGTTCAACCCAACCACACTTCTTGACAAATGCTGTAATTGAATGGTTAAGACCATGAAGTCATAGGTATCCTGGCAGCTCTGTGTGTGTGTGTGTGTGTGTGTGTGTGTGTGTGTGTGTGTGTGTGTGTGTGTGTGTGTATGTGTGTGTGTGTGTGTGTGTGTGTGTGTGTGTGTGTGTTGCATTAGAGGGTCAGAATTTTTACAAACTCCCAGGTCTTACTTTAAGTGCAGACCTACCATTGCCCTAATTCCTAATATACCCATGCAGAAGATCAAATATGCACATTAAAGATTCTATAATTCATGTCAGAGTCTATTGGATTATGGAAACTTAAACATACCCAGCATGCTACCTGTAGAAAAAATGAGCTGCTCTAAAATTGGAATGTGTTAGCTGAGGCCAGCAGGCAGACCTCCTGCAGAGTTACAAGTACAGGAGAGGACCAGGCATGACACATCCCACCCAGTGAGGGAATACAGAGAAGAGAGAGAAGAGAAATACTTCTTATTCTATTTGAAGCAAACCATGAAAACTTTCCAGCCAGTCAACATTCAGCTAAAGCCTACACTCATCTCATGAAGGCATCTTCCTGTGCATGAGTGAAGTCCTCCCATTTGAATGATATAGTTGAGTCAAGCTGATGTTCTTTGAATGAAACAGTACAGAAGCTAACAGTACATTGTTCACACAACACAATGCAGTCATCAAACTTATTTATGAAGCTATGGTCGAAAATAAAAATTGAATGTGTCTATGAGTCACTGGTTATTTCTATGTCAGCGATTTATGCTGTGCGATGTATGTGTGTATGTGCACGCATGTGTGCGTGGGTGCATGTGTGCGTGCATGCACGTGTGTGTGTGCACAGTAAAATGCATTGGATTATTCATAGACATTTGTGACATTGTGTAAATGTGCATTTAAGCACATTTGATATGCTTTGAACCTTGATTGTTGGGGTATTGTGCTCTACAACAAGTAATTTATTATCAGCATCACCATCATTAGTATTATAGTCATTATCATCATCACCATTATCATTATTATTATAATTATTATTATCAATATTATTTTTCATCTTTTTAAAAAAAATAATCATTACACATGCATGTATACACACAGAAAATTAGCTTACCATCTTCATGAGGATATGGAGCAAAGAGCGACAGTGGCCCCAGCACATCGTTGATTTTATTCTGCACATCTGACTGAAATCGAAACAGATTTTCAACATTTTGCAACACGATGTAACACACTTGATTATTTCCCAAAAATTGAAATTGTCTTTCTTCAAAGTTCACATAATGGATGATTCTACAATTATCCTGTCCCATCATGCTGTGATAACAAATGATCATGTTTTTGATAACGAACTGCATTTGATTAAAATGGAAACACAGACAATTTTTATTCATTCCAAATGTTGTGGGACACAAAACCATAAATCAAAACAAAATAATTGTGTGTGTGTGTGTTTGTGTGTCTGTGTGCATGCATGCACTTTTACTGGCAATACACAAGCACATAAATGTGTAATTTTTTTCTGGAATCAAACGCTATGCAATTCAACAGGTTTTCAAAGCAAGAAAAGAACATGTATGGTTGGTAATTGCACATTCAGTCAATACAGTACTGATTTGATTGTGTTCTCACTTATAAAACTTTGTTTATCTGCTGCATTTTTAATGTTGTTGTTTTTTAAGCATTTTAAACTTTTTCCACTTTTAAATAATAGATTATAAATAATTAAGTGCTCACACACATACATACATACATACATACATACATACATACATACACACACACAAACTAACAGATTCACATGTACAAGCACACACACTTGTACACACAAACACACACTCATGTGCATGAACACATGTAATCATGTGCATACACACACACAGACACACAGACAGACAGACACACGGTCACAACTTCTTACACTTTTGTATGCAGGCCATTTCAGGGGATACAACTCATTCTCTTTGTCAGGGGGCACGATTGCCTTGGGCACGTAGGTCGGCATTTTTAGATCCTCCAGCCGAGACTTGCTCATGAGGCGCCGGGCCTGCCGTTCCCGTGACGTCGGCATTGTGCCTACCTGACCTTGAGTAATAAGATAAATATGAAAAATATCACATAACACAAATTCTACAGTAATAGAATTAAATTAAAACAGTCTTAGTTTCTGTTTTATTTATTTCAAGAGATAGGAAGGCACTTACATATTATTGGCAACCAAATATTAATCATATTATAATATTAATACAATGGCATATCAGCATTAATGTTTATCTACAAATACCTTTATTTCAGGTGACAGAAAACCAAAAAAGTGTGTTTTGAACCTGTGATGTATCATTTCAGGTAAAGCAATATATGATTATATTCTGACTTTTAAAAAAAAATGTAAGTAGTTTGAAAATCATGCAATCACTTAATGGTGTTTGCAAAGTTCTGTGTTTAAGTGCACTTTAACTTCATACTTTTTCTTATTTTCACCCCCATACACTTATAGACTATACAGTAAAATTACACAGCCTCTTGTATACATCATGCATACTTCATTTTGAGGTCTAGGATTGTTTTGTTCATTTCAAGCAATAATTTATAAAACTTTCCAATTTACATGCACTAACTCCATCGTGGTATTAGTATCTTTCAGCATGACTTCTTTTTCTTTTTTGTTAAGTGGCTGTCATGACTTGATTATTTTGCTGCTGCACGTCAAAATGTAAACAATGCAGACAAGTCTACACTGCTGAACCTGCTATGCTCTATTAATATCATTGCGGTGTGTATCATAAAGAAATCGTTGGCACAGCAATGCCCTATTTTATACAAAATATCAGCTATCAAAAACAAAGGTAAACAAATTCAGTGATAACCATCACAATAGCCATACATACTAACAGTATAGTAATTAGCTGAAGCCGATAACGATTTCCTGTGAGTGATTTGAGTATATTCACTATGTCAATTTAAATTACAAATATGAATTATGTTTAAACTACAGCAGTACAAAACCTATTAACCATATGATACCGATCCGATTACCGTTTTTTTCAGCAAGGCCACAAAGATTTACGTTATTTGCAGTTCAGTGTAATTTCTCTATTCTCCATCTTGTTGCCAGGGATGCTTTGTGACTTCCGGGTTTATGCAAAAGCTTACTCGGCAGAGTCCGTTACAATTTTAAAAGCCACTGAGTCGATATCAGTCACAGATAATAAGATTCTTAAAAACAAAGATTGAATAGAATATTATGTTCAACGAATTTCTGTATATTCTTCCTATATATTTTATTTTTGGTAAATTAGCTGAACCCCAAAAGTTATGGAGTACACTCCCTCTACACTCTTTTTTATCAAAAAGAAAAAAAGGTCTTAAAAGCTTCCCTAGTTGCAGAACAGAGGGAAAAACATAAACTTTGTCAAAGGTGAGTATAAATGGAAAATAAGATTTAATTTTATCCATAGTGATTACTTTTAATTTGATTCAAGCTGCATATGGTCACGCCGTATAAATAGACATTGATGCAGAAAAGTGATATGCGTTGCCCTAGCCTTCAATGCAGGGGGAAAAAGGAACAGATTGATAACTCTTTATCACAGTTACACATTCACATTTAGTTTTTTAACAATGCCAGTTGTTCAGGATGATAAGTAGATAAATGCTCTTGTAAATCCTTATACAAGTTTTGAAGGATTCAAATAAACTGCTTTGCACAAAATCCAAATTGCTTTCAAATTGTAAAGCAGGAGGCAGTTAAATGACTACTTTCAAAACCTCATCTGTGGTTCGGTCGGTGGAAGGAAATATCGATACTTTCTTAAAACCTTAGTTCCTTGTTGGTTGTGTGTGTGTGTGTGTGTGTGTGTGTGTGTGTGTGTGTGTGTGTGTGTGTGTGTGTGTGTGTGTGTGTGTGTGTGTGTGTGTGTTGATCACTGTTCATTCTACAGAGTTTCTTGCTCTGTCTGTGCAGTGGTCAAACCCAGAGTGTTGCACAATGGGCAAGATCCACGTCATTACCACTGCAAAAGGGGCAGACAAAGTGGTATGGCGTATCACTGGAGGGGAGCCAGTTGTTGGCCTTGCCTGCACAGGGGCCTCTTTAGGTCCAAAAGGTAATGAAGGATTGTTCTAATGTGTGAGTGTTTGTTTTCTTTGTTTTGTCTGTGTGTGTGTTGTGTCTGTCTGTGTGTTTCTTTTTATTTTCATTTTAATTCTGTTGTTATGAGGATAATGAATGAGCACTCATGTGCTTTTTTTAGAACCAGTCCCTGTGTACATGCAGTTTTGTAAATGTTGTTGTCCATTCCCACCAGCACACAAAGGCCTACTCTTCTGAAAGGCAGAAGAGCTTTTAATGAGCGCATTTGTACATGGGATGTCATTTTAAAATATCATCCAAAGGACTTTCAGAAGGAGTGGATTGACACTCATCTAAACTTAGGGGTAAAATGCCCTTTAACAGGTGTTTCAGTAATAGCTTGAACCCAGGCTGGAACCTGTGCTGTCAGATCGCAAGTGTGTGTGTGTGTGTGTGTGTGTGCATGTGTGCATGTATGTGTTCTGTTTTTGTTTTGTTTATGTACATATATGTATGTATAATGTATGTTTGTATCATTGTATGTATGTATGCATGTGTATATATATATATATACACACATGATTGTGGATACACATAACTGTGGATACCTTCATACAGGACTGTTCAGATCATCAGAACCTCTACATAGATACCTGGCTTACAAAGAAATATCATTGTCTGAAAAAAATATCCCCAGAACACTCACTTCCTTGTTTCCTAAAGATTGGGGCATTTTTTTAGGCCTCGGAGTAGGGGTGGGGGTGGGGGTGTCTCAGTAAATAAAGAAGAGGTGTATCTTTTTGTTTGGTTTGTTTGGCTTTTTTTTTAACAACTCAAAAGATTGTTAATCTCAGTTTGGTAGACAGTTTGCAAGATGGTGCATAATTGTGGCCAACATTGTCATGTCTATGGCCATCGTTTTTGCTGTCAGAACTGTGTTTGTCTTTTGTTTTCCCAGTCTGACTAACAGGTTTTCCTTCTTTTCTTCAAAACATAGACTGTACATTGCTGTTGCACTGGATCATTTAAGTAACAAGTTCAGAGGTAGGTTATGAAGGAAGAAAGAGAGAGTGTGTGTGTGTGTGTGTGTGTGTGTGTGTGTGCGTGCGTGCGTGCATGCTTACACATGCGCACAAACACAAATACCAAAGCCAAATGCACATTTACAATGAAACTGACCTTGCAGTATCACTTTTTCCATATCAACATATATTTGATTTTACCTCAGAACTGATACTGATATCCATCATGTATATTGTTTTATTGTTCAGGTCAATTATGTTTGGTGGTACTGACCACAGAAGATGGTGACGCCTTTGTCTTCGATGTCAAGAAGTATCCAGATATCATGTACCAGGGCCTTGGTCGTCTGCTTCAGTCAGTTCACATTCTCAAGGTACGCTTAGAAAATTAATGGAATAGTGACAGTGAACACTGAGAAATAGTTGAAAATTGGTGTTGCTTGTTGATGCTGTTTTGAAGATAATGCAATGTATTCATTATTACAATTTCAGGTGGTACATGACAGTGGACCAATTTCTGCCAACCTACAGGCCCAATTTGGCATCTTTTTGACCAACATGTTTGATACACAGGTCAGTATCTTCTATATTTTCCTTGTCTGTGACCCAGAAGTATTTGTCATAACAGCATGCTGTATAAACTAACAACTCTCATACTAGCTGTAAATCATGTTTGGAATGCCTGCTTTATTGTTTTTAAAAAAACAACTTTTTAAAACTGTCCTCATGGTTTGTTGATTGAACTAAAGTTTTATCAGATTGTTCATGCAGAAAGAAGTGTAATTAGTGTTATTAATTTAATCTAAAGTTCTTGGGAAATAGACCAGAATATACTGTCAGATGAAGATAGTAGAAAATATACTCATATGAAGTAAAAAATTTCTTTTAATACACAGACATTTAATAAAACATGTTATTATCATGTAGATATTTAATTAAAACTCTGGAAAAATTTGTGAGGACAAAATGTGCCGTACAGTTCACATGTTTTCTCTGGTGTCTTAAATGAACTTCTGATGGCATTTTTACTTCAATGATCACAGAATAATTCTGGACTCATGTCAGTCTCTGACTGATGCCTGTGTATAGACCAAGACACTTTCCATAGGTAAACCATGGAGAGAATATGATAACTTTTTTTTTTTTTTTTTTTTTTTTTTACTGTGGAAGTCCAGAAATACTCTGGATCCAAAGATCAGCCATTGATATGTATGTTACTTGTAGCTGCATAGTAAAAATGACGTACACATGTGATAATGTCAGGTGGCCTATTCTATGATGCTGGAAAAACAAGGACTCTGCCCTCGCAAGGTACCTTTCCAGTCACTCTGTGAGAAGTGTGGTGTTCCACAGTACACCCCACCTGAGGAATTCCAGGTTAGTTTGTACCGATTCTTGTGTTTGGAATGTTGATGTAACACTCTTGTTTGTTGTATATTTCAACAAGTGAAAATTTCAAAATTGGGTATCATTTGACAGCATTCATGTAAACAGTATTTTGAATTTTGTGGCACATCAGTGAGGTATTGAGTTTTGTTGCTTTGTTTGTTTTCTGAAAGGGGTTACCAGATTAAATCTGTGATAATGCATGAAAGTTTAAGTCTGTAATGTAGTTGCATTCTTTTATTTGCAAAATCATATGAATTCTATGGTATTTGAAAGCTGTGTGTATGTGTGTGCATGTGCACACATGAGTATGTATGTGTGTTTCTCCACTAGCCTAAAAATGGCAGTTCTGCAGTGCTGTAAAGTATGATGTACGTCAACTGATATAGTCATCATGTGCTTTCCACATCTTATGTCAAGAGACAAAAAATGCATCACAAACTGTTCATCATTCATTTGTGACTAAATTGTTGAAGTGTGTGTGTGTGTGTGTGTATGTGTGTGTGTGTGCATGTGTGTGAATACGTGCATGAGTGTGTTTGTGTTTATGTGTTTGTAGAAACTGTTATCAGAAGATATGAATGCATGGGCACGACGGCCACTGAACCATGACATGCTTCACACTGCAGCTGCCAGTGCTCTGCCCTTGGTCCCTATAATCTACCAACAGATGATGAAGTAAATACTCTGTGTGTGTGTGTGTGTTAGTTCAATTTTAATATCCTCCCACTAGTTAGTGATATCAGATGGGAAAGTGTGTGTGTGTGTGTGTGTGTGTGTGTGTGTGTGTGTGTGTGTGTGTGTGTGTGTGTGTGTGTGTGTGTGTAATGTGCATGTGTGTATGTATTGTTGTATATGCACATGTCTTTGCTGTGTTAAGTCCCATAAACTTTTCAGAAACCTGCACATATGCTTTGCTATGTCATCTCCAACATACTTGGCAGAAACATAAACATTTCCCAGAAAATGTATATTGACAAATGTTTTCCATGTGGAAAAAAGGTGGGTTTTTTTTTTCTCAAAATGATGGTTTGAAAACAGATCAAGAGAAGGGGTGATCTGATTATTGCAAAATGTTTGAAAGTAGAGAATAATAGAGAACTTTGCAAGTTAAGGCTTTTTTTTTTATACAACATGAATTTAGTGCATCCTGAAATCCAGAGCATCTTATGCGCAATATGAAAAAATAATGGGAATAAAGCTTTCACCTACAAAAGTATGTTAACTGTTGGATAGGTTTCTAACCTTGTATCCTGATCTTGGAATCTTTTCAATGTTATGTGTGTTAGGTGTAATAGGATGAAAGAAAACAACAACTTTCGCAAAAATTTTGTATCTTATTTTTAGAAATGCTTTTACCAGTTTCTTTATCTAAATGCAAATACCTGAATGCATCAATGATGTTGTGTGTGCCAACAGAGCGATCACAGAAGACAGCTGGGACCTGTTCTGTGTGCTGAACGACAGAGCTCGCCTCAGCCTCATCAGCCGCAAGTCGCCCTCTCAGAAACGGAGTTGCAAGTCTGAGGGACAAGCACACTGTGTTCAGCCTGCCTTCAGACTCTCCCCCACACAGAGGGCTCTCATCAAAGACACCATCCCACCGGCACTGAAAAGCTGAGGTGGGAAGGTTGGGTTTTTATGCTGTTGTCTTCTTTAAAAAAATTTACAAATGATTTTACTGTTTTGTTTCTTTTGTAGCAAATTATGTAGAACCTCAACTGTTGTAAGATTTTCCTTTTATAGTTGGTTACCACAATTGATGTAACTTTTTTGATAAAATATGATTTTGTTGCTTAGAATGAGGATTTTATTGTAGACATTATATTATTGTATCCTGCGACTGTGGAATTTCCTATCTAATCTAACAGTGCACTTAAAAATATCCAATATTCGGTCTCTTATGAAGAGTTTTTTTAAATCACAGAATAGTGAAGAAGCTTCAAGTAATATTTCTAATATGTATTCCCAAGTAGATAGCAACATTTTAAATTTTGTGACTTTTTTTTATATTTGTGAAAATAAAAGTATAACCTGGTTTGATTTTTCAAACTAGTGCAAGAGTGCTTTCTGTTCTTTTTATATCTTTGAAGAAGAAGAAAAAATTGAAGTGCTATAATTTTCCAACAAACTGATACTAATTCAAATGTTGCTGTACAGTGTGAAAACTGATATCTATACATCCCTCCCCTAGTCTTCCAAGACTTCTACTCCATTAGTAGATTATTTTGAGAATGGGTCCAAGTTTTGCCTGCAATATGAGAAGGACTAAGTTTGGGAGATTTAAAAAAAGGAAGGGGGGGGGGGGGGACAAAGAAAAACCGAAAACAACTAACCCCAGTGCAACCATTAGAGCCAAAATTGCACCCATGTGAAAAGATTCATCATTTCATAAGAAAAATAATGCTGAAAATGTAACATAAAGAGTTGGATAATTTTTTCCTGAATCTCTTGTCCATCACAGTGAAGTGAAATAGGCTAACACAAGAAGGAAAAGGAGTGTGGAAAATTAAAATTTAGGACTTTGCTCCTGGAACATTTTAAAACATTTTTTAAATTTAAGCTGTGGCCTCAGGGGGGTTGTCAGCTAAGGAAGCATATATATATTGAAAATCAATGTAAATATACAGGCTCATGTCAGTCAAACAGGATAATAGCAGCAACAAAACCATTATATGAAAATATAACAAGGTTGCAATATGATCAATAGTATTAAGATTAAATTAACTCATAACATAGACCTACCTCTAGTTATTGTAGCTAAAGGATAAAACGAAAAGCACAAACCATTCTGCAGGTGATTTGAATCACTCATGGTGTCATATTGCTTTTTAAAATAATGTGGGTAATTTTGTTCACAAATAATCACACTACAGTGTATTGTTTTCGATCCTGTTCGTCAGTGCCCATATTGCTGGAGACAAATCTGTGTAATCGTAAGTGTGTATTTTGTGGTGTCATCAGAAAAGAAGTACTACACAAATTTTTACGTTTGGTTAAACTATGATTAATGTGTTTATGTGCAGAAAATAGTTTGTAAATATGATTTTTGATGTATAGACTTTTTTCTATGTACTTTATGTTGAAGCAGTTTTTTAGAGTTTGTTTATGTAGATAGTTCATTTATGTACATTTCTGCATTAGAACAATCTTTTAATCCATGTGTTGGTTCACATTACACACAAAATTAACACTTTACTGTTCTTTAAGTGTCCAAATATGCTTTTACTCTTACAATCAGTAGTGCTGGTATACATTATAAGAAAAACCTGTACACTTTGTCACTGTTCTTTTAGTGTCTAAATATGCTTTTATTCTTTAAGTCAGTGTTGGTATAAATATGTCATTCAAGAAAAATTGTATACCTTGTTACTGTTCTTTAAGTGTCTAAATATGCTTTTATTCATACAATCAGAAGTGTTGGTATATATTATACAAAACATTTTACATGTTGTTATTATTCTATGTTGTTTCTATGCTTCTGTATTCATACAATCAGTATTATCAATCTTGTGCAGTATTACAGAATTCTCCTTCCTACCTTTAATGCCACTGTGTTGATTTTGAGCGAGATTAAACATTTGATTTTTATCCGAAGATAGACTATAATTTATCTTCTTCCATTCTACTCATAACAGATCTCCAGGCCCTGAAGTGGTTATCCACTTCCCTTTTTTCTTTCTGTTTTCTTTTTTTAAAATGTTGTTTTATTTCGATTTGACTACTTTATCATCAGTAATATACCAGAGCTGGTGTACATCAGTTATTCCAATTTCATCACCACAGTACATCCTGGCTTAAGAGCCCACAGGTAGCTGGTCACCATCAGGCCACCCACTGGAAGAGGTCCTGCATTGCTGCTGGGTCAGTTGAAAAATCTTCAGTAGTGTGCTTCAAAAAAAACATACAGAGGAAATCTCTTGTTTATATCTTGGCCCAGAATATGTAAGGTTCATTGTTGGTGGTATTTTTTGCATACATACTTTTAGCAGCTGTTATGTAACTTCTGTATGATGTTGCTGCATCTTATTGCCTATGTACCTGGGATCATAATTGTGGGGCATTATATCAAGATTCATTCTGTTCAGCAGTGTACTGGTAAATGGTATCCAAAAGCCGCTGGATCAGCGCAAGTTATATAAATGATGAAAGAATTTAACTGAACAGAAGTTTAAATGTGACTGATTGAAATGGATGCCTGATAGGTAAGCCCATTTGACCTCAATCCTGAGGGTCCGTGAAGTCATGGATTTGAATCTTGGCAGTGGCACCTGGAAAATAAGGGTACGATCTTATAAGTTAAGTTTAAGTGCAGACCTGCCAGTGCCTTCATTCCATGTGTATATATATGAAGAAGATCAAATATACATGTGAAGGATCTTGTAATTCATGTCAGCATTTGGTGAGTTATGGAAACATGAACATAACCAGCATGCATCTTGAAGTAGCTGCTGTGAAAATGGAATGCGTTGCTTAAGCCAGCAGGCAAATCTCCTTTGTAGTACACTTAAAATGAATTGAATTGAATACCACTTTCACTCACAGCAGATTTCTCTGCCTGAAATTCAGGATGCTCTCTCTCCAGGAGTGAGCACATCACAAGAGCAGCACCACCTGTATTTTTTTTCCTGTTTGCAAGTGGATTTGCTTCCCTATCAAAGTGGCTTTTTTCGAAATAATGTTACAAGCACATGAGAAATTCCTATGCATCCCAGTGGGTAAGAAAATGCAGAGGAGAAGAGAAGAGAGGATGTGACTGAGATTCCTGTTGTGTGACATCATGTACGGATCAGCAGGGTGGTGCCCATGCTCTGTTGCAATGTTGCTTTCATTTGCTGCGTTACCTGCAGAATGACTTTCCTTTACTTCGGTAAGATATACAATTATTTATTCGTAATGTTTGTTTTACTTCGGTAAGATATACAATTATTTATTCATAATGTTTGTTTTACTTCAGTAAGATATACCATTATTTATTCATAATGTTTGTTTTACTTTGGTAAGACATGTCATTATTTATTCATAATGTTTGTTTTACTTTGGTAAGACATGTCATTATTTATTCATGTTTGTTTTACTTTGGTAAGACATGTCATTATTTATTCATGTTTGTTTTACTTTGGTAAGATATACCATTATTTATTCATAATGTTTGTTTTACTTTGGTAAGACATGTTATTATTTATTGGACCGGAAACTTTTCCCCCATCCATTAGACCATGAGTGGTGGTCTGGGCGCTAGTCTTTCGGATGAGACGATAAACCGAGGTCCCGTGTGTTACACGTAATTATTTAGCGCGCGTAAAAGAACCCACGGCAACAAGAGAGTTGTCCCTGGCAAAATTCTTAGAAAAAAGCCACTCTGATAGGAAAACAAATACAGTTGCAGACATGAAAAAAAAAAGAAAAAAAAAAAAAAAGGGTGGCGCTCCTCTTGTGGTGACGCGCTCTCCCGCTCTCCCCGGGGAGAGCAGCCCGAATTTCACGGAGAGAAATCTGCCGTGACTTAAAGTGGTATGAAATGAAATCTGAGCGCTTTGATTTGTTGCTTTACAAGATTCAGCGCTATATAAATTCCATACATTATTATTATTATTATAATGTTTGTTTTACTTCGGTAAGATATATACCATTATTTATTCATAATGTTTGTTTTACTTTGGTAAAGACATGCCATTATTTATTCATAATGTTTGTTTTACTTTGGTAAGACATGTCATTATTTATTCATAATGTTTGTTTTACATTGGTAAGATATATATTATTTATTCACAAAGTTTGCTTTACTTGGTAAGATTATATCTGTATTTATTCCTAAAAGTTTCCTCTACTTTGGTAGTATTTTATCAATATTTATTCATACAGTTTGCTTTACTGTGTTAATATTATATCAGTATACTGTTTGTTTTACTTTGGTAAGATATATCATTGTTCATTCATGAAAATGTTTGTTCTACTTTAGTAAGGTATACCATTATTTACTCATAACATTTGTTTTACTTTTGTAAGATATCATCATGTATGCATAAAAGGTTGCTTTGCTTTGGTAAATTTTATCATTATGATTCATTGATAAAGTTTGCTTTACTTGGTCTCACCTGACAGCATCACAGAGTATGGCATTAGCTGCCACACCTAATGACATAATCCTCCTTCTCTATGTGCTCTGGTCTTTCTTGGCTCTGCTGACTTCATGGTTTCTCATGCCAAAGGATTCAGTGATGTTGTCAGTGAGAGAAGCTGATGGTCCGCCTTTGTTTCTTTTCTTTTTTTTAAACTTTGGAAAGACGACTATATCATTATTCATTCATAACATTTTCTTTACTCTTGTTCATTTATATACTTTGCTTTATTTAGGTAAGATATATATCATTAATTCGTCAATAAGTTTGTTTTGCTTTGGTAAGATATGCTATTATGCGCTAAAAGACTTATTTTGGAAACCCAATTACTTGTCAGTTTTGTCAACTTTTTAGGGAACTGCCTTTTTCTTTATTCCATAATCATGTTTAGGTTGCATGGAGTGGGTGGGGGAGGAGGGTGTGTGAGAGGAAACCATCATTCTTTTGCTAATGTAAAACAGCTGCATCTATCTTGGCAGTATTGTGTGCTCCATCTTATGCTTTATATTTGTTGCAATCCATACATAGCTGTCAAACTTTTCTATGTAGTGCTTCCTGAGTATACTGTTATGAAATGTGTAATAAACGTAATAAACAATCTGTTCATGTGTTTATGTAGATGTGTGAGTGAAAGAGAGAGAGAGAGAGAGAGAGAGAGAGAGAGAGAGAGAGAGAGAGAGAGAGAGAATTTTGAGGAATCTTTTATTTCAAGGATTCTTTTATTTCGAGGATAATGGAATAAGTGCTCATGTGCTTTTTTACATCTAGTCCCCACGTGTATGTAGTTTTGTCAATTTTGTCATCCGTTCCCATCAGCACACAATGCAATGGCCTATTCTTCCAAAAAGTGGAACAGGTTTTAACCTGTGTGCAAGATGGTTTGAGAGAGAGAGAGAGAGAGAGAGAGAGAGAGAGAGAGAGAGAGAGAGAGAGAGAGAGAGAGAGAAAGAGAGAGGGTTTTTTTGTGTGTTTTTTTTAAAATCATCTTTAAATTCCTATATTGAAACCTTGCTCAGGGTCAGTGCTTGCTAAGTTAAGACTGGATCTTGGCTGATGCTTAAGTTAAAAAACAACAACAACCCAACTTGTATGAAAAATGGTTCCAGTGGCACTGTTGAGCTCTATGCAAGATTTATTTTTCTTCTTCAAAATGTTACCGCTCTCTTTAAATAGTCCACATGTTAGTCACATAAAGCCAGATAAAGCTTGATAAAACAGACACACACAAAACAACCCTCAAAAACTGGTGCAAACAAAATGAACTGAAAAACCATTAGTGAATTACTGTCCGTAACATGCACAGGAATTCCTGTTGTTTGCCATCTTTTCTTAACTTCTATGACTTCTTCATTTCTATAACTTGTACAAGTTTCAGCTTTGGTTTACAATCTCAAACTGGTTTTAAACCAGTCACTAGAATGACAAGGAAACTAAACATTATTGACTGGCAACTTCCAGTCAATGATACTAGCTGCATTGTATTTTTCTAAACCTTACTCAACCAAACCACATGTTTGGTATTCAGTTTGGTGGGTAGCCGCATTCCGACTTCAGGTTTGATGTCTAAACACGCCAGTGTGCAGGCATTAAAAACAAGATCATCCACTGCTGCTGACACCCAATGGCCTACACTTCCAAAAGGCGGAACAGGTTTTAACTCATGCACAAGATGTTCTATGTGTGTTCATACATAGTAGTAGTATGTTCTTTCGAGCCAGAAGGCCCATAGAGCCGGAGCTTATCCCAGTTTCTGTAGCGTTAAGCGAACTGATGGTTTTTCACCACCCCTGTGACAGGACGCTAGTCTGTCGCCAGATACTTCCCCAGCAGAGCTGGTACCCACTTGTACACCTGGGTGGAGTGAGGAAAATAGGAGTAAAGTGTCTTTCCCAAGGACACAACACCGAGCCGAGCGGGGATCGAACCCGCAACCTCTGGATCACGAGTTGACCGCCTAAACCACTCGACCACGGTGCCTCCTGTGTTCATACATGGGACCTTAATTTACAGTCTCATCCAAAGGACTTGTGAATAGAGTTGGTGCAGATGTTAACTCCAGGGAAAAAAATCCCCTTAAACAGGTGTCTCAGTGGTTGCTTGAACTTATTTATCCAAAAACCTCTTGAGCTGTTAGTGAAGGCAGAAAACTGAATGAATCCATGTAACGTGTGCATACTTTTAATGCCCTGACAACTTAAAAATGCACGTTACACTTATTCTTAATTTTGTATAGAAGCCCAGTAATGCAGAATTTCTCTCAATGATTTACTAAAAATGTGCTCTCCACCCACACTCTTCAAAAACAAAAGCAAGAAGTAAATGTTTGTATCAAGATTTTATTCGTGTGGTTGGTTATCTTACACGCAAGAAGGCCAGGCTGTGAAAAATTTGTCATGATGAATACATGTATACCTAAACAATAGTCCTGAAATATCATGAGCTCTTTACATCATTCTTCAAAATCACTTAACTTACACAGAATGTAAATTACTCTGCATGATTCTTGAATAATCATCTCTCTAACAACCCGAGAATTTTACTAGCCTCAGTATATTAAGAAAACCATTACAGAGACCTCACTTCATGAGACAGTATACAACAACAAAGTAACGCTCTGCACCAGATCATTGGAAAGTGTGTACAAGTATCCGCACGAAAAGAATGTTGTCCCCTGTTTTGCATATTATTCTTGAATTATACCACTTTCAGTCACGGCAGATTTCTCTGCATAAAATGCGGGCTGCTCTCCCTGGGGACAGTACATTGCCTCAAGAACAGGACCATCTTTTTTAATACTCTTTTTCTTGTCTGCATGTGTGTTTGTTTTCCTATCAGTGGCTTTCTTCGGTGGGTTCTTTTACATGCACTGAATGGGTGTTGCACATGGGACCTTGGTTTTCATCTCATCTGAAAGATTCGACCCAGGCTACTACTCATGGTTTAGTGGATAGGGAAAAGTTACAGAGACTGAACTCAGATGTCTCGCCTTCTGGGCAGGTACGTTACCTCTAGAACACTTAGCACACACAGGCAGGATATCCGCTCTTAAAAATTGCAATGGGCACAATATTTGTAAATCTTGACATCAGTACTAAAATCTCCAAAAAAAGTATTCCCCTCCCCTGCTTTCGTTCATGCTCAGAATATGCATATTCACACGCTGAACCATAAACATGTACACTCGCATCCACACACATGGATAACAAAATGACAAAATTGCATACACACGGGGATTGGATGTAAAAACCACTAGAGTGCTTCTTCCATTATCCTTGAAATATAATAATAATAATAATAATAACATATATTAGGTAGAGACCAAAGTCACAAGATAGTTAATGCCCTCCTGTACTTCACTGTCAACAGTCCTGCTGGGTAAAAATCTTTCTACAAAAAACAGTTTTCTGAGTATTCATTTTTCATTTTCCCCTGTTCCTCATCTCTGGAGGACTGCAGACTATGAATGAGTCTGATGGAGGAATGCAAGAGCCAGTTCACAAAGAGAAGTGCTAATGTGAGGAGAAATAACCATTTTTCTTTTTCTTTTTTTTTAAAAGAGTGAACTTTTTTTTTTTATAGTTGTTTGTATCTTGTGGTTTCTGAGTTTGCTTTGGTTTATTTTTAGAGGGGTGGAAAATGGGATGGGATGCGGGTGTTCTTGTTACATTAGTTGAATTGGGAAATTTGGGGGGGCAAGGGGGAGGACGTAATTTTTTTTCCTGATGAAGAATAAAATTGACTGCCCTTACATTACAATGTCTCAAACAAAACTGATAAAAATCTTGGCATCCAATTCAGATGAATGGCTGGCATTCAGTCTAATAACATTCCTTCTCCATAAGACAATATCTGTGTGTGTTTCACAATATTCTAAAAGCATTCCATGCATCACAACACCCAAAAAGCGCAGACAATTCTCCAGCACTGAGCCAGCCACCATGGTGCAGTGGTTAGCGCCTTGGGTTACGGAGTGGCAGGTCGCGGGTTGAGTCTTATTACTTACTTACTTACTTATGCCTCTTGGTACCTTGGGGAACATAGGGCTGCAACAACACCCCTCCAACGAACTCGGTTTTGGGTCTTATAGTCACAGGGATTTTTTGGACTCTGGCCAGCTTCTACCCAGAGTGAGTTTGCTGTAGGGGGGTCAATTTGAAGACTGGGACCACACAGTCAAGCTTCATCCACTTCACATGCGCAATTTTCAGAGTGTTGGACAAATTCCAGGATATATGAATAGGAAGTATGGAGTACAGTCCTGTCAAGTAGTCTCAAAGTACACGCACATTCCATAACCCCATTATTTCATCATCCTTGTCACTACTGATCATCATACAATAAGAGAAAATTGCCTCTGATTTGGTGGTCCGGTTTCATGGTGACCTCAATTTTGGTTTCCATTACACTTCTGTGTCCATGGTGAGTTTGTGTCAAAGTCTTCAGGGTTGGGGGCTCACAGGAGAAAGTCAGTGGAGGGACGTTGTGGTGGCGGTCAACACACCAGAACGGACATCTCACTCAATCTAGCTCCACGACTAACTACTATCTATGGGGGTTAGTAGGTGGTCCCCTGCATATGTTAGCTCAGAACAGGCACTACTGAACACCACTAAAGTGACCCAGTAGCAGTGCAGGGCTCCTCTGACTGGTGGCCCCGCGGCAGCCTGACACTGATGGGCTCCCTGTGGACTTTTGACCTTGGAGATGTGATAAAACAGATCTGGGTACGGCCAAGGCAGAGCTATTGAAATGAATGGTGTGGGAACAACAGGACAAGAACGTCACAAAAGATGAGGCAGCAAGAAAAAAATAAAATAACCCCTTTAAGTACTGAACCTCCTTCAGGAAGAGCCAGTGCCTGTAAGAGCTGTGACGGCGTCCTTCACTGTCTCCGCAGAAGCTTGGTAGGCCGCACTGAACTCTGAACGAGCAGCTCTGCACACCAAGTGACATGATTCATCATTAGTGTAGCACTTTTTTTGTAAAGTGGGCAATGGCACAGTTTGTTTTTTTTCCTTTCAGAATAAGAGTCATGAAAAACAATGATCTGAGATAATACCTGAATTAAGTATAATCATGTACCATTTCTCTATTTGGGATTATGCCTGAATTAAGTCAACCCATGTTCCATCTTTCTATTTCTACCACTCTTACAGTCAAATTTGCTTCGTTGCAAATGAAATTTTTATAAAGTATATGTTCATATAATATAACCATGCACCAGCAAGCAAATGTTACATTACTAACGCTTACAGGAAAACACTAAATACAAGGACAAATAAACTTGGAAAAAAATACAATTAAGAAAAGGATACTTAGCCATCAGATTCCACAACTGAAAAACATCATAGCAAAATCTTTTATGCTGAGTTTAAAATAAAATCATTGGCCGTGTAACAGATTACAAAATCTCTTTTCTTAACATTGTTTTCCTGTATTTTTGGTAGACTGCAAGAATGAACACAAAACAAAATGACTATAACATTATCAAGAGTGGTACACCAAAACACCACTTTTTTATGTCTACCAAATCTCTAGACTGCACACAAACACACAATGTTCAATAATCACTGCCTGATGAACGCTATAGCCGAGCGGTTAAGATCGTTCAACTTCAATCCTGTGGGTCCAGAAGTCATGGGTTCAAATCTCGATGGCCGCTTCTTGTGAATTAAGATTGGAAATTTTTTTAATCTCCCAAGTCAACTTAAAGTGCAGACCTGCCAGTGCATTAATTCCCTTCATGTAAATACACACGCAGAAGATCAAGATCAAACATGTATGTTAAAGATCCCATAAATTATGTCAGCGTTTGGCAGGTTATGGAAACACGAACATACCCAGCATGCAACCTGTACAATGACATGAGCTGCTTTGAAGTCAGAATGTGCTGGCCGAGGCCAGTGGGTAGACCTCCTGTAAAGTCACAAGCGCAGGAGAAGACCAGGCACTACTCACCCCATCCGGTAAGGGAATGCAGAAAAGAGAGAGAGAGAGAGAGAGAGAGAGAGAGAGAGAGAGAGAGAAGAGAGAGAGAGAGAGAGAGAGAGAGAGAGAGAGAGAAAAGACAGACAGACAGAAACAGAGAGACAAAGAGAGACAGAAACAGAAAGACGAGAGATAGACAGACAGTCAAGTCAAGTCAAGTCAAAATCACTTTAATCATCCCATGAAGGGCAATTACAATACTGACAGCACAGACAAACAGACAGATAGATTACTGCCCTACGACAACAACAACAACAAAAACCCAGTCATCCACACACCACACGCACACACAAACAGACCTGCGCTTCGCAACAGCGTCTTCCAGCTGATGGGACTTGACCGCGGCAAGCTTCAGAATGTCAGGAGGTATGTGAGCCAGGCGTGCCACGTTCAGACCGTAACTCTTGCCCGCTGCTCCTGCCGTCAGCTGGTACAGGAAGGTCAAGTATTCGTCTGAACCCTGCGCCGATCCGTGTGGTTCTTCTTCTTCTTCTTTCTTTTCTTCGTTACTCCTGTCTTCTTCCTCGTCTGCCCCTGGAAGTCATGAACGAGAGAAGAAAAGCTTGTGAAAAATCTGAAAGCCTACAGGTCTGATTCTGGCTTTTTTCTGTTCTTTTCTTTCTTCCCTTGACTGTTGTTCCTATTTATTGATTGTCATGCTATTTCCTGTTATACTACTGTTTGTTATTCCCCCCCCCCCCCCTAGATTGTCTTGCTATTTCCTGTTATACTACTGTTTGTTATTCCCCCCCCCCCCCCTAGATGTCTTGCTATTTCCTGTTATACTACTGTTGTTATTTTTTTCACCATAGATTGTCATGCTATTTCCTATTATACTACTGTTGTTATCCCCCCCCCCCCCCCCCCCTAGATTGTCAGCTATTTCCTGTTATACTACTTTTTGTTTGTTTTTCCCACCCATAGATTGTCATGCTATTTCCTGTTATACTACGTTGTTATTTTTTCACCCATAGGTTGTCATGCTATTTCCTGTTATACTACTGTTGTTATCCCCCCCCCCCCCCCCCTAGATTGTCATGCTATTTCCTGTTATACTACTGTTGTTATTTTTCCCCCCATAGATTGTCATGCTATTTTCTGTTATACTACTGTTGTTGTTTTTCCCTCCATAGGTTGTCATGCTATTTCCTGTTATACTACTGTTATTATTTTTTCACCATAGGTTGTCATGCTATTTCCTGTTAGACTACTGTTGTTATTCCCCCCCCCCCCCCACCCCCCACATAGATTGTCATGCTATTTTCTGTTAGACTACTGTTGTTATTTTCCCCCTAGATTGTCATGCTATTTCCTGTTATACTACTGTTGTTATTTTCCCATCATAGATTGTCATGCTATTTCCTGTTATACTACTGTTGTTATTTCCCTCCCATAGATTGTCATGCTATTTCCTGTTAATACTACTGTTTGTTATTCCCCCCCCCCCCCCCCCCCCCTAGATTTGTCATGCTATTTCCTGTTATACTACTGTTGTTATTTTCCCCCCCATAGATTGTCGTGCTATTTCCTGTTATACTACTGTTGTTATTTTCCCCCCCATAGATTGTCATGCTATTTCTGTATACTACTGTTGTTATTTTTCACCCATAGTTGTCATGCTATTTCCTGTTATACTACTGTTATTATTCCCCCACCTAGTTGTCATGCCTATTTCCTGTTAGACTACGTTTTATTCCCCCCCCCCCCCCCCCCCCACATAGATTGTCATGCTATTTCCTGTTCTACTACTGTTGTTATTTTTCCCCTAGATTGTCATGCTATTTCCTGTTATACTACTGTTGTTATTTTTTTCACCATAGGTTGTCATGCTATTTCCTGTTATACTACTGTTGTTATTTGTTCACCATAGGTTGTCATGCTATTTCCTGTTATACTACTGTTGTTATTTTTTTCACCATAGATTGTCATGCTATTTCCTGTTATACTACTGTTGTTATTTTTTTCACCATAGATTGTCATGCTATTTCCTGTTATACTACTGTTGTTATTTTTTTCACCATAGATTGTCATGCTATTTCCTGTTATACTACTGTTGTTATCTCCCCCCCCCCCCCCCCCCCCCCCCCCATAGATTGTCATGCTATTTCCTGTTATACTACTGTTGTTGTTTTTCCTCCATAGATTGTCATGCTATTTCCTGTTATACTACTGTTTGTTATTCCCCCCCCCCCCCCCCCCCTAGATTGTCTGCTATTTCCTGTTATACTACTGCTGTTATTTTCCCACCATAGTTGTCTTGCTATTTCCTGTTATACTACTGTTATTTTTTTCACCATAGATTGTCATGCTATTTCCTGTTATACTACTGTTATTATCCCCCCCCCCCCCCCCCCCCCCATAGATTGTCTGCTATTTCCTGTTTATACTACTGTTGTTATTTTTTTCACCATAGATTGTCATGCTATTTCCTGTTATACTACTGTTGTTATCCCCCCCCCCCCCCCCCCCCCCCCATAGATTGTCATGCTATTTCCTGTTATACTACTGTTGTTGTTTTTCCCCCCATAGATTGTCATGCTATTTCCTGTTATACTACTGTTGTTGTTTCCCTCCCATAGATTGTCATGCTATTTCCTGTTATACTATCTATCTATCTATCTATCTGTCCCGTAGTCTGACGACCGTGGGGGCACCCTCAAAGACTCAGCAACCAGTTCCCTCCATTCTTCTCTCTGTTCTGCCTTTCTCAGGGTTTTGTTGAGTTCTAGGCCTGTCCATTCACTGATGTCATCCTCCCAGCTCTTCCTTGGTCTGCCTCTTCTTCTTCCTCCTTGGACAGTGCCTTGCAAAACTGTCTTTAATTCCTTGGATCTTGTGACATGCCCATACCACTTAAGTTTACGCTTTTTCACGATCGTTAGAAGGTTCTCATAGGGTCCAATGGTTTGCTGGATTCTGTTATGCACGCTTTCGTTGCTTATGTGGTCTTTGTAGGAGATGCCAAGGAGTCTCCGAAAGCATCTCATCTCTACTGCCTGTACTCTTCTCTCCAAATCTGCAGTCAGGGTCCATGATTCACAGGCATACAGAAATATGGATATGACAAGGGAGCGCATTAGTCTGATCTTGGAGATAAGTGAGATATTCTTATCTCTCCAGATGGTGTTTTAGTTTGACAGAGCTGTTATTGTCTGTGCAGTCCTGCATACTACTTCTGGCTTGGATCCCTGGTCGGATACAATGGCTCCCAGGTACTTGAAGCTTTGAACTGTTTCCAGCTTCTGGTCATTAACCCTGATATCAGTGCTAATGCCGTTGGTGTTATTAGTCATCAGTTTGGTCTTCTCTGCACTGATTTCCATGCAGTATGTTTTGGAGGCCTTATCCAAGTGTTCTGTTAGGCTGGCAAGCTCTTTTTCTGATCCTGCTATTCCATCAATGTCATCTGCGAAGCGGAGGTTTGTGATCGTTCTGCCACCAATGCTGACTGATCCTTCATGATGTTCCAGTGCATCAGCCATGATTCTCTCAAGGAAGATGTTGAAAAGAGTGGGTGAGAGTAGACAGCCCTGCCTTACTCCAACTGTTGTTCGGAACCATTCTCCAATGTTGTTGTTGTAGTACACTGCACTGGTGGCCTCGCTGTACAGCTGTTTGATGACTCTGATCAGTTTGCATTGATGCTGTACAAGTTCATGGTTGCCCACAAAGCTGCATGCCACACCCTGTCAAATGCCTTCTTAAAATCGATAAATACGTGGTATAGGTCTTGTTGATGTTGAAGGTACCGCTCACATAGTATTCTGAGGTTGAATATCTGTTCTGTTGTGCTGCGCCCTGCTCTGAAACCTGCTTGTTCCTCAGCAATGATGGTCTCTGCTTGTGGCTTCAGTCTATTCAATATTATCTGCAGCATGACCTTGCTTGGGTGACATATGAGGCTGATGTGCGGTAATTATGGCATTGTTGTAGATTTCCTTTCTTGGGGAGGGTGATGATGATTGACTGCGTCCATGGTGTTGGCCATTTTCCTGTCTGCCAGATCTTGTTGCAGATTCTTAGTAGGGCGCTAATCATGGCTTCCCCTCCAGCTTGGACCAACTCAGCTGGAATGTTGTCAGCCCCTGCTGACTTCCCCTTTTTCAGCGATCTGACTGCTGTTTCCACTTCTTCTCGGAGGATAGGGTGACTGTCTGTGTCTTTGCTTTCGGGTACATTAAGGACTTCTGGATCTCCTGCGGTTCTATAGTTATACAGGTCGGAGCAGTATTCTGTCCCATCTGTTCAGAATATCCTGGTCGTCAGTGAGACACTTCCCATTTTTGTCTTGGATTGTTAAACCTTTTCTCTGTTTCGTGCTAGTCAGGTCTTTCACCAGCTGATATGCTTTCTTGCTATTGTTTTTTCTTGATGTTCTCTTCAATGTCTTGGCACTGTTCACCGATCCATTTCTCTTTTGCCTCCGTCATGGACTTCCTGATTCTTTTGTTGACTGCCCTATATTGTTCTGCTCTTTCTTTTGTTTCATTTTTCTTTTTCTTCAACTCTCTACGCTTGTCGCATAGTTGTAGGATGTTTAGGTGTGACCCATGGTTTTTTGACTGGTCGGCGTTTGCCAAGAAGCTCGTTTGCTGTTTCAGTCACTGCTGTATTGAAACTATTCGTCAGTGTGTCTATGTCTGAGTCTAACACAGTGAGTGCTGCAAACTTTCCACCTATCCTTGCTTGAAAAATTTCTAATACCTCTGGGTCCTTCAGCTTCTCGAGGTCAAATTTGATCCTGATGTTGTTCCGCTTGTGGATTTTCTTTAGACGTAGTCGGAAAGTCATCATCACAAGATCATGATCACTCCCTATGTCTGCCCCTGGAAAACTTCGTGTCTGTGCGATGTTAACGCTAGACTGAAACCGTCTTTTCACCATGATGTAATCTATTTGGTTGTGGTGTTCTCCATTTGGGCTATGCCATGTCCATTTTCTGGATTTCTTGTGTGGGCCAAGTGTATTCACTAGCTGGAGGAGGTTGTTACTGGCAAACTCCAGGAGTCTCAAGCCTCTTTCATTTGATTGGTTATTACAATGTGGCCCACAAACGCCCTCCCAGTCTTTCCATGCATCTTCTCCTACCTTGGCGTTCCAGTCGCCTTGCACAACGAGGATGTCTTTCTTGGGTGTTTGATTCAGAACCTCTTGTAGCTGTCATAAAATTCTTCTACGGCTTCATCTGTGCAGTCTGATGTAGGGGCGTATGCCTGTACTATAGTTATGTTAAAGGGGTTGCTCTCAGGCGGATGGTAATAAGTCTGCTGGACACAGGCTGACAGCTCATGACGGTGTTCACGTGTCTTTGTGAACGAGAAACCCCACGCCGTGTTCAGTTTATCCTGTTTTCCACTGTAGTATAATTTGTGGTCTTCCTGGGTCGTTGTTTCTCCCATGTTTTTTCCACCTGACTTCGCAGAGCCCAAGGATGTGCCAATGATATCTGGACATCTCATGTGTCAGTTCTTCCACTTTGCCTGCAGCTCTTAGTGTCCGTACATTCCATGTGCCAATGATGGTGTTGTGTCCTGGCACGAATTTTGCTGCGTTTTACATCAGTAGCATACTTTCGACATCTGTCCTGATGAGCAACAGAAGGCGCGGTCCTTGGTAACCCGGGCGACGACCGATCCGGTATGGAGATTCTGGCTGTCTTTGTCATTGGTGTATCTTGGGCAAATCAAACCTGGCGGAGCCCATCCCTCTCCAGGTCGGATTTTTGGTTGGGTTTACTCCCCACATGTGGCAGGTGGTACTGGGTTACATGGTTACCAGTAGCAGAGGGAGTCTCTGACCTGACCTGTTATACTACTGTTTGTTATTCCCCCCCCCCCTAGATTGTCTTGCTATTTCCTGTTATACTACTGTTGTTATTTTTTTCACCATAGATTGTCATGCTATTTCCTGTTATACTACTGTTGTTATCCCCCCCCCCCCCCCCCCCCCCCCCCCCCCCTAGATTGTCTTGCTATTTCCTGTTATACTACTGTTGTTATTTTTTTCACCATAGATTGTCATGCTATTTCCTGTTATACTACTGTTGTTATTTTTTTCACCATAGATTGTCATGCTATTTCCTGTTATACTACTGTTTGTTATTCCCCCCCCCCCCCCTAGATTGTCTTGCTATTTCCTGTTATACTACTGTTGTTATTTTTTTCACCATAGATTGTCTTCCTATTTCCTGTTATACTACTGTTGTTATTTTTTTCACCATAGATTGTCTTGCTATTTCCTGTTATACTACTGTTGTTATTTTCCCACCATAGATTGTCATGCTATTTCCTGTTATACTACTGTTGTTATTTTTCCCCCCATAGATTGTCATGCTATTTCCTGTTATACTACTGTTGTTATTTTTCCCCCCATAGATTGTCGTGCTATTTCCTGTTATACTACTGTTGTTATTTTTTCACCCATAGGTTGTCATGCTATTTCCTGTTATACTACTGTTATTATTTTTTCACCATAGGTTGTCATGCTATTTCCTGTTATACTACTGTTGTTATTTTCCCACCATAGATTGTCATGCTATTTCCTGTTATACTGCTGCTGTTATTTTCCCACCATAGATTGTCATGCTATTTCCTGTTATACTACTGATGTTATTTGTTCACCATAGATTGTCATTGCTATTTCCTGTTATACTACTGTTGTTATTTTCCCCCCATAGATTGTCATGCTATTTCCTGTTATACTACTGTCGTTATTTTCCCCCCATAGATTGTCATGCTATTTCCTGTTATACTACTGTTGTTATTTTCCCCCCATAGATTGTCATGCTATTTCCTGTTATACTACTGTTGTTATTCCCCCCATAGATTGTCATGCTATTTCCTGTTATACTGCTGTTGTTATTCCCCCCATAGATTGTCATGCTATTTCCTGTTATACTACTGTTGTTATTCCCCCCATAGATTGTCATGCTATTTTCTGTTATACTACTGTTGTTATTTTTCCCCCCATAGATTGTCATGCTATTTCCTGTTATACTACTGTTGTTATTTTCCCCCCATAGATTGTCATGCTATTTCCTGTTATACTGCTGTTGTTATTTTCCCCCCATAGATTGTCATGCTATTTCCTGTTATACTACTGTTTGTTATTCCCCCCCCCCCCTAGATTGTCTTGCTATTTCCTGTTATACTACTGTTGTTATTTTTTTCACCATAGACCCAGAGGTATTAGAAATTTTTCAAGCAAGGATAGGTGGAAAGTTTGCAGCACTCACTGTGATAGACTCAGACATAGATACACTGACGAATAGTTTCAATACAGCAGTGACTGAAACAGCAAACGAGCTTCTTGGCAAACGCCGACCAGTCAAAAAACCATGGGTCACACCTAACATCCTACAACTATGCGACAAGCGTAGAGAGTTGAAGAAAAAGAAAAATGAAACAAAAGAAAGAGCAGAACAATATAGGGCAGTCAACAAAAGAATCAGGAAGTCCATGACGGAGGCAAAAGAGAAATGGATCGGTGAACAGTGCCAAGACATTGAAGAGAACATCAAGAAAGCAATAGCAAGAAAGCATATCAGCTGGTGAAAAGACCTGACTAGCACGAAACAGAGAAAAGGTTTAACAATCCAGGACAAAAATGGGAAGTGGTCTCACTGACGACCAGGATATTCTGAACAGATGGACAGAATACTGCTCCGACCTGTATAACTATAGAACCGCAGGAGATCCAGAAGTCCTTAATGTACCCGAAAGCAAAGACACAGACAGTCACCCTATCCTCCGAGAAGAAGTGGAAACAGCAGTCAGATCGCTGAAAAAGGGGAAGTCAGGGGGGGCTGACAACATTCCAGCTGAGTTGGTCCAAGCTGGAGGGAAGCCATGATCAGCGCCCTACTAAAAAATCTGCAACAAGATCTGGCAGACAGGAAAATGGCCAACACCATGGACGCAGTCGCTCATCATCACCCTCCCCAAGAAAGGAAATCTACAACAATGCCATAATTACCGCACAATCAGCCTCATATGTCACCCAAGCAAGGTCATGCTGCAGATAATATTGAATAGACTGAAGCCACAAGCAGAGACCATCATTGCTGAGGAACAAGCAGGTTTCAGAGCAGGGCGCAGCACAACAGAACAGATATTCAACCTCAGAATACTATTGGAGCGGTACCTTCAACATCAACAAGACCTATACCACGTATTTATCGATTTTAAGAAGGCATTTGACAGGGGTGGCATGCGGCTTTGTGGGCAACCAGAACTTGTACAGCATCAATGCAAACCTGATCAGAGTCATCAAACAGCTGTACAGCGAGGCCACCAGTGCAGTGTACTACAACAACAACATTGGAGAATGGTTCGAACAACAGTTGGAGTAAGGCAGGGCTGCCCTACTCTCACCCACCCTTTTCAACATCTTCCTTGAGAGAATCATGGCTGATGCACTGGAACATCATGAAGGATCAGTCAGCATTGGTGCAGAACGATCACAAACCTCCGCTTCGCAATGCCCATTGATGGAATAGCAGGATCAGAAAAAGACTTGCCAGCCTTTACAGAACACTGGATAAGGCCTCCAAAACATAGGGCATGGAAATCAGTGCAGAGAAGACCAAACTGATGACTAATAACACCAACGGCATTAGCACTGATATCAGGGTTAATGACCAAAGCTGGAAACAGTTCAAAGCTTCAAGTACCTGGGAGCCATTGTATCAGACCAGGATCCAAGCCAGAAGTAGTATGCAGGACTGCACAGACAATAACAGCTTTGTCAAAACTAAACACCATCTGGAGAGATAAGAATATCTCACTTATCTCCAAGATCAGACTAATGCGCTCCCTTGTCATATCCATATTTCTGTATGCCTGTAATCATGGACCCTGACTGCAGATTTGGAGAGGAGAGTACAGGCAGTGGAGATGAGATGCTTTCGGAGACTCCTTGCATCTCCTACAAAGACCACATAAGCAACGAAAGTGTGCATAACAGAATCCAGCAAACCATTGGACCCTATGAGAACCTTCTAACGATCGTGAAAAAGCGTAAACTTAAGTGGTATGGGCATGTCACAAGATCCCAAGGAATTACAAAGACAGTTTTGCAAGGCACTGTCCAAGGAGGAAGAAGAAGAGGCAGACCAAGGAAGAGCTGGGAGGATAACATCAGTGAATGGACAGGCCTAGAACTCAACAAAACCCTGAGAAAGGCAGAACAGAGAGAAGAATGGAGGGAACTGGTTGCTGAGTCTTTGAGGGTGCCCCCACGGTCGTCAGACTACGGGACAGATAGATAGATAGATAGAGATTGTCATGCTATTTCCTGTTATACTACTGTTGTTATTTTCCTCCCATAGATTGTCATGCTATTTCCTGTTATACTACTGTTGTTATTCCCCCCATAGATTGTCATGCTATTTCCTGTTATACTGCTGTTGTTATTCCCCCCATAGATTGTCATGCTATTTCCTGTTATACTACTGTCGTTATTTTCCCCCCATAGATTGTCATGCTATTTCCTGTTATACTACTGTTGTTATTGCCCCCATAGATTGTCATGCTATTTCCTGTTATACTGCTGCTGTTATTCCCCCCATAGATTGTCATGCTATTTCCTGTTATACTACTGTTGTTATTTGTTCACCATAGATTGTCATTGCTATTTCCTGTTATACTACTGTTGTTATTTGTTCACCATAGATTGTCATGCTATTTCCTGTTATACTGCTGTTATTATTTTTTTCATCCTTGGCCAAAGCTCCAAGGTTCCCCAATGGCGAGAATTAGCATACACAACTGTTTTTGCCGACCATGAAGGAAGCCGCATTCCGACTTCGGGGATCTACTGATATTTCATAATTAGACTCATCTGTGTTGCTGTATCTCAGCACTTTGGGCTTCTTCAGGTTGGGGAGATGTGCAGGGTTTCTGCTTGCATTGCAGTATGCTAATGTTTGCATTGAGAAAAGAGTAGGTTATGTTCTGAAAAAGTTCACCCATGTCTGCTGCTTGTATTGCAGATGATCTTAGAGAAAGGGGCATAAAATTAATAAGGAGGATGCTCAAAACAGAGAGAGATGGAGAAGGCTCATCAATGTCAAACCTCTCCTGGGAGAAACATGGCAAAAAAGAAGAAGAAGAGGAAGAAGAAGAAGAAGAAGAAGAAGAAGAAAAAGAAGAAGAAGAAGAAGACATGTCTGCTGCTTGTAGTATTGTTAAAGGCAGAAACAAAGAGAGGGGTAGAAAAGAAGGAATTTCTAGCACAGAATTTCCAGAAGGTGGGGATGCTGTTTATACTGTCAGGTCCCCGGCATCTCCACAGGGGAAGAGACACAATGTAACCAAGTGACATGTATCTGTCATGGTTTTACGCCTGAAAACAAAGCACGGAAAGCACAAGGACGATGAGAGGCCGGGTAACAGAGCTGAAGCCCTGTTGACACTCACCATCATACAGCAGAAAAGACATGTGGTAGTTGCCCACTGTGTCAGGGTACATCTTTTGAAATTCTGCCAGCATCGGGTAGTGTGTGACAAACAGCGTGAGACACTGCACCTGTAAACAAACAAAAAAGGTACAAAATGAACCGGCTAATAATGAGTATTTCATGTCTACAATTTCCTCACCTCACCTCACCTATCCTGTAGTCCCTTGGACTGTGGGGGAACTAATGAAGATTTTGCAACCAGCTTCCTCCACTCCTCGCGGTCCTCTGCTTTCCGTAGCAAATCGTTCCACTCAAGGCCAGTCCACTCTCGGATGTTGTCTTCCTCCTTGTACTGTTCCCTTTTGGGACAGTCTTGGCCAGTCCAGGTGTTAGTGTGATGTGCCTGAACCACTTTAGTTTGTGTCTTTTCACAGGATCTCTTCATATCTACAATTTGGCTTGAGCCAAAAGATTTGTCTGTTACTGATGTTGGCACTTAAAAGTGCTAAGGCTCAAAAATAAGATTAAAATGTTTTGCTTTGAAACGCTATGTTGAGATTGCATCAGGAATGAGAAGAGAGGCCTCTAGCATGACAACCAGTATTCTCCATTACAGGACAAAAAAAGTCCTCTGAAATTGGGAGTATGACTCCTTATATGGCCAGGTATTGCCTACAGGGAACAGTACAAGGAAGGAGACATAAGAGGCAGACAGAGAAAACGATGGGAAGGCAACATCAGAGAGTGGACTGGCAGCCTTGAGTGGAACGATCTGCTATGGAAAGCAGAGGACCATGGGGAGTGGAGTAAGCTGGTTGAACAATCTTCAGTGGTGCCCCCATAGTCTACAGGATAGAAGGTGGTGATTTTAACAAAACACACACATGCAAACTTCTCTTTCAATATATTATCACAGGATTGAAAACATTCCAAGGTGTGATGAGGGAGACAGTACACATTCTAGGTGACCACCTAAGGGTGCTAAGTTAGGGAATGCATCTAACCTTATTCATTCTCCTCTATACTCATAACAGCTCTGTAAATGATTAATCTAACCTTATTCATTCTCCTCTATACTCATAACAGCTCTGTAAATGATTAAAGTGCATTTCAGAATGTATGCCTACCCTGCCCTCCCATACCGTTTCCTTCACGTCCTTTTTGTTTTTCTCTCCCATCCTACTAACATTGCTTGCAACTGTAACTTTTATCTGTTGCAGTTCTTCTTACAATAATTTTATGGTAAATGAAAAATTTGTATTTATACAAGTCTCTAGACCAGTACCTTTAAAAAATGCCCTTTTCTCACAATGCACTGACATTTCTAACATGTATCACATGCACACACACCCAACTCCAAATCCAGGAAAGGAAGACCACTACTGCTGAATCATCCACATCACCCCTTCCTTTGGGGATGCCTGGGGCTGTCAGTATAAACAGCATCCCCAAACTTAAATTCTGTGCCAGGAATTCCCTCTTTTTGTATCCCTCTCTTAATTTCTGCCTTGTTCCTGTACTCTTCAACCTCTTCCTCGAAAACATCATGACAGAGACACTGCAAAACCACCACACTTCCATCTCCATTGGTGGAAGACCCCTTTGCAACCTCATATTTGCAGATGACATTGACCTCATGGGCGGCAGCAAACAGGAACTGCAAAACCTCACAGATAGTCTATCAGATCGAGCGAGCGCATACGGCATGGAGGTCAGTACAGAGAAATCAAAGATCATGGTCAACAGCGCAAGTAATGACAGCACGGAAATAAAGATGAATGGAGAAATACTGGAAGAGGTGAGCCAATTTAAATACTTAGGCTCCATCCTAACAAAAGATGGCACATCAAACAATGAAGTGAAAGCTGCATTGCAACAGCAACATCTGCTCTAGCCAGACTCGAGAGGATCATCAGAAGCAACGACATCAGCTTCTGCACCAAATATCACCTCTACAAATCCCTCGTGATATCTATCCTCCTATATGGCTGTGAATCATGGACTCTGTCAGCAGAGCTAGAGAGGAGAATCCAAGCATTCGAGAACAAGTGCCACAGAAGACTCCTCAAAATATCATACAAAGAACACAAGACCAACAACTATGTGAAAAAAGAAATCAAAAAGCGTGTGGGCCCCCAAGAACCTCTGCTCTCCACCATAAAGAGGAGAAAACTGATGTGGTTTGGTCACACCACAAGACACAACACCTTAGCAAAAACCATCTTGCAGGGAACGGTTGAAGGCAAGAGAAGAAGAGGCCGCCAAAAGAAATCATGGGTTGACAACATCAAAGACTGGACCGCCCAACCCCTGCAACACCTTCTACTAGCCACACAGGATCGTTAAGCATGGAAAAAGATCTCTGTTGCGTCTTCTCTCATGTCCCCCCTACGTCCTTTGGGACATGGGACTGAGTGAGTGAGTGAGCGAGTTCCTTTTCTTCCTGTTGCCTCCTTCTTGTCTTATCTTCTGCCTCCTTGGGTCCATTCTCCTGCTTTTCTTTCTAGAAAGACTTAAAAGATAACGATTCTTTCCCAGTCCCAAGTCAGATGCGCTGGGCCTGACTTGTCAAATGCTCAACAGCAGCACAACACAGTTTCGCTCTTATGACAAGACAACAATAATAGCTGTCTGAGTGTTCAACAAAGCAGGAGGAGCAGGAGCAGAAGAAAAACAAGGAGGAGAAAGAGAAGAAGAAGGAGGAGGAGAGCAGAAGAAGAAGAGAAAGGAGAAAAGAAAAGTGGAGAGAGAGAAGAAGAAGAAGAAGAAGAAGAAGAAGAAGAAGAAGAGAGAAGGACGAGGAGAAGGAGAAGAAGAAGAAGAGAAGAAGGAGAGGAGAAGAGAAGAAGAAGAAGAAGAAGAAGGAGAAGAAGAGAAAAAAGAAGAAGAAGGAGACAGAGGAGAGAAGAGGGAAGAAGGACAAGAAGAAGGAAAAGCAGAAGCAGAAGAATCCAGACCACACACCTTGGTGACAAAGTACTGCAGGGTGGCATGAGCAATGGCCACACCATCGTGAGTGCTGGTGCCTCGGCCCAGCTCGTCAATGATGACCAACGAGCGTTCGGAGGCCGCCTGCATTATCTCCCCTGCCTCTTGCAGCTCCACCATGAAGGTGCTGCGTCCTTTGAAGATCTCATCCTCTGCCCCCATCCTGTGAACACACACACACACAGAGGCAGGTTCTACTGTCATTTTCTGAACGGGTGGAATGAGATAAGATCATGGTGAGAGAGAGAGTGAGAGTGAGAGAGAGAGAGAGGGAGGGTGAGAGAGGGTGAGAGAGAGAGGGAGGGAGGAGGAGAGAGAGAGACAGAGTGAGGGAGGGAGGGGAGAGAGAGAGGGGAGAAAGAGAGACAGAGAGAGAGAGAAACAGACAGAGACAGACAGACAGAGTCAGAGATTCAGAGAGAGAGAGAGAGAGAGAGAGGGAGAGAGAGAGAGAGGGGGAGAGAGAGAGAGAGAGAGAGAGTTTGTGTGTATGTGTGTGTGTGTATGTGAACAAAAATCTATTTCTTTAAACAGGAAAAAGAAAATAAAGTCCGCACCTTGTATAGATGGCATCCAGCACCCCGAGACGAGCAGAGGCGGCCGGCACGAACGATCCCATCTGAGCCATGACGGCGATGAGCGCCACCTGTCTGATGTAGGAGCTTTTGCCTCCCATGTTGGGGCCCGTGACGATCATCACTCGCTGTCCGTCAGCCTGCGCGACACCCACGATAATTATCTTTGTTATTGTTGTTGTTGTTGTTTGTTCCCCAGCTTAACACCCTAAGGTGTAGTCCTTCGGATGAGACCATAAACCGAGGCCCCGTGTGCGAACGCACGCAGAACATCTTGCACACGCGTTAAATCCTGTTCCGCTTTTCGTAAGAGTAGGCCATTGTGAGCCGGTGGGAACAGATGACAGAATTTACAAAACCGCATACACACGGGGACTGGATGTAAAAAAAAGCACATAAGTGCTTATTCCATTATCCTCGATAGAAAAGAATAAAAAAAAAATTAAAAATAAGGTTCAACCAGAGTATGCCTTCTGATTTACAACAGCTGTCAGTTTCCCCCACTTTCAATTCCTCTCAGCTGCTATCCATTTCTTCCCAGCCCAGCTGGTGCTGATTACAGCAGAGACTGACAGCACTCGGACTTGGTAAAAGGAAGAAGTTAATTTTAGCACTGGGCCCTGGACCCTTGACTGAATGCGTGATGCTGGATTTGCCCGCTGTGTTACTCGTCCCACTTGGGAATGACAGTGAGACTGTAAGTACACACGGGATGTGAAATTTGTGTTTGACTGTTTTAAAGTACCTCACCATATAGACTGCCATACTCCAACTTCAGAGGATTTTTCTATCTTATTAAGGACAACGCAAGTTGTTAAGTTAAGAGCTTGTCATTGCTGAAGACAACCTCAACATAAAGGCATAACAAATTTTGGTACAGGCCTCTGCATAATTTGAATAGGCTTACATCAAATACTGATAACGTTTTTAGCCTGTGAAGGATGAACTCTTTGGATTTAAACCAAAATTTGTGAATGTGATGGTAGTTGATTTTTGTATGTTCTTTTACTCAGGCAATGTTGATTCAAGGGTTTCAGGCCCCCCCCCCCCCCCCCCCCCCAAAAAAAAAGAGGACAAAGGGCCCCCTTCACTGAACAAAAGCAGCCTTTATCACCTTTAAAGCAATTCCCATTACCAAAACCCTTGAAGAGATAGATGTTTATATACAACCCCCCTCCTCTGTATGTATGTATGTATGTGTGTGAGTGTGCGCATGTATGCAAACGCACACATGTTTCATGAATGAAAAGGGAGGGGGGGGGGGGGGGGATCAAGTAAGTTACTCAAAAAGAAATTTTGCTATGTTGTACAGCATGGAAAGAAGACGATGGGATGGTGGTAATGAGTTAAAAAAACCAAAAACACGTTAAAATGTAATTCTCTATGAAAAATTGTATTTCCTCAAATTGATAAAAACCCTTTTAGTGCCCAAAATTCCAACACAAAAGAACAACAAACCAATAAGAAAAAAAACAACAACTACCATAAATACACACACACACACACACACAAAAGAAGAAACATCATTTTGGCGTGCTTACCCACAGGCGAGTGCTGTTGGGAACATACTGCTCCTGTTCTCCTTTCAGAGCGTCGATCACCGGGTGGCGGCCATCTTCTATCTCTATGCCAACGGTGTCCTCCGACATTTCCGGTCTGCGCACAACAGCAGCAAAACAAATCCACCAAACCAGTCAATATGTCGGTAAGATCAGTGAATGTCAATAAAATCATAAGGGAGTACTGTCCATGTCAATAAAATCAGTATTGAGTATTATCTATGTTCATAAAATCAGTATTGAGTATTATCTATGTTAATAAAATCAGTAGTGAGTATTATCCATGTTAATATAAATCAGTATTTAGTATTATCTATGGGGACGGGATAGCTCAGTGGTCGGAGCACTCGCTTTCCCCCAGCCAAGTTAAGCAGCGTCGAGCGTGGTTACCAGTTGGATGGGTGACCATTTGCGCGCCTTGGCTTCAGTACAGTTCCCCCAGTTCACCCAGCTGTAAATGGGTACCTGTCCTCTTTAGGGTCAGGGAAGGTAAAGCAGCGAGGGAGAGGAGATGGGCGCCGCCCTCAATATGCTGGCCCTAGAGAAGTGAGGTCTCTGACGCCTCGCTCCCCTACGACCTTATAGGTTATGGGACACCTTTACCTTTTACCTATGTTAATAAAATCAGTATTGAGTATTATCTATGTTGATAAAATCAGTAGAGAGTCTCACATGTCAGCATTACAAATTTTGATGTTAGCCACCACCCCCAATGATAATGACATGATTCCCCTTTTCCATTTGCTCTAGTCTTTGCTGGTGAGTTTCTTTAGTCAATAATAAAAAAAAAAGTAATCAGTAATGAGTATCTATGCAATAAAATCAGTAGCGAGTATCCATGTAAATAAAATCAGGATATAGTACTATCCATGTCAATAAAATCAGAAGTGACTATTATCCATGTCAATAAAATCAGTACTGAGTATTCTCCATGTTGATAAAATCAGTATTAAGTATCTATGTCAATAAAATCAGTAGTGAGTATTACCCATGTCAATAAAATCAGAATTGGATATTACCCATGTCAATAAAATCAGTACTGATTATTATCCATGTTGATAAAATCAGTATTGAGTATTATCCATGTAAATAAAATCAGTGATATTCATGTCAATGAAATCAATATACACGTCAGAATCTGTATCTTTAGTTTCTGACACTTGTAGTTTACAAACAAAATCAGAACACCTGTCAAAAAAACAACAACAAACTTGGCAATAAAACCAGTGAAACATTAATATGATCAGAAGTCAGGAGGTATTAGCTGAGACCAGCAGGCTGACCTCCTGCAGAGTTACAAGCACAGGAGAAGACCAGCCGCAACCCATCCCACCTGTAAACAAAATGCAGAGAAGAGAAAGACAAGCATACCCAGCATGCAATCTACAAGCTGGTGAAGGGATGGGCCCCACCAGGACCAATCTGCCAAAAAACAGTCTGAAAATTCAACGTGGTTCCCCCAAAGACTCCAACAGAAGTCAGGGGAGAGGTCATGTGATGACACTGGCGGGGGGGAGAGAACTCTGCCTTACCTGCAATATCCGTCTTGCTGGGCCACTTTGGCCAGGGACGTGAGGACGTCCAGTGTGGCCAGCAGCTGCACCGCTTTGCGATAGCGCAGAAAGCCTTCCGAGAACTCCCTGACAACAACACGTCAGTCTGCTTTCAATATTCGCAGTCAGTAATGTGAACTGCTTAAGTGTGTGTGTGTGCGAGTGTGTGTGTGTGTGTGTGTGTGTGTGTGTGTGTGTGTGTGTGTGTGTGTGTGTGTGTGTGTGTGTGTGTGTGTGTGTGTGTGTGTGTGTGTGTGTGTGCGCATGCCTGTGCATGCATGTGTGTGTTTTCATCATCTTTTCTTAGAACGGCATTTATTATGCTAATATATATATATATAATATATATATGTGTGTGTGTTGTTGTCTTGTTGTTTTCAATTTAACGTCTGTTCACTCTAAGTGATATTAGACGATGTGTGTGTGTGTGTGTGTATGTGTATGTGTGTGTATATATATATCATATATTTTGATAATTGAACTGTGTTAACAGAGACGAATTTCAAACTCAATCGTGTCAAAGATTTGAGTAGTTTCTCTTATTTCTTTTCTAAACAAATTGTCATGACGCAGCAAAGACACAAACAAACATTTTCATTATTGTAACAACGTAGACAGCTACAAAACTAAAATGGAAGTAAATGCCTACGATTAAAACCCAGAGGCAAAGAGATCAAAAAGAGCAGCACGGGAACAGGACAGAAACATCACAGAAGATGAGGCAGGAAATAAAGGAATAAAAGAAAGATTAAACCGAAGTGTTTCATGTGTGAGTGCAAATTACAAGCTACAACACTTCAGGCTTGAATCAATGGCAATGTGAATATTTCACAGCAGTTTACAGTCACACCAACTTTTCTTTCTTATGAGGATTGATTATTCTCTGATCTTGGACAACAAAGAAGAATATAAAATGACATATCAGCCTGATACTGCAGCATGACATGCATGTGATAACTTAAGTCTGAACTTGAGAGAAAAAAAAAAAAAAAAGGAAATACCGCCTCTCCCCCCCCCCCAATCCACCACCAATACTCAAGGATGAGGGGATTAAGAAGAGAGGGAGAGAGAGAGAGAGAGAGAGAGAGAGAGAGAGAGAAGAAGAGAGAGAGAGAGAGACAGACAGACAGACAGAGATAGATATGCAGAAACAGGTTGACAGAAGCAGAACAGCACAAACAGACAGAGAGAAAGGAAGAGAAGAACGAAGGGAGAGAGAGTCATGAGACGGAAGAAAGAAGCACAGCACGCAAATCCAGCATAACTCCGTCAAGGGTCCAGGTCCCAGTACTAAAATTAGCCCCCACTTCCTTTTACCAAGTACAACTGCAATCAGTTTCTGCTATAATTAGCACTAGCTGGGATGGAATGAATAGCAGCTGAGAGAATCTGACAGTAGCTGTGGAAGCAGAGGAGGAGAGCGAGGAGTCTGTGAGTGGTACTCCTTCACCTGAGGAAGAGCTCCCAGGCGTCAGTGACGGTGGCCACCAGCTGTTCCCTCAGCTGACACAGCCGCCGGTACTTGCCCACCACATAGGGCGGGTGAAACCGGCTCACTGCTTTAGTGCTGAAAAAAGCACATGAGTGCTTATTCCATTATCCTCGATATAAAAAATAAAATAAAATGAAAATAATAAATAAAATACACACACAATTTGGGGTGGGGACGGGGATAGCCTAGTGGTTAGAACATTGCGCTCGCAATCTGACGACCCGGGTTCGATTCCCGTTCAAGGGGATATTTTCCTCTGGAGTTAACATCAGTGCAGACTCCGCTCTCCCCAAAAGTCCTTCGGTTGAGACTATAAACTGAGGTCCAGTGTGCAAACGA
>CM054147.1:62629487-62765981 GCA_028751875.1 Rapana venosa | reverse complement strand
TATGTGTGTGTGGTGTGTGTGTATGTATGCATGTGTTTATGTATGTGACATATATGCACATGTGTGTATGTGTCCACATGCATGTACGTGCGTGTGTATATATGTGACATATATGCACGTTCAAGATCCTGGAATTCATGTCAGCATCTGGTACAATGCAAAAGCACAAACATATCCTGCATGTATCCTGCACAAAAAACAAAAAAAGAGCTGTTCTGAAGTCAGAATGTGTTGGCTGAGGCCAGCAGGCAGACCTTCTGCAGAGTTACAAGCACAGGAGAAGACCTGGCACCACATATCTTATTCAATAAGGGAACACAGAGAAGAGAAGTAACACTTTCACTCTTAAATTTAATAACACAGCAAAGATTCTGACATACCTACTGATCTGAGTCCACTCCTTAGGCACTGTGTTCAGCTGGGTATTCTTCACCTCCACAAGATACTGAAAGTGACAAGACCAAGGATCACTGAAGGCTGAAAAACCACCACACAGTTTACTTCAAGCATGCTACAATCCATAACCTTACATCCATACAAAACACACAAATCAGTAGGCTGCATGACTTTTAAAATATATTTTTTAACTGTAAATACATACAAAATAATGAAGTGATTCCATGCAAGCAGAGAACATTTACCTACAATAAGAGTAAGTACTACATTTTATCAACAAGTATTTCAATTCAGACGCTGTAACAAAAATAACTTAGAACATAATAACAATAATGCAAGAGATCTATTCAACAGAGTCTACATAAACACATAATTTTTGTTTCTTTTTACAATTTAACTAGAAACTAAACACTGCTTGAAAATCAAAAACAAAACCAAAAAAAGTAGTACAGATGACTCACCTCAGTCTGTGAAACGGTGACATAGTCTAATGACGGCTGTCGCAAAACAAGTCGGATTTCCCGCCGATAGTCCTTCAGCTCCTGAATGACGTTGCTGATGTCGTCCTTCACCTCCGCTATCTGCGAGTATCGCTTGTCGTCCGTGAACAGGTTGGCCTTGTCGTTTTCCCTGGACAATAAACACGATGCTTAACCCTAGTGGCGCGGTTCCCGGAATATTCCGGGAAAGGCGGGTCTAGGCTGTGTGGCGGATCCCGGAATATTCCGGGATGACGTGGGTGGTCATAGTTGAAAGCTTACTTTCGCTTTCAAAGGTCAGCCAATGAATGTTAAGGCCGTTGTAGGCCCGCAGAAAGGGGTGAAGGTCGTTTGACACACACAAGCAACGAAGAATCTGATTGGTTAAGAGTGTATTTTAATTTTTTTTCGGACCAGCCGAGATCGTCTTCAACAAAAATGGCGGCCAGCGTTGCACTAGAATTTCTTCAAGCGTTTTTCGAGCTTTTTTACAAAATTGACAGCGAGGAGGAGTTTTAGAGGCTGGATTTGGTTGAAATAAACAATGAGAGAGACGATGAGGTAAGGATTGTGGAATATTTTTGAAAAACTTGGTAAAAATCGATCGCGATCGGACTGAATCGAGCGGTGCTAGTTTTGCTGGATGGACTTTTTCGCTACTCGGCGATTTCGACGTCACAGATTGTTTTACTTTATTTTGACGCAACGAGGCTTCGAAATAACTGTTGTTGAGTCAAATCGCTATGCTGCTGAGTACTTTGCATCACATGAAATCAAGCGATCTTTGTATTTTTGTCATAGAAAGCCACCACTTCGCACATTCCGCCATGACGGTCGCGATGGCGTCGATCCTGTCGCTGAACTTTTCCGAGTATTTGGTGACCGATAAAGCGATGCAAACTCCTTATTTTTTGAAAACTAATGTCAAGAAATAGTGTTTACCTAATCATGACATTTATGCACCGCAAGAACTTTGCTTATCGTGTTAAAATCGATCCGGGGCCCTGACAGTGGAACAGTGATCGGTAGTGTGAACATGATTTTTTTTTTTTTTTTTTTTACATAATCATAAACACTACACACTATTATAAAATTATACTCATTTAAAAGCATATTATCTCTTCTTTCCAGTGATCTATAGCTTAACACATTTAATTCAGTTTTATATATCAATATCAAGGGTTGTTTGAGCCCACCATGCTCCAAAACAATGCTAGCCAATGTTAATTCAGCCAATAGAAGTGAGGCTTGTTGCTGTTTATTTAGCGCTACTAGGGTTAACATCACATTTTGGACAATAAACATGATGCTTAATATCACATTTTGGACAATAAACACAATGCTTAATATCACATTTTGGACAATAAACACGATGCTTAATATCATATTATGGACAATAAACACGATGCTTAATATAATATTTTGGACAATAAACACGATGCTTAATATCACATTTTGGACCATAAACATGATGCTTAATATCACATTTTGGACCATAAACATGATGCTTAATATCACATTTTGGACCATAAACATGATGCTTAATATCACATTTTGGACAATAAACACGATGTTTAATATCACATTTTGGATAATAATCACGATGCTTAATATCACATTTTGGACAATAAACACGATGCTTAATATCACATTTTAGCTGTCAGTTTCCCCCACTCTCAGCTGCTGTCCATTCCATCCCAGATGGTGCTGATTATAGCAGGAACTGACCACACTTGGACTTGGTAAAAGGAAGGGGGCGGGCTGATTTTAGCACTGGCCCCTTGACCGAGTTATGTTGGATTTGGGTGCTGTGTTTCCTTCTGTTTTATCATCTGAACGTGTTTCTTTCATTATCTGACCACATTTGCAGATGTCTGTATATCTCACCAGGCTCAGCTCACGCTAGACTACATCTTAAGATGTGTACAGTGCATTCCTTCCTGTTACATTGCCAACAGTCATCGTGTAATAAAATAGTCATCTATTGCAAACAAAATGAATCAACTTCCCTCCCCAATGCTCACGTTCACTATTTTCCAGATGAACAAGTATTACCCCAGCAGCTGTGCAGGGCCCATCTGGCTAGTGGCCACACAGTGGCCTGACACTGATTAACATCCCTGAGGACTTTTGACCTGGAGTATGCGACAAAACAAATCTGGGTATGGCTAAGCGATAGAGATTGACCTGAATGGCCAGGGAACAGCAGGCCAGGAACATGACAGGTACACGAGGCAGCAAAACCTTTAACAAAAATGGTGTATTCCCTGGCATTTTTAACTCATGGCAGCCTGAGCTCACTTGGTATATTCGTCATATTATTTTTACAACTTTCAATAGTCAAAAAAAGATTAAATATATTTATACAGTCTTTTTTTCAGCATGAAATATTATTTCCTACATTCTGCAATAAAGTACACACTGGGCCAGGCAATTTTTGCCTCCTAAACTTGTTAAACAACTTCTAGGCCAATCTGCCCCGTCTGCTCGATCAGTCTTCACAATATTCTGATGGGAAAAGGCTTTAAATCTGCTCTATAGGCGTCCAAATCCTCTCTCAGCATGCATCCTAACCACTGCCCATAACACTATTTATTTAGCAAACTTTGAAAATTCATAATTTGCTTAAAAAACCTTCCTGTTTTGGACACAGTTAAGTGCAGACAACACAGCGGCATCTTGTTAACACAAAACAGCAACTCTCTCTGAGAGAGAGTCTCATTTATGTAAACAACAATGGCCGCGCCCATAATGAACACGTGTTTGCGGGTGTTAGTGAGTGTTGGTGGGGAAAATGAGTGCTACATTTACTGCGGCGTTTGCGGGCGACCGCTGTGGGGTTGAGTTCACTCGCAGTTCTCGTGACGTTGCTGCACGGACTCTTCTTACCTGGCCGCTTTCTCGCTGATGGCGGAGGCAAACTGTGCGATGTCATCCAGCAAGTCAGGGACCTCTTGCACCACCTGCTGCAGGAGAGTGGAGGTCAGGTGAGGCAGCTCTGACGCCTGAAGGTGCCGGACCTCCTGACACAAGCGGCTGAGAGAGCGGGACACCAGCACAAACTCCAGTGCTGAGCTCTGAGACGAAACAGCAACAGACACGTTTCCATATGAACTGCACAAATGCATTTATTATCATTTACTATTGTCATTATTATTATTATATTGCAAGATAATGGAATAAGCACTCATGCGCTTTTTTACATCCAGTCCCCGTGTGCGTGCATGCGGTCTTGTAAATTTTGTCACCCGTTCCCAACTGGCACACAACGACCTACTCATCCAAATGGCAGAACAAGTTTTAACGTGTGCGTAAGATGTTCTGCAAGCATTCGCACATGGAGCCTCAGTTTATAATCTCGTCCAAAAGACTTCCAGGGCAGTAGAGTCGGCGCTGATGTTGTTAAGACACAAGCTTCATATTTTCCAATCATTCATTTGCTACATAAAACTGCTTTACTGTACCAAAGTGGAGTCTTTTAAAAAATCATTATCTTTCGCTTTAAAAAAAACCCAAAAAAACAACCCCCCAAAAAAAACCAAACCTGGAAGATTAAAAACCTCCACAACAACAAAAAACCAAAAAAAAGACAGAAAACAAAAAATTTGCTACCAAAATGCAAAGTAACAATTTTACCAGAAAGAAAAATCGCAGGAGGATGGATACCTTACTATGGTAAATGGAGCAGAGGCCTTTCTCCAGGTCAGGACAGCGGGCCAGAGACTCGCGTAGCTTCCACACACCGGGACACGAACCGCTGAACAGCTCCTGAATGGCATCTTGGCGTGCCGAGATCACTCTGCAACACAATTCCACAGCCATAGGTGGAATATCATTTAGCCGTGCAACACAATTCCACAGCTGTATATAGAGCCCTGCAACACAATTCCACAGCTGTATATAGAGCCCTGCAACACAATTCCACAGCTGTATATAGAGCTCTGCAACACAATTCCACAGCTGTATATAGAGCTCTGCAACACAATTCCAAAGCTGTATATAGAGCTCTGCAACACAATTCCAAATCTGTAGGTGGAATATAGAGCTCTGCAACACAATTCCAAAGCTGTAGGTGGAATATCATTTAGCTCTGCAACACAATTCCAAAGCTGTAGGTGGAATATCATTTAGCTCTGCAACACAATTCCAAAGCTGTAGGTGGAATATCATTTAGCTCTGCAACATAATTCCACAGCTGTAGGTGGAATATCATTTAGCTCTGCAACACAATTCCAAAGCTGTAGGTGGAATATCATTTAGCTCTGCAACACAATTCCACAGCTGTAGGTGGAATATCATTTAGCTCTGCAACACAATTCCAAAGCTGTAGGTGGAATATCATTTAGCTCTGCAACGCAATTCCACAGCTGTAGGTGGAATATCATTTAGCTCTGCAACACAATTCCACAGCTGTAAGTGGAATATCATTTAGCTCTGCAACACAATTCCACAGCTGTAGGTGGAATATAGAGCTCTGAAACACAATTCCACAGCTGTAGGTGGAATATAGAGCTCTGCAACACAATTCCAAATCTGTAGGTGGAATATCATTTAGCTCTGCAACACAATTCCACAGCTGTAGGTGGAATATAGAGCGCTGCAACACAATTCCACAGCTGTAGGTGGAATATCATTTAGCTCTGCAACACAATTCCAAAGCTGTAGGTGGAATATCATTTAGCTCTGCAACACAATTTCAAAGCTGTAGGTGGAATATCATTTAGCTCTGCAACACAATTCCACAGCTGTAGGTGGCATATCATTTAGCTCTGCAACGCAATTCCAAAGCTGTAGGGGGAATATCATTTAGCTCTGCAATGCAATTCCACAGCTGTAGGTGGAATATCATTTAGCTCTGCAACACAATTCCAAAGCTGTAGGTGGAATATCATTTAGCTCTGCAACACAATTCCACAGCTGTAGGTGGAATATAGAGCTCTGAAACACAATTCCACAGCTGTAGGTGGAATATAGAGCTCTGCAACACAATTCCAAATCTGTAGGTGGAATATCATTTAGCTCTGCAACACAATTCCACAGCTGTAGGTGGTATATAGAGCGCTGCAACACAATTCCACAGCTGTAGGTGGAATATCATTTAGCTCTGCACCACAATTCCAAAGCTGTAGGTGGAATATCATTTAGCTCTGCAACACAATTGCAAAGCTGTAGGTGGAATATCATTTAGCTCTGCAACACAATTCCAAAGCTGTAGGTGGAATATCATTTAGCTCTGCAACACAATTCCACAGCTGTAGGTGGAATATCATTTAGCTCTGCAACACAATTTCAAAGCTGTAGGTGGAATATCATTTAGCTCTGCAACACAATTCCACAGCTGTAGGTGGAATATCATTTAGCTCTGCAACACAATTCCACAGCTGTAGGTGGAATATCAATTAGCTCTGCAACACAGTGGAATATCCTTTAGTTCTGCAACACAATTTCAAAGCTGTAGATGGAATATGAAATAACAGCTCTGCAACACAATTCCAAAGCTGTAGGTGGAATATCATTTAGCTCTGCAACACAATTCCAAAGCTGTAGATGGAATATGAAATAACAGCTCTGCAACACAATTCCAAAGCTGTAGGTGGAATATCCTTTAGCTCTGCAACACAATTTCAAAGCTGTAGGTGGAATATCATTTAGCTCTGCAACACAATTTCAAAGTTGTATATGAAATATCACACAGCTCTGCAACACAATTCCAAAGCTGTAGGTGGAATATCATTTAGCTCTGCAACACAATTCCAAAGCTGTAGGTGGAATATCCCACAGCTCTGCAACACAATTCCAAGCCTGTAGGTGGAATATCCCACAGCCCTGCAACACAATTCCAAAGCTGTATATAAAATATCCCACAGCTCTGCAAGACAATTCCAAAGCTGTATATAAAATATCACACAGCTCTGCAACACAATTCCAAAGTTGTATATAAAATATCACACAGCTCTGCAGGACAATTCCAAAGCTGTATATGAAATATTACACAGCTCTGCAACACAATTCCAAAGCTGTAGGTGGAATATCACACAGCTCTGCAAGACAATTCCAAAGCTGTATATGAAATATCACACAGCTCTGCAAGACAATTCCAAAGCTGTATATGAAATATCACACAGCTCTGCAAGACAATTCCAAAGCTGTAGGTGGAATATCACACAGCTCTGCAAGACAATTCCAAAGCTGTGTATGAAATATCACAGAGTTCTGCAAGACAATTCCAAAGCTGTAGGTGGAATATCACACAGCTCTGCAAGACAATTCCAAAGCTGTACATAAAATATCCCACAGCTCTGCAAGACAATTCCAAAGCTGTACATGAAATATCACACAGCTCTGCAAGACAATTCCAAAGCTGTGTGTGAAATATCACACAGCTCTGCAAGACAATTCCAAAGCTGTACATGAAATATCACACAGCTCTGCAAGACAATTCCAAAGCTGTGTGTGAAATATCACACAGCTCTGCAAGACAATTCCAAAGCTGTAGGTTGAATATCATTTAGCTCTGCAAGACAATTCCAAAGCTGTAGGTGGAATATTACACAGCTCTGCAACACAATTCCAAAGCTGTATATGAAATATCACAGAGCTCTGCAAGACAATTCCAAAGCTGTAAGTGGAATATCATTTAGCCCTGCAACACAATTCCAAAGCTGTATATAGAATACCCCACAGCTCTGCAAGACAATTCCAAAGCTGTAGATGGAATATCATTTAGCTCTGCAAGACAATTCCACAGCTGTATATAGAATATCCCACAGCTCTGAAACACAATTCCACAGCTGTAGGTGGAATATCACACAGCTCTGCAAGACAAGTCCAAAGCTGTGTATAAAATATCACACAGCTCTGCAACACAATTCCAAAGTTGTATATAGAATATTACACAGCTCTGCAAGACAATTCCAAAGCTGTAGGTGGAATATCACACAGCTCTGCAAGACAATTCCAAAGCTGTAGGTGAAACACTTAAAAAATATTAAACAATTCCAAAGCCTTGTGTGAACCATTGCGAAGCTCTGGAAGGACAGTCCCAAGGCTGAGTATGAAACGCTATGCATTCTGAAACAAAAGCCAAAGCTCTTCATGAAACATCATTCAGCTACTAAACACTTCCAAAGCTACATATGGAACATCACAAGGATGTCCTTACATATTTTATAATGCTCAGTTTAATTTTTTTGTTCAGCTTCTTTGTTTGACCTCTTGGTTTGGCCGTTAATACATAAGCCTAAAGTCTGTTAAGGCCTACAGCCAAACTTACAGTGGGGTGAATCACAGTTTTCAGATGTTTGACATGACCTCTCCCTTGAATCCTTGAGTTCGTGGGGCAGCACAATTAATTTTTCAGAGTGTCACAGACAAGTTGAATATGGCGGAGCCCATCCCTCTCAAAGTCACAGGATGCATGCTGAGTGTGTTCAGGTCACCCATATCACCAGTCATAACTGGCCTACTCTTCTACACAGAGTGAATAAGTAAAGTTTGTGCAAAACAGTTACCATGCATTCTTAAACATAACTTCAGTTCACAGTCTCATCCCACTATAGCGCAGTGGTTAAGACCGTTCAACTTCAATCTCCTGGGTCTATGAAGTCATGGGTTCGAATCTATGCGGTGTCGGACAAATTAAGGGTGGGGATTTTTACAAATTACCAGGTCAACCTCAAGTGTAGGCCTGCCAGTGCCTTAATTCCCTTCGTGTATATACAGACGCAGAAGATGAAATATGCATGTTAAAGATCCTGTACCTCATGTCAGTGTTCAGTGAGTTAAAGAAACACAAAGAAAACCGGCATACATCCCCAAAGTCAGAATGCGACTGCCGTCATGCTGGGCGAAAATGGTCACATTCGCAAAATCTCGCCATTGGTGAACCTCAGAGCTCTAGCTGAGGACCCCTCCCCCAAAGGTCTCATACAAAGGACTTTTAGGGCAGCGGAGTCAATCCTAATGTAAAGAAGAAAAATTCATGGGACAGCTAAGTCAGCAGGACTCAAACCCACCCTCACCTGCCAGTAGATCACAAGTTCAGTGCTTTGACCACTGGACCATCTGATGTTAAAAGGTAAAGGAGTCCCATAACCTATGTGGTCGTAGCAGAGTGAGGCATCAGAGACCTCAGCTTCTCCAGGGGCCAGCATATTGAGGGCGGCGACCATCTCATCTCCCTCGCTGTTTACCTACTCTGACCCTAAAGAGGACAGGTACCCATTTACAGCTGGGTGAACTGAGGGGCTGTACTAAAGCCAAGGCGCGCAAATGGTCACCCATCCAACTGGTAACCATGCTCAATGCTGCTTAACATTGGCTGGGGGAAAGTGAGTGCTCTGACCACTGAGCTATCCCATCCCGTCTAATGTTACATGCTAACAAATATTAGAAACAAACAACTCCAGAGGAACCAGATCTGATCCTCTTAACTGTCAACATCATCACCCGATCTTTTCAACCACAACCACAAACTCACTTTACATCTCTCAGGGGCTGAGCCAGCCATGCCCTGAGCAGTCGTGCTCCAGACCGAGTGATGGTATGGTTCAGAAGCCAAAATAGGGATGCCCGTTCTGATCCATCCGTCCCGTTTTGGAAAATCTCCAAATTACGCAGACACGCAGCCGGCAACTGAAGCAGCGTGGACTTCAGTGAAAATTCATGGAGGTTGCTGAAACAAAATTTCATGGAGGAAGGTTGCTGAAATAAAATTCATGGAAGGTTGCTGAAACAAAACTTCATGGAGGGAGGTTGCTGAAATAAAATTCATGGAAGGTTGCTGAAACAAAATTTCATGGAGGAAGGTTGCTGAAACAAAATTCATGGAAGGTTGCTGAAACAAAATTTCATGGAGGGAGGTTGCTGAAACAAAATGTCATGGAGGAAAGTTGCTGAAACAAAATTTCATGGAGGGAGGTTGCTGAAACATAATTTCATGGAGGGAGGTTGCTGAAACACACTTTCATGGAGGGAGGTTGCTGAAACACACTTTCATGGAGGGAGGTTGCTGAAACATAATTTCATGGAGGGAGGTTGCTGAAACAAAATTTCATGGAGGGAGGTTGCTGAAACAAAATTTCATGGAGGGAGGTTGCTGAAACAAAATTTCATGGAGGGAGGTTGCTGAAACAAAATTTCATGGAGGGAGGTTGCTGAAATAAAATTTCATGGAGGGAGGTTGCTGAAACAAAGGACAGACTTGGCTAAAAACATTAACCTGGTCTAGTGCTGATGAAAGGGATTCCGATCAACATGAATACATATGTAGATGTGTGTGTGTGTGTGTGTGTGTGTGTGTGTGTGAAGTGTGTGTGTGTGTCTGTGCATGTGGATGCACATGTCCATAAAAAATACCTTTAGACACATTATTGATAGACATTATTCAAAAGTGCATATTTATTGACCTCTTTCTCCCCCTCTCTATCGTACCCCCCCCCCCCCCCCCCCCCCCCCCCCCCCCCCCCGTTCTCAGATAGAAATAGAAACCTCTGATTAGAATTCATGGTCTCTATTCTTCCTTTTTCCATTATATTCCTCAACAAACGCTCAGACAGCAACTATCTTGTCTGTTAAATGAGTGAAAATGCATTGTGCTGCCGTTAAACCCCTGGCAAGTCAGGCCCAGCACATTTGACATCAGCATGGGACAGAACTGTTATCTCTTAAGGCTTTCTGTAAAAAAAGGCAGGAGAAGGGACCAAGAAGGCTGAAAATGGACACGAAGAAGGTGACAGAAAGAAAAGGAACAAGACAGAAACAAAGAGAGGGATAGAAAAGAGGGAATTCTTAGCACAGAATTTCCAGAAGGTGGGGATGCTATTTATACTGACAGGCCCCCCACAGAGGATTTTTGTTATATAACGCCGTTATCTTAAAATGTTATGAAGCATGTTGAGCAAGGAAGCATCAGAATGAAAACTACAGTGTCTTCACCTAGTCAGTCGCAGAACAGAGTGGAGGTTGAAGTCAGTGAGGTAGGTGACCAGTGCAGCAAAGCAACACAGCACTGGCTTCGGCAAGGCTAGCATCTGCTGTAGCTTTTCTCCCTCTGGTAACATACACACACACACATACATAGAGCATACACAGACACATGAACACAGGGTATATGTAGATACACACATACACAGAGAGTATACACAGAGACATGAACACAGAGTAGATGCATGCACACACACATGGAGTATACACAGACACATGAACACAGAGTATATGTAGACACACACACATGTACACACACATGGAGTAAACACAGACACATGAACACAAAGTATATGTAGACACACACACATGTACACACACACATGGAGTATACACAGACACATGAACACAAAGTATATGTAGACACACACACATGTACACACACACATGTAGACACATAAAATATAGTATACATTGACCTGAGCCTACACACAGACAACAGAGAGTATAACAGACACATGAACACAGAGTATATTAGACACCACACACATAGACTATACACAGACACATGAACCACACACACATACACACACACATAGACTATACACAGACACATGAACACACACACATACACACACACACTAGACTATACACAGACACATGAACACAGAGTATATTAGACACACACACAACACACACACACACACACACACACACAAAACACACACAAACACACACACACACACACAGACTATATACAGACACATGAACATATTAGACACACACACACATAGACTATATACAGAAACATGAACACAGAGTATATTAGACACACACATACACACACACACACAGAGTAGATGCAGGCACACACATGCAGAGCATACACTGATACACACACACAGTATATGCAGACAGACAAACACACACACGCACATACACATGAACACATACGCAGGCACACATACACAGACACACATACACAGTATACACACACACTTGTACCCACACAGAGTATACACAGGCACACACATACCCATGGCGACACATGCAGACACAGAAACACATGCATTCACACACCACAGCTGAGATTACAAGTAAAAAGGTATACATAACTTTTCAGAAACCTTTCTTCCCGTTTTAAACTACATTATAACGTATGTTTCCAGAAAATGGTGCCTGCTTTTTTCCTTTGTTTTCCCTTCTGCAATCAGTTCTCATCAGTGCAACATTATTGTGGCACAAGATGCTTCTTTCGTTGGTCTCTGAATGCTCATCTCTTGTCATGCCTGTAATGCTTCCAATCTTTCAATGGTAGGAAGTGGACACAAAGGCAGGGTTCCTCTTGTGTGCGTTTCCTCGATTTTATGTCTATTCACAAAAAAAGTGATTATCAGACGAGAGAGAGCGAGAGAGAGACACAGAGGGAGAGGGAGAGAGAGAGAGGGGGGGGGGGGGGGAGGGGGGGGGGGGGGGGGGGAGGAGGAGAGAGAGAGGGAAAGGGAGACAGACACAGAGAGAGGCAGACAGGGAGAGAGAAAAGAAACAAAGACAATTGTTTTTATCTCAAACATTTGACAAATCTCCTCTGAATTCAATATCAGAAGCAAGAGTCCTTCATAGTATATTATATATATATATATATATATATATATATATATATATAATATATTTATATATATATCTGTCTGCCGAGTTTTCAATCATTAACCTTTAGTAAATTGCATAAAACTCCTTTTTGTACTCTCAAATTTCATGATCACTGAAGTTTTCATGCAGTTATGAACTTAAGATGCTCAGAATTGTGTAAATCAAAATATGATGTGTAAGAAAATAGATAACAGTGTCTGTAAACAAATGCATTCACCTTCACCTATCCCATAGTCACATGGACCATGGTGAAGATTTTGCAACCAGCTTCCTCCACTCTGCGCAGTCCTCTACTTTCCATAGCAATTCATTCCACTCAAGGTCAGTCCACTCTCTGATGTTGCCTTCCCATCATTTTCTCTAAATGTCTCTTCATCTTCTCCTTGTACTGTTCCCTGTAGGACAGTCTTGGCCAGTCCAGATGTTCATGTGACGTGCCTATACCACTTCAGTTTGCATTTTTTCACTGAAGTCAGGAGTTCTTCAAATGCATTAGTACAATCAAAGCGGAGGTGGAAAGCAGTAACTCACCTTTTTCAGAGGAGAAGAATTCAGACATAGTTTCAAATGCTTGGCTGTAGCAGAACTTGTCCTCTGGAAGATGTTCACTTCTCATGCGATCGTCTGCAGTCGAGCTGAAATCATCATAAAGGTAAAGGTAAAGGAGTCCCATAACCTATAAGGTCGTAGGGGAGCGAGGCGTCAGAGACCTCACTTCTCTAGGGCCAGCATATTGAGGGCGGCGCCCATCTCCTCTCCCTCGCTGCTTTACCTTCCCTGACCCTAAAGAGGGCAGGTACCCATTTACAGCTGGGTGAACTGGGGGAACTGTACTGAAGCCAAGGCGCGCAAACGGTCACCCATCCAACTGGTAACCACGCTCGACGCTGCTTAACTTGGCTGGGGGAAAGCGAGTGCTCCGACCACTGAGCTAGAAATCATCATACCATACCTAAATATATTTTTTCCAACGAACTGCTTATTTTCTTTTCTAATATGGGCATCTGAATCTTACCTTTCTTATCAAAATTAATCTGCATGCTGTCTGTAAATTATCCAGATATGGAAAAACTTGTTTTCTGATCTGTAGTCTTAAACTGATCAGGATCTTTAAGTGAAAGTTTACAACCTTATAATTTTAGTTTATAAAAAGAAACGTTAAAGTTTAAGCATACTTGCAGAGCTATTGTTGACTTTAGTTTAAGCTTGACCATGCAGTAAATTATGCTAATATTTTAAAGACGGCCCAAGAGACAAGCAAACAATAACAACAAAAACAAAAACCAAACAACAGTAAAACCCAGAGTTACCAGCATATATAAAACCAAAAATAACACTCCAGAAACACACGCATTCACACACCACAGCTGAGTTTACAAGTAAAAAGCTATACATAACTTTTCAGAAACCTTTCTTCCCGTTTTAAACTACATTATAATGTATGTTTCCAGAAACTGATGCCTGCTTTTTTCCTTTGTTTTCCCTTCTGCAATCAGTTCTCATCAGTGCAACATTATTGTGGCACAAGATGCTTCTTTCCTTGGTCTCTGAATGCTTATCACTTGTCATGCCTTCCTGTAACGCCTCCAATCTTTCAATGGTAGGAAGTGGACACAAAGGCAAGGTTCCTTTTGTGTGCGTTTCCTTGATTTTAGACCAGACCCAGATGAGGAAGCAACCATCGAAGACATGGGTTTCAAGATAGAGATGAGACGTGGATGCATCACTCAGCAGGAAATTGTGGAGGCCATCAGGCAAACAAAGGGCAACAGGGCACCAGGTGAGGACAGAATCACGGCAGACATGTTGAAGGCAGACCCCAAGACGAGCGCAAAGGTCTTAACAAAATTATTCAACAAAGTTTGGGAAGAGGAGAAGGTTCCAGACACATGGAAGAAAGGCATCATAGTGAAACTTCCCCAAGGGCGACCTCTCAGAGTGCGGCAATTGGCGGGGAATCAACTTGCTCTCTGTCCCCGGGAAGATCTTTTGCCGTGTCCTTCTACAGCGTATGAGGCAAGCCATCGAGAGAACCCTACGGGAAGAGCAGGCAGGGTTCAGAAGCAGGAGAAGATGCACAGATCAGATCTTTGTTCTACGAACAATTGTGGAACAGTCCATCAAATGGAACTCATCACTCTACATCAACTATATCGATTTCCAAAAGGCTTTTGACAGCCTCCATCACCCTTCGCTGTGGAAGATCTTGGAAGCCTATGGATTTCCTCTGAAAGTCATCAACATTCTACAGGACATGTACGCAGATAACCAGTGCTGTGTGCGACATGATGGACAGCAGAGCGAATGGTTCCACGTGCAGACAGGGGTCAGACAAGGTTGCATGATCTCGCCGACAATTTTCCTCGTCGTCATCAACTGGGTGATGAGGAGGGCCACCAGCGATAGGGCAAGAGGGCTGGTATGGGGACTGACAGCCAGGCTTGAAGACTGTGACTTTGCCGATGATATTGCACTGCTGTCGCATGCACAGAAAGACATCCAGGAAAAACATCACGAGTTGACCAAATAGCCAGCAGCGTGGGACTCCAGATTCACCCCGACAAGACCAAGATCATGAAAGTGAAGACAAAGAGTGCAGAGAAGACCAGTGTGCGAGGCTCAGCTCTAGAGGAGGTAGAACACTTCAAGTACCTCGGCAGCTACATCTCAGCCGACAGTAACATTGAGAAAGAAATTTCAACCAGGATAGGACTTGCAGCCCGGGCATTTAATGGCTTGAAAAACATCTGGACAACTGTCCTGCACACCAAAACCAAGTTGAAGATCTACAAGTCCAATGTATGCTCAGTACTCCTATACGCCTCGGAGACATGGAGAACCAACAAGAAGATTGAGAGCAGGCTCAGAGGCTTTGAAGGAAGGTGTCTTCGCCGAATCCTGAAACTTCACTGGCAGCAGCATGTCACCAACAGGGAAGTTTCAAAGCGCACCGGCATTAACAACATTGTGGCCGAGGTAAAACAGCGGCGATGGAGGTGGCTGGGACACTCTCTCCGAATGGGCAAGAACAGACTCCCTCATACTGCGCTGAGATGGGCACCACCAGGGAAGAGGAAACGAGGCAGACCACTCGGCACTTGGAGGAGGACAGTAGAGGAGAAGATGAGAGAGGCGGGCAAAACCTGGAATGAATTGAGCTGGCTTGCCCAAGACAGAAAAGGCTGGAGGGATTTTGTTGGCGCCTTGTGTCCCGGCACATGGGATGAAGAGGATTAATTAAGTAAGTCCTCGATTTTATGTCTATTCACAAAAAAGTGATTATCAGACGAGAGAGAGCGAGAGAGAGACACAGAGAGAGAGGGAGAGAGGGAGAGAGAGAGAGAGAGAGGGAGAGAGAGGGAGAGAGAAAAGAAACAAAGAATTATTTTTACCTCAAACATTTGACAAATCTCTTCTGAATTCAATGTCAGAAGCACGAGTCCATTCATAGTATATATATCTGTCTGCCGAGTGTTCAATCATTAACCTTTAGTAAATTGCATAAAACTCCTTTTTGTACTCTCAAATTTCATGATCACTGAAGTTTTCATGCAGTTATGAACTTAAGATGCTCAGAATTGTGTAAATCAAAATATGATGTGTAAGAAAATAGATTACAGTGTCTGTAAACAAATGCATTCACCTTCACCTATCCCATAGTCACATGGACCATGGGGGGCACCAATGAAGATTTTGCAACCAGCTTCCTCCACTCTGCGCAGTCCTCTGCTTTCCATAGCAATTCATTCCACTCAAGGTCAGTCCACTCTCTGATGTTGCCTTCCCATCATTTTCTCTAAATGCCTCTTCATCTCTCTCCTTGTACTGTTCCCTGTAGGACAGTCTTGGCCAGTCCAGATGTTCATGTGACGTGCCTGTACCACTTCAGTTTGCGTTTTTTCACTGAAGTCAGGAGTTCTTCAAATGCATTAGTACAATCAAAGCGGAGGTGGAAAGCAGTAACTCACCTTTATCAGAGGAGAAGAATTCAGACACAGTTTCAAATGCTTGGCTGTAGCAGAACTTGTCCTCTGGAAGATGTTCACTTCTCATGCGATCATCTGCAGTCGAGCTGAAATCGTCATACCATACCTAAATATTTTTTTCCAACAAACTGCTTATTTTCTTTTCTAAAATGGGCATCTTAATCTTACCTTTCTTATCAAAATTAATCTGCATGCTTTCTGTAAATTATCCAGATATGGAAAAACTTGTTTTCTGATCTGTAGTCTTAAACTGATCAGGATCTTTAAGCGAAAGTTTACAACCTTATAATTTTAGTTATAAAAAGAAACGTTACAGTTTCAGCATACTTGCAGAGCTATTGTTGACTTTAAGCTTGACCATGCAGTAAGTTATGCTAATATTTTAAAGATGGCCCTAGAGACAAGCAAACAATAACACACACCAAAAAAAAACTACAGTAAAACCCAGAGTTACCAGCATATATAAAACCAAAAGTAACACTCCAGAAACAGCAGTGCAAGCAGTGATTGTTTTCACAATCCTCAATGGAAAGACAAAAATAAACCAAAACGTCAGTTTACCTCAGGGCAGCTAATCCAGAGAGCAGGGACTGTGTAGCAGGGGTAGCCTCCCTGGACAGCAGTAGCTCCACAGGCTGAAGGTGGCTGACCCGCATCTCCAGCTGTCGGCGACTGTCTCCCTCAGTGAAGCAGTCATACACCATGTCGCCAGTGCCCGGGTCCACCGCCTGGCAATCAATGACAGAACCACGTCAACTCTAACTCCTTCGGATGTGACTATAAACCAAGGCCCCGTGTGGAAACACATGCAGAACATCTTGCGCACGCGTTAAATCCTGTTCCGCTTTTCGAAAGAGTAGGCCATTGTGTGCCGGTGGGAACAGATGACCAAATTTACAAAACCGCATGCACACGGGGACTGGATGTAAAAAAGCACATGAGTGCTTATTCCATTATCCTCGATATAAAAGAATAAATAAATAAAGTCAAAATGCACAGTCATTGGAGACACAGTAAAACTGACCTGTCTTTAACACAGCACGCAAATCCAGCATAACTCAGTCAAGGGTCCAGGGCCCCAGTTCTAAAATAAGCCACCTTCTTTTTACCAAGTCCAAATGCGGTCAGTTCCTGCTATAATTAGCACCAGCTGGGATGGAATGGACAGCAGCTGAGAGCAGCTGAAAGTGGGGGAAACTGACAGCTGTCATAATGTGGCAACAAACAATTCTGGCCATATTGCAAGAATTTAACATACACAAAATGATAACACCATACAGATTTTGTATGACTAAAAAGTTTTAAATGCCAATGTTTACAGTTTACAAACATTATTTTCATGCAAGCTTTTGATTATCATTATTACTTTTATGTGTTTGTGTGAATTTTCAAAACTGTATCACTAAATACAGGGAAAAAAGAGAAAATTTTTGAAACAATGCATCTCACAAGGTGTATATTGATATCAATCACCAATCCACTGCAGGAAAAAAAAAGATGAAAATAATTTCACACCAAAACAGCAATCTATGGGTCTTGTGAATCTGTCTGAAATTCAGACATTAGTCAACACGCAGTATTAAAGAAAACTCTGATAGCACTGGACAGTCTTCTTCTTCGTCATCAAACACTCAGTAACTGTCTAGTGTTGTCTGTCATATGAGCGAAAATGTGTTGTGCTGCCGTTAATCGCCTAACAAGTCAGGCCCAGCGCATCTGACTTCAGCATGACTGGACAGTCGGACTTTTGCTCTGTTGCAAAATGCCTTTGTTCTGGTACAATCTGCCTGTTTTATGGTCAACAAAAAACCCCTCAACATGGGAAAATGGCCTCCAAAAATGCCTACATAGTTTCTCTTGGATGGAAACTGACACAGTACAAAAATCCTAAAAAAATCCTAGTCTTTCTGATGTTTTCAGCCTATTCTTGTTCATGAACAAAATGTACCGAATAAGAAATGAAAGAAAGCCTGTCAAAAACATAATATACAGACAGATAAACAATCCACAGCAGACCCTAAAGCTATCAAATACATGTAGCCGAGTGGATACAGTGTCTGACTTCCATCCTGTGGGTCATTGAAGAAGAAGTATGTTCTTTCGAGCCAGAAGGCCCATAGAGCCAGAGCTTATCCCGGTTTCTGTAGCGTTAAGCGAACTGATGGTTTTTCACCACCCCTGTGACAGGATGCTAGTCTGTCGCCAGATACTTCCCCAGCAGAGCTGGTACCCACTTGTACACCTGGGTGGAGTGAGGAAAATAGGAGTAAAGGACACAACACCGAGCCGAGCGGGGATCGAACCCGCGACCTCTGGATCACGAGTTGACCGCCTAAACCACTCGACCACGGTGCTGCCTCTGTGGGTCATTGAAGTGGGTTCAAATCTTGGCAGCAGCACCTGGAAAAGTGGGGATTTTTACGATCTCTTGGGTCAACTTAAAGTGCAGACCTGCCACAGGTTTAGTTCCCATTGCATGCAGATGATCATTTATGTACATTAAAAATACTGTAAATCATATCAGCATTCAGTGGGTACCAAAATACAAACATAGTCAGCATGCATCCTGTACCTGGAGAGGAATGGGCTCCGCCAAGTTGGCCATATTTGAAGGAAATATATGGTGGAATGCCCACCTCCCTTATTTTTGTGCCTTGGCTAGAGCTCTGAGGTTCACCAATAATGGGATTTTGTGTATGTGACCGTTTGCCTACCATTAAGGTACCCGCATCAATACTTCAGAAATCAATGACTAATCACAGAGCTAAGGAAGAAAAGAGAAGAGAGCTACTCTCAAATAAACCATGATCTATATTGCCCGCTTACCAGCATTCCAATCTGTTGTTGTTTAGAGCTGGACTCCGCAGGAAAATCGTAGACACACATCAGGTAGGCATTGGGCCGGACTGTTTTTGCAGTTGTCTGTTCTCCATCGCCATCCACGCTCCCTGACAGAGGGTCTATATGTGTTTTTGTTAAGAAAACAATATAATTTCTAGACAAATTAGACATACATGAATTTGTGGGACAGTAAAATACTGAAAGAGAAGAAATAACAAGTAAAGAGACTGAAAGAAAATGAAAGGAATTCCTAGAAGTGTGTCTATCTAAGTACTAATATCATACTTGCTGGAAAAAAATTGTCTTCCTTCTTTTAGTTACCATGCGCTTTGATTTGTCTTTGCGAGATATAGTGCTATATAAGTTCCATTTATTATTATTATTAGTTTGTTGTTTGTTTTATTTCTTGTTTTTATTCCATGGCTAAAGCTCCCAGGTTCACCAACAGTGAGATTTTGTGTATGCGAGTATGTTTTACCCACCATTAAGGTAGCCACATTCTGACTTTGGGAATCTTTTTCTGTTTGACACTGAAATACAATGCTTTATATGTAATATCCAGTAAGAAAAGGTGATGAGACGTTTTCTGTATCTATTATATGTATTGTCTACCATTTTCAGTCATGACAAATTTCTCTGCATGAAATTTTGGGCTACTCTCCCTAGGGAGAAAGCATCATCACGAGAGCAATGCCACCTTTTTTTTTCTTTAGCTGTCTGTATGCGCATTTGTTTTCAATTCAGAGTGGCTTTTTTCTACAGAAATTTGCCAGGGACAACTCTTCATGCCATGGGTTCTTTCATGTGTGCTAAATGCATGTCACACACAGGACCTCTGTTTATTTATTGTAAAATCCCAAAGATTAGCACCCATACCACCACGCAGTCTAGTGGATGGAGGAAAAGCCTCACTTCTTGCTTTCTAGGCAGGTATGTTACCTCTAGACCACGGATCCACTGTTTTGCACTAACCATATCACACACACAGAATATTCTGGTCCTTAATTGTTATGTGTGGACAGATGGAGACAAGACTTTGTATGGGGAAGATGTTGGACTTTGCTTCATGATAGCAACAAATTCAGGCAACTGCCACGCCACACATAATTAATTACTACCACACTGTTTCAGAACTTCAATCATCCGCTACCAATATTGACAATATCGGAACACGGAAGCCTAAGGATATCTTCCCCAATGAGAGTGGACTTGGTATAGAGTGCTGACAGTTCACGGGTGAAGGGCCCACTGCGATTGTCACCTGCCGCTTTCAAGGCAGCCGTCTCCGTCTGCTTCACCACACCCACCTGTTCAAACAATCACCAACCTCTTTGCACACACATACAAGGTCAAATACATACCAGTGAAGAAGTCCTGTTCATTGCTACAAAAACATTTTCAAGAAAACAAAGAACATATGTATTCAAGTTAAAGTAGATTTTACTGGTTTCACTCTTCTTCATCTTCTTCATTGAACGCTCGGATAAAAACTATTGTTGTCTGTCTTATGGGGAAAAATGTGCTACACTACCATTAAGCACCTGATAAGGCATGGTTGAAAATTACATCTTTATGGAAAAAAGGCAGGAGAATGGACCAAGAAGGCAGAAAATACACAAGAAGGTGATGACAGGGAGAAAAGGAACAAGGCAGAAACAAAGAGAGGGATAGAAAAGAGGAAACTCCAAGCACAGAAATTCCAGAAAGTGGGGATGCTATTTATACACTGACAGGCCCCAGGTATTCATTCCTGCAGGACCACTCTGATCTAGCATGTTGAAAAGAATCCAAGATGAGTTTGCAGTCTATGATTCTGTACAAGAATCAACTTTTTTGCATATCAGACCCCCCCACCCCCCCTCCATACCCATTTCAGGCTTACTGATAGCGATTTGCTGAAGGGGGTTTAGTTTGGGGGTGAAGGTGGGGTAACAATAAAAAAAACTCTAAACACCAGCCACCATGGTGCAGTGGTTAGCGCCTTGGGTTACGGACTGGAAGGTCGCGGGTTTGATTCCCATAAGAGTCATAGGGATTTTTCGGACTCCGGCCGGCTCCTACCCAGAGTGAGTGTGCTGTGGGTTCACTGGGAAGACTGGGACCACACAGTTGAGCTTCATCCACTTAACGGATGCGAGTTTGAGAGTGTTGCTCAAATTACCTGACCAACACTGCAGGTGTCTGTATCTCTCGGGCCCGGTTGATGCCGGGATATATTATGATAGTAAGCGTAGAGCACAACCCTGTCAAGTAGTCTCAAAGCATATGCACTTCCACAGCAGCATAATTACGTCATCCTCATTGTCATTGATCATCATGCAATAAAAAAAAAAAAGCCTCAGATTCGGTGGTCCCAGTTGCTCTGGTCTCATGGTGACCTCAGATTCGGTTTGCCCATACACTTCTGTGACTGTGGTAAGTTTGTGTCGGGGCCTTTGGGGTTGGAGGTTCGCGGGGGACAGTTGTTGGAGGGACGTTGTGGTGGTTGCCTCAGGTGGGCAACTCACTTAGTCTGGCTCCAAGACTGAGCTAATACTGTCATCAGTAGGGGGCTTAGTAGGTGGTGTCCTGCGTATGCTAGCTCAGAACAGGCACCACTGAACACCACCAGAGTGACCCAGCAGCAGTGCAGGGCCCCTCTGGCTGGTGGCCCCACGGCGGCCTGATAGTGATGGGCTCCCTGTGAACCTCCAACTCTGAAGATGAGACATAACAAATCTGGGTATGGCTGTGGCGGGGAGATTGGAATGAGTGGCGTGGGAACAGCAGGACGGGGGACATCACAGAAGATGAGGCAGGAAAAAACCCAAAAACAAACAAACAAAAACCCCTCTAAATGCTAACACCAAGGGCCGGTCACCATGACGAGAGCTCAATTAAGTCACTGTCGGTGGACTTACCTGCATTCACACACATGCACGCACCCACACACACACACACACATGCATGCACACACACAAACACACACATTTATGCTGACCAAAATTTGTAATGTAACCCACCATGAACTTAACCTTCTTGCAAGAGCAATTTTTAGTTTAATCTTAGGTCATTGTCATTTCTGATGAGCTCTGTTTTTCAAAATAAACATCCTTCCCTTTGCTAGAGAACAACATGGGAGGTAATCTTAACTGTACAGTAATATGGATCCGTCTCATTGTACCGTGACTTGTCTACAAATTGAGAGGCTGGTCCCGCTGAAAGTTTTTCTTGTTCTTAACATTTTTCATTTGAGGTGAATCAGTTGCGAAGGACTGCCTATATAAATAGTAACATAGTTTATTTATTTCATCACCTCTTGTTACTTTGCCGTATTCTGTTGTCAGTCCAGATCACAATATTGGGGGAAGGGTGTCACTGCAATCCCATAACTGTGCGGCAGACAAAATGTCCTCAGGTCATCCACTGAATGTGATTTTGTCAGACAACAGTAGTCAGCTCGGAGAATCCAAGTCATACAAAGTCTGTGATTGCCTTTGATCAAACAACTCCTTGGCTTGTGACCAAATCATGCTGCTTTTGAATGTATACTTCATTAGACATATCCCTGAGTGAATTGGAAAACTCTGATATAGACATTTAGTCAAGAAAATTCTTATCAAAAAGATGACAACACGTTTTGTAACATGATACTCTTATGCACACAGAATGATGACACAGAAGGATGGGTCACTCCAAAAATTTTATATCCCCCCCCCCCACAAAATTGTAATTTAAAAAACAGATATCAGTGCATAACAATTCAAAATGTATTATTACAGTTCCTGAATATATGTACTAAACAGTGATATGATAACTGTCAGTAAAGATAGTAGCATCCGTCATCAAATGCATTCAACTGCAAAACTACAAACTCAGACCTTATACCCTGCAGCCACCAGACGACGGATATGAACAAACAGTCGATGGACCGGAATGCTGGCAGTGACAAAGTTGTGGTCAGGGTGACAGAAGATCTTCAGCACTTCCGCAGCAATCTGTCAACATGCAGTGCACAACTGGCTTAAACTTTACAAGGCTTTATTAAACATAGACAACGATATCTGTGTACATAACCATGTGATGTGTGTGTGTGTGTGAATATTTACTTTATGTATAGAAAAGATCTATGTGTTAAAAAAAGATCATCAACAGGCCTACGATAAACTTTAAAAATGTTCAATTTGAAAATGTGCAGTTAGTAATAATAATCCACATAATATGGAAAACTGAAATTCATTACAAAATAAAAATTGAGAAAACTGTCAATAAATTTCTAACAAAAATCTGCTTATGTGCTCTTTCACTTAAAAAATCTGTCAAACATTCTTCCAATAAGACTGTATCAATTATTTTTCCAGCTAAAAATTCTGATTAAGTTTTAATGCTTTATTCTCGAACAGCTTACACAAGTTTTGTCAATTATTCTTTGAAACTAAAATTTGCAATTTTTTCTTCTAACACAATCATTTATCTTTTACTCTACAAGTAGTAAAGTTGCTCATTACTTTAAATTTCTTCCACCTAAAATGTGCTATTGAATATTCAAGCATGGCCCAGGCCAAAAGCTGTGTCAGTTATTGATGTCACCTAATTGCCAAGGCCTACACTAAAATGTTATGTTGTAAAATGTTGTGATGAGATTGCCTTCAGCCATGACAAGCTCTTAACGTAACAACCTGCACTCTCCTTTGCTAAAGGAGAAAAAACCCTCTGAAGTCGGAGTATGGCTGCCTATATCTATGGTGAGGTACTTGAAAAGAATCATACACACAAACTTCTCATCTGGTGTACTTCCTATCTCACAGTGATTCCCAGGTGGGATGAGTGAGTCAGAGTGCATGTTCTGGATGACCCCCTGGGTGTAAAACTGAGGAATGCACGACAACAACAACAACATATTCAAGCTAACAGGAGTTCTTAGCAAAGTCATAATGGGTTGTGAAATTTACATTATCCATACAGCTGTAACTTTGAGTATTAGGGAGCAAACTGTTTTCTTGGGAAATACTTGTTTATTACCCATTACTATAAATTATTAGACGCTTAAGTTGTCAGCAAAGTTATGCGTTGCACTCATGATCTGACAGCCTGGGACTGAGCCACCACAGAGGTGCCCCTTTCAAGGAATTTTACCCTGGAATTATCAGCACCGACCCCTCTCCCCCACAAGTCCTTCACATGAAACTATAAACTGAGGCCCCATGTGCAAATGCATGTAGAACATCTTGCACCTGTTCCACCTTATGGAAGAGTAGGCCCTTTTGTGCTGGCAGGAACAGATGATATGTTTTAAAAACACATGCACACAGGTGTCGTGTTTAGACATCATTCCCAAAATCGGAATGTGGCTACCTTAATGATGGGTAAACAGCCGCATGCACAAGATCTCACCTTTGGTGAGCCTCGGAGCTGTAGCTGAGGAACAACAACAACAACAACAACAACAAAAAAACCCCCCACCCCCCCAACCCACCCCCAAATTATATACTAACCACTGATCATGTACACAGACAGTGACACACTGACAGGGTAAAAAAAAAGAATGAAGTTAACAGACAATAACCATGAAAAAGACACCACACTGGATCAGAAAGAAACAAAAATCATACTCATGACAAGACACGCTACACTTCACACACACACACAAAAGATATAGATTATACCTCGGCATCCTGACCAAAGAAGCGATACTTGTAGCCACACTCCACAAGCAGCACAGCGTCGGCATACTTCTCCTTGATGCTCATGTACTGCTGCTCTAGAGGCGTGTACTTCACCTGGCTCTTCTTCCCTTGCGCTCCTGAACCTCCAGCAGGCGAGGAAAACTTATCCAGAAAAGTGGACACCGTCTTCTGAGAGCCTGGCTTTGCACTGTTGGCACCAGGTTTTTTTCCTTTGTTTCCAGACCCTCCTTTGTTCTTGGCAGGGGGCGAATCTTCCATGTCACTGTCATCAGACGCAGCGGCGTTGGTGTCCTGATCATCGTCTTGCGACAGAACGTCCGGAAGGTCTTTGGGTTCCCACAGCTTTCTGTCCTGTTTTTCTCCGTTTTCATCGTTGTCTTCAAACTCGAAAGATTGTAAACGTTTGGCGGTGCTTTCTGGGTTATGTTTTGTGACAACGTTTTTGTTTTTGTTAGTGGAAGAGGTTGGATGGTTGGAGTTACTGGTACCGATGTCCTGGTCTAGGCATGGTCTTTTAGCGCTAGGCTGGGATGATTTTTGTTTGGATTTTCTTTTGTTTGTGTCTGGTGCAGGAGTAGTCTGGAACATGCATGCACACACACACACGCATGCACGCATGAACGCGCGCACACACACACAGAGTTTGAAATATACTTCAGTATTACAAGTACATTTATTGATATACCATCAATAATATACCAAACTGATAAAACAAAACCTGTCAACAACAACTAGAAGAATGTGAAGAAAAATGTCATACTAATGTGATGTAGACCTTTCACTTTACCTGTAATTTCAACCAGCTGTTGTTGTTGACTTCAAATAATTTTACATCTATTCACTCCTAGTGATATCAACTGGTTCTGGCTCCATCAGTCATGAGTTTTATAAGAGAAAAAAGTTGGGATAAATCGACCCATTATGTTGTTTCTATGACCGTATATTCCCCTACACTATACACCACACACACTCTCTTCTAGACAAAGGTACCTTTATCCAGTCATTCTAACAGGGTACAATGTAATCACCTATATGACTATAATTTTAAAAATTTTAAAGAAAATAACGATGGACACTACAGCTGACTGGATTAAAGTGTTTGACTTCTAACACCTTAGGCCCATGAGGTCCCATGAGTTCAAATCTTGGCAATGGCATATGGTGAAGTTTAACAACAACAAAAATGAAAGATGGAGGGTGACAAATTTCTGAAATTATCAAGGACTGCTAAGCTGAGTAGGGCTGGAAATACTCAGATACAGGCCCAGAATTGTTACAAATGATATGCACACAGATTGACAGACTATACATTTTACCTTTGAAACAAGTTTTACAACTAAAATATTTAATCAGCTACTGATCAAGCCTATACCTTAATCTTCAGGATAAAAGGCCCCTTTATTCCTATCTCAGTATATGATGCGAGTGATGGTAATTAATCCAGTAGAAAAACAAAACAAAACAAAAACCAAAATGACTTCAATAAATTATGGCAAACAGAGTCAGAGAAATACATGTATCTACCGAAGGCTTGGAATAGTTTTACTTACATCATCATTGTCATCATCAGCATCAGTAACAATCTGCACACCATTAGGCTGTTTAGTAGTGCCCTGCTTTGCAGCAAAGAATTTGGATATCGTGACTTGCTTTGTTCCACTTGCTGCTGGTTTTCCTTTTGGCATCCTGCTGGCAGTGGCAGTGGTTGTTGCAATGCAGAAGTCTAAGTACTGCAAATTTTTATCTGCAATTGAATTTTTTTTTTAAAGAAGTGTTAGAACTTAGAACTGAAAAGCAAAACTTGGCATCTCCACAATAAAAAGTTACTTTCAGTAATACATTACCAATATACTGCTTCTAGTTTATTATTCATATATTAAGCTATTACTGAATCATAAATGTTGAAAAATGATCTTAACTTTGTAAAATGTTCTGTAGAGTTCAACCCACTACTAATACAGTGACTAAACCCTTTTTTTTTTCTTTTAAGTCACCTTATAAAATCAAATCTATGTTAGTAAATTATGCAAAAATAAGTTTGCATGACATATACAATGTACTTTACAAAATTGTATTGTATTGTATATCACTTTTAGTCACAGCAGATTTATCTGCATGAAATTCAGGCTGCTCTCCCCAGTGAGTGCCACAAGAACGCCACCCTTTTTTTTTGGTCTGCATATATATATATATATATATAAATATATATATATATATATTCCTATCAGAGTGGCTTTTTGGATAGAATTTTGCCAGGGACAACTCTCTTGTTGCCATGGGTTCTTTTATATGCAATAAATGAGGTACTGCACATGGGACCTCAGTTAATCGTCTCATCCGAAAGACACACCCAGTCCACCACTCACAGTCTAGCGGATGGGGGAACAGTTTTGGGCACAAATGGGGATCAAACCACCACATACTTGGAGCCCAGACTTTTCCCTTTCTAGGCAGGAGTGTTACCTCTAGACCACTGATGCACTATGGCTACCCAATGATCTTGATGTCAGCCTGTAAAGACAAACAAACAAAATACCAATATGTGACAAATAGCCTTAAGTTTACTCAACCCCTAAAAAGAAAAATATTAAAAAGCAAAAGCCGCAAGGCTTTGCTTAGTTTGCTAACTTAAATTTGTCAGCCAACATTACAAAACTTTGTCTTGCATTCTCCCACCCTCCAATCTAAACATACAAATGTGAATGTTATATATAATATTATGTGTACTTGTGTGTGTATCACTGTGTGTGTGCGTGCATGCATGCATGTGTATGTGAGTGTGTGTACAAGTATATGTGTGCACAAGCATGTGTGTGTGTCTGTGATTGTGTGAACCCTTTGCCTATAAATGTGTGCATGTCTGGTGTGTGAGTATGGGTTATGTTTGTGTGCATATATCTGATGTGTTTGTATGTGTTTGTGTGTACATGTGCAGTGTAACATTACATGTATATCCATGCAATGCATCTGTTTTTGTGTGGTAGTGATGTTACTTGTTACTGTTAGTACTATAGTAGTGATTTGTGTTGTGTGTGGTGTGTGTGTGTGGGGTGTGTGTGGTGTATGTTTATGAAAGTTCTTGTGAATACTAAAATATTCTCATGTACATCATAAAATTAATCGTAACATTTACAATCAGTCTCCTTAAATTTCGAGCACACCTTCCCCCCCCCCCCCCCCCCCCCCCCCCCCCCCCACCCCTGCCCCAAACCGGGCCCCCCCCCCCCCCCAACCCCCCCCTCCCCCTTTCCCCCCCCCCTTCCCCCCCCCCCCCCCCCCCTCCAACTCCCCCCCCCCCCCCCCCCCCCCCTCCAACGGGCCCTGCCTTCTTAAAAATCCGCCCCCAGACTTAGACTTTCGTAGGGCCCAAAAAAATGTAATTTAAATGACCAAAGTTTAATGACGAATTTAAATTTCAGACAATTGCCAACAACAAAAACTTATCCATCTTCCCAAGGAAAGAAAAAGTTGTCCCCGAGATTCTGGAAATAGTTATTAAGGGAATTTCATGCGATACAAGCGCTTCCCGAGCGAAATTTCGAAAAGAAAACAGGGTTTTCTTTTGCTAAAAAATTTGAAGCAAGAGTTTCCCCAAAATACCCAACCTTTCGGGGAACCCCCTTGCAAAACTTCCTGCTCATCCCAAAGATAGTCACCCTCACCCCATTCCCGGGAACTTTAGTTTTCGTTTCGTTCTTTCATTTGTTACATCTACATCTAAATATTTTTTATTTATTTATTTTTCTTTTATATCAGTATGAAAGACTTATGCTTTTTACAGCATCCCCCTGTGACGTTTGTCAATTTTGTCATCTGCTCCCACCACACACAAGCCAATGGCCTACTCTACGAAAAACGACAGGTTAACGTCGCGCAGATGTTCTGCTGCGTTCCCACGGGCCTCGGTTAAGTCCTCCGAAGGACTTTGAAGAGTGGAGTCGGCACTGATGTAACTCCAGGGGAAATATCCCCCTTGAAATATCCCCCAAGGAATGGAACCCAGGCCCCCATTTTATAAATGAGAGAGAGAGAGGGAGAGAGCAAACAAAGAAACAAAAACCCAACAGAACAAAGGTTTACAAGTGCAATCTGTGAACTAGATAGTTCATTTAGTTTTGATTATATTGTTGCTTGATTTTAGGTCTGTTCACTTTAAGTGGTATTAAAAGATGAGGTGGGGAGGGGGGGTGCTTGAGTTGATGGATTTGTGCAGTGAAATGGATATATTTGTTTCTAAGTAACTTGGACTCATCATCATCATCATCAGACCCGTGACCTTGGCGGTCATGGGGGAGACACGAAAGACGATGCCGTGGTAAGCCTCCTCCATCCATCTCGGTCCTCGGCTCTGCGCAGTAGTGCCGAGTCATTCATCCTGGTCCATTCTCTGATGTTGTCCATCCATGACTTGTTCTGTCTTCCCCTCTTTCTGCCACCTTCGAGTGTTCCCTGCAGTACTGTTTTTGGCAGAGTGTTGTGGCGGGTGACGTGGCCGAACCATGTCAGCTTTTTCTTCTTGACGATGGTGAGAAGGGGTTCCTGTGGACCTGCCAGCCGTGTTATTTGACTCTTGACAAATTCATTGGTCTTTCGTTCTCTCCAGGATATGCCCAGGAGTTTTCTATGGCATTTTGTTTCAAATGACTGGATTCGCTTTGCTGTTTCAGCAGTCAATGTCCAGGTTTCACTTCCGTACAGCAGGATAGTCTAAATTAGGGCTTTGTAGAGCTTTAGTTTGATTGGGAAACTGATCTCTTTACTTTTCCATATGGTGGTGAGTTTTGTCATGGAAGATGTTGCCATGGCTATTCTGACTTTGATTTCTGTCGTTGATCGCCCGTCCTTTGTGAGTGTAGCGCCAAGGTATTTAAAAGCGTCTACCTCCTCCAGTTGTTGGCCGTTCATGTAAATTTTAGCAGTGGCGTTGCTCGTGCTGTTCACAAGTACTTTACTTTTCTCCGAGCTCACCTCCATCCCATATGCTCCAGCTCTGTTCTCAAGTCTGGTCGTAAGATCTTGCAGCTCTGTGTTACTTCCGCCCATGAGGTCAATGTCATCGGCAAACCGCAAGTTGTTGAGGGGTCTGCCGCCAATGGAGATGGTAGAGTGGAAGTCATGGAGGGTCTCACTCATAATGTTTTCCAAGAACAGATTAAACAGGACTGGAGATAACAGGCATCCTTGATGGACCCCAACTGTGGTTTTGAAGTAGTGTCCGACCTGATTGTTCAGAAGGACTGCACTGCTTGCGGTGTTGTATAGTGCTTGAATGGTTTGCACTAGTCCTTCTTCAATGCCAAACATTCTGAGGACCTGCCACAGGCCTTCGTGCCATACTCTGTCGAAAGCCTTCTTGAAGTCGATGAAGTTGTGGAACAGGTCTCTCTGATGTTGAAGATGTTTTTCCATCAGGATGTGGCAGTTAAAAATCTGTTCGATTGTACTCCTGCCTGCCCTGAACCCAGCTTGTTCCTCTGCAAGGTGTTCTTCTGCCTCCTTCTTTAGTCGATTCAAAATAACTTTGAGCATGATCTTGCTGGCGTGGCTGATGAGGCTGATTGTTCTATAGTTTTGGCATTGGCGTAAATTCCCCTTCTTTGGCAGGGTATGATGAGTGATTGTGTCCATTCTGTTGGCCACTGTTTTGTCTCCCAAATCTTCTGACAGATAGCTGTAACATGTGTGATGACTGTTTCGCCACCATGCTTGAGCAGCTCTGCTGGTATGTTGTCTGCTCCTGGGGACTTTCCTACTGGTAAGCTGCGGATGGCTTCTTCCACTTCTTCCCTCAGTATAGGTAATGGTGAGGATGCTCTTGATGTTGCTGCTTTCTCTTCTATTATGCTCTTGTCAGGTTGTATTGGGTAGTTGTACAGTTCTTGACAATACTCAGACCACCTGTTCAATGCAGCTGAGCTTTCTGTGAGGAGGTTTCCGGAGCTGTCTTCAATGACTGATGATTTGGTTTGAAGTGGTTTTGTGAGTTTCTTCAGGGTGTCATATGCCTTTTTACTGTTGCCCACTTTCATGCTTTTTTCGATCTCATCACATTGATCACTGATCCACTTCTCTCTGGCCTTTAACATTGACTTCTTCACGAGAGTGTTGGCCTCCCGGTATTCTTTAGGGTTGGAAGACCTGGTTGGTTTCAGTGCTCTTCTTGTATCGCAGAGGTCCAAGATGTCATTGGTATTCCATGGCTGGTGTTTATTCCTCTGACGACCGAGTACCTCCTCTGCTGTTTCTCGGACTGCCTCATTAAAGTTGTTGGTGAGGTCATTGATGTCATTGTCCAGGAGGGTTAATGCCGCAAAACGTCCGCCAAGCTTAGCTTGGAAGATCTCCTCGACATCTGGATCTTTCAGTTTGTCCACGTCAAATTTGATACGTGGGTTTGCAGGCTGTTTATTTTTCTTCAGCTTCATTTTGAATACCAGCAGCACAAGGTCGTGGTCGCTGCCTATGTCAGCTCCAGGGTAGGTTCTTGTTCTGGCTCTGTTGATGCTGGATTTGAAGCGCCGTGGTGTTAAGATAAAATCTATTTGGTTATGGATCTTGCCGTTTGGCGCATGCCAGGTTGTCCTCCTTGACTGCTTGTGGGGATAGAGGGTATTGGCAATGGTAAGTCTGTGGGTGCAGGCAAACTCCAACAGACTTAGTCCCCTGTCGTTGGTCTCTCCAGTTCCAAACTGACCAACTGTTCCGGCCCATTGGTTGTAAGAGTCAGGACCCACTTTGGCGTTAAAATCCCCTTGGATGATGATGATGTCCTTCTTGGGTATTTTCATAATGGTCTCTTCAAGATCTTCGTAAAATTCTTCTACTTCTTCATCTGCATGGTCAGATGATGGTGCATAGATTTGTATGATGGTGATGTTCTTGGGCTTGGCCGACACCTGGATGCTGATAATCCTGCTGGAAGCCGGTGTACAGCTGATAATGCACCCCACTTCTTCCTTTCTGACAATAAATGCCACTCCATGTTGGTGATGTTTCTCTTGGCCACTGTACCAGATCTTGTTGCCTTCTTCAGTCAGTGTTTCACCAAATCCTGTCCATCTCACTTCTCCTAGTCCAATAATGTCCCATTAACTTGGACTAACGAATGATAAAAACAATAAAATACATGAGAAATGCTAATGTAGCTTATGATAAAACTTTAACAAATGTGTGTTTGTGTGTGTGCATGCATGTGTGTGTGTGTGTGGGTGCATGCATGTGTGTGCATGCAAGAGTACATGCATGCGTTTGTTTGTATGTGTGTGTGTGTGTGTGTGTGTTATGATTATATTTATATCCCAGTGGAGATTTCTGACTTGGGGACAGCTGTGATTGTTGGGTGTGAGCACTGAGGCATTGCAATACACTTGGCCAAAGAAGGAGAAGCAAGAAGTGAAACAAGGGTATTATAATGAGGTCAATACTAATAATAGGCTAAACCGAAGTCTGATGTGCAAATTCTTTACAGTCCATGCACGTCAGAACATCGGGGTTTGTGGAGTTTTGGGGTTTTTTAAAGAGTAGACCTGTATGGCTGGTGGTATGCATAACACAAGCATACCCATCATGCAGTCTGTGCACTAGAGATAAATCATGGCATAAAGGTAGACCACAAAGCACTCGGGGAGTAAAAAAATTTTGTTTACAAGAGACGAGTAAACACACACACGCACACACACGCACACACACACACACACATACAGTGATACACACACCAAAATCTTCAGCTATCTCATGATGGCAGGTTCAAGTATAGAAACACTGACAAGGCACACAATAAGGTCATGATCTTACATGAGAACATGAATAACTTATAATGCACTGGCCTAAAAAGGTAAAGGTAAAGCCAAAGGTGTTCCATAACCTATGTTGTTGTTGTTGTTGTCTTCAATTTAATGTCTGTTCACTCTTAGTGATATTAGACGGCATAACCTATGTGGTCGTAGGGGAGTGAGGTATCAGAGGCCTCAACTTCTCAAGGGGCCAGCATATTGTGGGCGGCGCCCATCTCCTCTCCCTCGCTGCTTTACCTTCCCTGACCCTAAAGAGGCAGGTACCCATTTACAACTGGAGGACTGTACTGAAGCCAGGGTGCGCAAACACACACAAATGTGTGCGCGCACGCACACACACACACACACACACACACACAATACTCACTCACTGACTGAGTCACTCACAGTTACACACACACACTCACACTTTGGCATTCAGTTCATATGATTGATAAATAAACTGCATTATGATCATCTTTTCCTTTTTATTTTATTTTATTAGGATAATATAATAAGAATGTAAAGTACTAGTTCTTGTTGTTTTTGTTGTGTGTTCCCCAGCTTTATACCCTGGGGGTCACCCAGAACATGCACTCTGACTCACTCATGCCACCTGGGAATCACTTTGAGACAGGAAGTACACTGGATGAGAAGTTTGCGTGTATGACTCTTTTCAAGTACTTCGCCATAGATATAGGCAGCCATACTCCGACTTCAGAGGATTTTTTCTCCTTTAATAAAGGAGAGTGCAGGTTGTTATGTTAAGAGCTTGTCATGGCTGAAGGCAATCTCAACACATTTTACAACTTAACAACATGTTAGTGTAGGCCTTGGCAATTAGGTGACATCAATAACTGACACAGCTTTCAGCCTGGGCCAAACTAGTTCTTGTGAGGGTACTGGCTAGGAATAATCATAGTGTTTATATTTTGATAAGTAATGTTTATTGTAAATTGAAAGGATAAACTTTTAAAGTCACAGAAACAGAAAGCAACAGTCCTTTTGCCTATCAAATGTAATATTGTGATGCTTGTTGCAGAAGCTGTAAAGGCCATCATAGAATACACACAGTCTGCAGTAGAGTTTCTTCGTCGCAAGAAAATTCGACGAGATCTGCTTTTTCAGTACTTGGCTGATTGTGGTGTTGTGGTCCCACCAAATTCAGAGAAGCAAGAGTTGATACAAGCAGTACTGGCTTACTGGGACACCTCTCTTCCCACTGGTTATGATTTGACGGTGAGTGAGTGTCAGTGTAGAAAGCAAAGTGTTCAGTCCTCCTTGTGCCCAAACTTTTCCCCCATCCACACCACCTTGACTGGTGGTCTGAGTGCTAGTCTCCCAGATGATATGATAAAGTTAGGTCCCAAATGTGATATATATATATATAATATATGCCATCAGTGCACATAAAAGAACCCACAGCAAGAGGAGAGTTGTCCCTGGCAACATTCTATTGAAAAATGCCACTGTCACCAGGGAACAAATACAAAAACATAAATTTATAAATTAAAAAAAGTGATACTGCTCTTGTGGCAAAGCACTGTGCCCAGGAAGGGCAGCCTGAATTTCACACTAAAATCTGTGGTGACTAAAAGCAGTGTGCAATACAGTGCATTGCAAATTATCATTGTGCTCGCTCAAACTATCATATGAAACAAATTTGGGTTAGATGGTAATTGGTGTCAACATCTGGAAGCAAATCCAAACGTAAGAATTGTCTTGATAGATTTGAAGGTGATGACAGTGTTCAGGAGGAAGAGGCTTTTCTCAGATGTAGATCATATAAACCCACACTGCACAGTTTGCTTTCTGTTCCTCCAAATGGTATGTAACTCCTCTTTTTCCTTTTATTCTCCTCACTGGCTACCTATTGAAAAAAGAATTCATTACAAACTATTGGTGGTCTAGAGGTAATGCACTTGCCTAGAAGTAGAAAGCGATAAGTCTGGGTTCGAACCCTGTTTGTGTCCGAAACTTTTCCTCCATCCACTAGATAGTGAGTGGTGGTCTGGGTGCTTGTCACTCTGCTTAGATGATAAACTGAGGTGCAATGTGCAACACACATTTAGTCCATGTAAAAGAACCCATGACAACAGGAGAGTAAAGTGTTTTGACTTGACTTGAGTTGTTCCTGGCAAAATTCTGTAGGAAAAAGCCACTTTGATAAGGAAAGAAATACACAGCAGACAGGAAAAGAAAAAAGAATATGGGAGGCGATGCTCTTGTGGCAATGCACTCTCCCTGGGGAGAGCAGCCCAAATTCCATATAGAGAAATATGCCATGATTTAAAATGGTTTACAAATATATATACAAATCTCTCTTGTGCTACAAATTATGAACAATGATAAGAAGAAATGGAATTTATATATAGCGTTATAACATGCACAGACAAATCAAAGCGCTTGCACCCAACTCATTCTTACACAGTCATGCAACCAATAACAATTAATTGTTCTAACAAGTCAAAATGTCCACACACACACACACACAACACACACACACACACACACACACACACACACACACACTTAAAGGTTAAATACTTTTGGCAGGATGATGGGGACAACATGATTCCTGCCTATATTGATGTTCCATTTAATGCTATTTACCTTCTCGCAGATAAATTCTTCCACTGACACCCGTTTATTGAAAGTTCTGTCTGACAGGACTAAATCATAAGGCAATGTACCTTCTTTTTTCAGGCCTCTTTTATCCTGAGACACCCTGCTTTTCTGTACCCATCTTCTCTCCTTTGTGATGACAAAATTTACAAAACTGCATACACACACACGGGGACTGGATGAAAAAAAGCACAGGAGTGCTTATTCCATTATTCTCAAAATAAAAGAATAAAATAAAATTAATAGTCTTTAAAATCTCATCTGTGTACACTTCTTAAGCTACTCATTGTTAGTTGTTGGTGTGTGCTTTGGTTTTACTTTTCATCTCCCTGTAGTGTGTGTATGTGTGTGTGTGAGAGAAAGAGAGAGATGCACTCACACACACACACACACACACACACACACACACCACATATATATATATATATATATATATATATATATATATATATATATATATATATATGTTGTGTGTGTGTGTGTGTGTATTCACTTTAAATCTGATATACAATTTTTTTTTCTGCTATTGAAAACATCAAAGCTTTTGTCTTCATGAAATAAGGCATTCTAAAAAAAATATATTATTATTATCATCATTGATGATGCCTCACCTTGACGCTGTCTGATATACAAGGCCTGCATTAGACCTGTTCTCATGTATGGTTTGAAGACGTGGGTTTTCACAAAAACCGTCAAACGTTTGTTGAAGAGCTGTGAAAACCGAATGCTATGCTACATGACAAAGATCAAATGGGAAGACAGGTTCACGAATAAAGAACTATGGAGAATGTGAAAAGTTGATGATCTTAAGTCTGTAGCTAGTAGCAATAGACTGCGCTGGTTTGGGCACATTCAACGGAAAGCAGACCACCACATCATAAAAAGAGCAATGAACTTCGTAGTGATGGAAAGAGACCAAAGGGAAGACCTAGCAAAACCTGGGCTGCCTGTATTGCAGATGATCTTAGAGAAAGGGGTATAAATAAGGAGGAAACTCTAAACAGAGAGAAATGGAGAAAGCTCATCAATGTCAAACCTCCCCTGGGAGAAACATGACAAAAAGGAAGAAGAAGAAGAAGAAGATTGTCTTCATAGTTATCACCATCATCATTTTCATTGTGGTTTTTTGTTTTGTTTTGTTTTTTTACAGAACCCCCAAAATACCTTTTCCCCTGCATTGTTCTGTTTGTTTTGACAGAAGAATTTATGAAATAAAGACATTTTACCATATTCTCTGAATTGTGACTCATAAGACGATAAGTTTGATAATTTCACTACAGTTTGGTTTGCCCTCAATGCAGATTCTGTTTACATCATATTGTAGAGCAGGTTTTACTTGAGTGTCTAAATGCATTTTTAAAGCATTTCAGGAAGAAAAGTTGTCAGTATACTCCAGTACAAGTTTTTGTTGTTTTTTTTAAAGTACAAGAAGGCTTCTACTTTGATAATTAATCAAAATCTCAACATTGAAAACATGCCCCCACCCACCCACCCCACCCCCACCTGCCTCAAATGACTCCTAGCATCATTTCATGGTGGAAGGTGACATTTGATAAGCAGAAGTATCTTTTCCTTTTCAGGACACGGATTCCACCACACAGGTTGTTGCCACTGCTCCTCCACAACAGACGCAGTCAAAGAGCAGCCCCCAGCAGAGGCTGGGAGAGACATTTTCCAGATGGTTTTACCAAATGCTCAACGCGGAAAATCCTCGCTGTGCCACGAGAACAGAGGATGTGTTTGGACCTCACCATTTCTGGGAGAACTGCACGTTGAAAATGGTGTCCAGGACCCCTGAGGTGTTGGAGGATTCCTACGAGGGAAATGTGTTGGTGGCTCAGAGACTTCAGGCGTTGGTGAGGGAGGAGCTGCTGCTGTTCAATCCCAACATCAGCGTGGAAGGGGTGAAGGTGCAGACCAATCCGCACGGGTTGGTGATCGTCATGGTGTGTGGCACCGTTCACCAACACGACAACTGCCTGGGTGTTTTTGAACAGGTGTTTGGACTGATCAGCAACCCCCTCAACGAAAACACCTGGAAAGTGAAGGTAACTCAGCTGCACCTGTCCAGCAGAAGGGTGAATGCGCTGCCCATATTGTCCGATTCGTCGGCAAGAGAACTGCTTTCAATTACAGACTCTGTGTCAGCTGTGGCTCAAAGGTGAGATGACTGATGGAGGTATGCACTTTGTGCACATGCGTACACACGCTTGTTTTGACAGGTTGAGGACACAGTTCTCCTCTCCTGAAAAATGTCTCCCTCACAAAATCACTGTACTTCTTTGTGTCCCTCTGGCTGTTGTCAGATTTCAGGGAGCCTTGCCTTTACAGTGACAGCACAGCCTTTCATGGAGTGTACATCGTGGCAGAAGTGTTAGATAGACTCATTCATATTTTACAATTTTTTCTTTTATGATCATGAGCATGTTTTTTATAAAATAACTTTCTTTTTGTTTTTCCCCCAGTAATTGCCACCTGATGAACCTTTTTATTTGTCACTTTCAAATTTTGGGATAAAGCACATAACTTTTTTGAGAAAAGAAAATGTGGTGTAATGCGTTAAATATTGGAACATATGAAGAGGCGGTATAGCATTTGTGTTAAACAATTATTTGTGTGTTCCTCTGCTGAAACTCTTACGGTTCACCAATGCCGTATGCAACTGTTTTTACCCACCGGTAAGGTAGCAGTATTATTTAGACTTCGGGGAATATCATTTGTATTATCCTGCAAATACCTTTTCAACAGAAAAAGTAGCATATGGGACTGATGTCAAATTTTTAGTTCTCTCATACACATACACCACAGACTAACACTTATGACCAAGTCAGTCCAAAATGTCCTGACTGCCACTTTTGGAGAAAAGAAAATCTTCCCCAGTTATCTTTTCCACATCAGTGCCCTGGTGATTCCACAGACTTGCTGTATTTTGTTCTCCAATCTCCTTCATTTATTCAGTTGGAAAACACGCAACATTATGAATTTTTTTCAACAACTCGCCGTAAGATTTCTTCCTGTTGGCACTCTCACAATAATTGAATTCTAAAGTGTCTAAACTAATTTTAAGATTTAGAATTAGAGTGAAAGGGGATTTTTTAAATGATAAAATGAATAGAAGTCTTAAGACAGATAGATTCAGTCAAGAACATTTTAGTGGGAAAATAATAATAATAATAATAAATGGAATTTATATAGCGCTGTATCTTGCACAGACAAATCAAAGCGCTTGCGCTCAACTCATTCTTACACAGTCATGCAACCAATAGCAAGTAATAGTTCTAACATGTCCAAATGCACACACTGGTCACAGCTGTCAGTTTCCCTCACTTTCAGCGTCTCTCAGTTGCTATCCATTTCATCGCTGGGGTCAGCTGGTACAAATCATAGGAACTGACCACACTTGGACATGGTAAAAGGAAGGAAGCACTAATTTTAGCACTGGGCCCTGGACCCTTGACTGAGTTATGCTGGATTTGCGTGCTGTATGGTTAACATTATCTCTAATCTTAAGCAGCCAAGGGTGGTTGATGAAATTAGTTTCCTAGCAGCCCCATCAGCCAGGGCCAGCAGATGGGTAGATAAAACATTCTGCTGTGTCCACCACTATCTGTGGATGGGAACATGAAAGTAAAAAGTCCTATGCTTTCTTTCATGTGGTTTAGGAAAAGTAACTTTTAAAACTGGCTGACCTGAGCAGCTTTGAAACAAAGGGGTTGACTCTGGGTTTTCCTGCTAAGCATGGCTGGAATTTGTTGTGCAAAAAAACAACAAAAGAAAATGTTCATCATTTGAAAGGCTGGTACACCTCTTTTGATGAAGCATTTGAATTATAAATATCACATCAAATGTGTATTTATCATGTAAATTAATGCTTTTAATGTGTTACTACCAACACCCAAAAAATGTAATGCTCCTGTGTGTTTTGTTTTGAGCAGCCAGTGTTTGAAAGTTGGTGTATAAAGTACAAGTGTTGTAAGTCAGTCATGTCATGACCAGCAGTTCTCAGCTTTTTCTTTTGTCTTGATGATGAATTTCCTTTTTTTGCTCCTCAGCCAGAGTTCTGAAGTACACCAGCGGTGAGATTCTTGTGTATGCCTATAGCAACTGTTTTTGCCCGCCATTAAAGTAGCCACATTTGGACTTTGGGAATGATATCTAAACACAGCACCAGTGTGCATGCACTTTTTTGGGGGGGTTGGGGGGGGGGGGGGGGGGGTCTTGGCTCGAGCTCTGAGGTTGCATAAATAATAAAAGAATTAAAGAAAAAAAGACAAGTTTACAATTGTGAGATTTTGTGTATACACCATTTTTACCCTCCATTAAGGTAGCCGCATTCTGACTTTGGGAATTAACTTTTTTTTTTTTGTCATCCATTCTTGCTAGCACCAAAGGCCTACTCTTCCAAAAGGCAGAACATGTTTTAATGTCTGCACAAGATTTTCTGAGTGTGTTTGCATACAGGGTTTGGTTTATTATCTCATCTGAAAGATATTTGGGGGAGTGGAGTCAGTACTGATGTTAACTGCAGGGAAAAACATCCTCTGAAGTGGAAGTCTCAGTGATGGCTTGAACCTGAGCTGTCAAATTCCAAGTGCAACACTCTTACTACTAGGCTATCCCCCCCCCCCCCCCCCCTCCTTCCCAACCATTTAAATTGTTCATCTAATGAAAAGAATGAATCCATCAGCCATAATCAACATAACTGTATTTATGAGAGCAGTGTGATGAGACTATAAACCGAGGCCTTGTGTTCGAGTGCATGCAGAACATCTTGCGCACATGTTAAATCCTGTTCCGCTTTTCAGTAGAGTAGGCCATTGTGTGCCAGTGGAATCAATGACAAAATTTACAAAACCGCATACACACGGGGACTGGATGTAAAAAAGCACACGAGTGCTTATTCCATTATCCTCGATATAGAAGAATAAATTTAAAATTAAAAAAAATAATGTATTGATCTTAAAATTAGGAAACGCTCACTAGGGTAGAGTTTTTGGTTGTTAGTGTTTTATGCCTGGTTGATGTTTAAAGTAAGATTTGAATTTTTTTTTAATCGCTCTATCTCCTGATTTTATTGGGGTAAAAAAAATGCAATAGGGAATATATATTTTTTAAAGCTCAACCATGTCTTTAAGTTAACCGACAGTCATGTCTACACATTGCAAGTAATAGATTTTAAATTTCACTCATCGACCATGCTTTTTGCAGTTAGTCATGCCTACACATTGAAAGTAATAGATTTAAAACTAACATGCAATTATTTGTTTGCTTTTGTATGACACAACATTTAGACACAATACTGTCAGTTGTTGACTAGCTATGATGTAAAACAAATAAAAACTAAGAGGTGGTGAAAATTGTGCATTGACAGTGACTGACTGAGCATAGTGTGTGTAACCAGAGAATTGCGCCGTGCCTGCTTTCGTCGGCTGGATGGTATAAAGCTGTGTGTGGTGTAACAACAGCCGCTATGTTGTGTGTTTATCACAGTGAGCTAATGCTACACTGCCTTGCTGACCCCTTCTGTGTGTGATTGTGTATGGCTTTAGTTTAACCTGACTTCATTCCTGAGAACTAAGGATAACAGCAGCTGTCTTTCAAGGGAAAATTAGGAGCAAAAGCAATTATATCCAGTTCTTTCAGGGTTTTATGTGTGTGTTTGTTTTATTTTGGAGATCTTCTCTGTAGATGTTTTGCTGTCTTATTTTCTTGTTTGTCTTTTTGTTGTTGTTGTTACTACTTGTAGATATGTGGGGTCCATGAAATGTGGGTATGATCCATTTATATATATATGTTAGTTAAATAATTGGTACGGCATATTTTTGTGTTATTCCTCGGTTAAAGCTCTGAGGTTTACCAGTGGTGAGATTTTTGTATATATATATATGACTGTTTTCCCCCTACCATTTAGGTAGCCATATTCTGACTTTGGGGATATTTGATATATGAACTCTAACAAAATTCATATTTGGCTGACGCAAAGCGGGAAACAAAAGTGGTACAGCATTGATACTCTCAGTATCTGTTTTTGTGGGTTCAGTGATAGTTGCTTATGTAAAAATTCATACCGATTTCTTCCTGCTTCTTTTGCAAGTGTTTGCAAATTGACTAATTGTAGTGCTGAGTTCAGCTCCACAGGGACTGTGCTTTGAATATCAATGTTTTTCCCTATTCATCAGACCTTGAGTGGTGGTCTGGATGCTAGTCTTTCAGATGAGACAGTAAACCAAGATTCCATATGCAAAACACATTTAACGCACATAAAAGGACCCAAGGCAACCAAATTCTGTAGAAAAATGCCACTCTCAGAGGGGAAAAGATACACATGTAACGCACACAGAACATTTTGCGCACCCTTTTTAAAGCCTGCTGTTTCTTTCAGTAGAGAGAGCCAAGTCTTACACTCATTATGTTATGCTGTAACTGTAACTACAGCAGTCTTGATATCATGTTAATAATTGTCATGCACTGTACGCCTGGCTGTGGTATGGCACGTTTCAGTGGGGTTGTTTTTTTTGTTTTAAAAAAAAAGTTTTATATATAGTAAAAGGGTAGAGATGTCCCATAATGTAAGTGGTTGTAGGGGAGCGAGGCATCAGAAACCTCAGCTTCTCTAGGGACTAGCATATTGAGGGCATTGCCCATCTCCTCTCCCTCGCTGCTTTACCATCCCTGACCCTAAAGAGGCAGGTACCTATTTACAGTGGGTGAACTGGGGAACTGTACTGAAGCCAAGGCATGCAAACAGTCACCCATCCAGTTGGTAACCATGCTCGATGCTGCTTAACTTGGCTGGAGGAAAGTGAGTGCTCTGACCACTGAGCTATCCCATCCCCTTTACATCTATCTATATATCTATCTATCTATATAGTAAATGGCATTTCATCAAAGAGAAACTACTTATGCTGTTGGATGAACCATTTTCCTTCACTCTACATAGTGACAGTGCAGGGAAGAAGAAAAAATGGGGAGGGGGGTTGCTGCTTGCAGTGTGTGTATTCCTTGCCATTTTGTGGTTGGATATGCTTTATTTTGAATATTTATGAACATCTGCAGTATTAAACATTGTTGACTGGGTGTCTGTGTTACCATGTTTTAATTGTAAAGGATACCTATAAGTACAGTTCAGTTTGGGTGTTGTTGGTTTAAATAGAATTTTTGATGCAACATTTTCTTGATACTGTTTTGGGTTTCTTGTTGTTTGCTTTTGATGCAAATGTGACATGAAAAAATCTTGTGTATAGATTTGGCTGAATTTTCAACATGCATGGGTTTTTTTAAGCTGATAAAGAATACAGATATTTGGATAATGTTGGAAATTATTTGAATTTTTGGTGTTTGTATGCATATGATCAGTTTTTCAGTTGTCTCATCCACTCTTTTCATTATGTAACAGTTGAGTTGATATCATTTTGCATTTATTGTATACATGCACATATTTGCATACAGTTAAAGCATAAGCAAATAATCCATTTGAATAAAAACAGATATAATAAAGATGCTTCAACAATTTTTGAAATGGTAAAAATCATTTCCTAGTAGATGTATACATACATACATGTAGCTGAACTTGAAAACTCCAGTTGACAAAATGAAAATCACAATGCAAGTGATTGAACACATCAGGGCAACCATAACGGTCAATGGAAGATTCAAAATTCACAATACCAAATAATTTCTTTAAAGTCTGAACGGAGGAACATTATAATACACCACACACACACAAATTTGGCTTTTCAAGGGTTTGGAGGTCAGAACAAAATCACTACATATTAATCTTATGCATTTATGTTTTTACCATTCTAGTAACGCCCCCCTCCCCCCCCAAAAAAAACAACAACCCCAACCCAAAACAAAACAAAACAAAGAGAGAGAAAGAATGCAATCTGCAATGTCCCCAAAACTGACATTACTAGGGGTCAACAGAACACTGTTGTAAGCGTTAGTCTTAAAACTTTTTTTATATTGGACAGTTTAAGATTTGCTTAAAACTCTATTATGCACTCACAAACACATGCATATAATTACATGCTCAGTGAATATAGAATGCACACACACACATGCACGCACATGCATACACACTCGCTCTCTCTCCCTCTCTCGAACACTCACACACACACCCAAGGAAGTACAGAAATCAACTTTTGCCCAATCAACCCCACTCCCCATCACTGGCTTAACAATTGAAGAAACAAACCAAAACAGTACACATTCACCTCTCTTCTTTCATGCTCTAGAGAGAAAAAAAGGGGGGAAAGGTCTGTTAACAATTTGTACATGAACACAATCATACAGGTACACAAATATTGTGCACATTGAGTACCCCATTCTCTTTCTCACGTACAAAGAGCATTGCAACTTAGGGTGAATACTACAAGAAATGAACTGCCATAAAGATGAGGTATACGGTTTCTAAGATTACATGGAGTTTCAGACTGGTCTCCTAGCAGATAAAAATGTATACACTGGACTTCTTCAATCTGCAGAGAACTGAGAAGACCGTTTTGTTCAGATGACAGCAATGAAAAAGCTGCAAGACGTGGCGGCCTGTGATAGGGCAGTGATGTAAAGACAGAAGACATGATACATTCCAAACCTCACTTCACATCTTCCATAATAAACCAAATCAAATGTGAATGAGAACATCAGAGCAGAGAGGGTCTACAATACTTATAACACCACATCCTACAAAAAAATCAGTATCTTGTCAGAAAAACACAGTGTTCCATTCATAATGAACAACAGTACACATACGTCTGAACTGTATTGCAGTGTACAGAGAATGAATGAGAAAATACAGCACAGCAATGCAGCCAAGGCCCTGATTGGAGATTTTGTATTATAATGTAATAATGCAGCAGTAACAGGGACAACATAAAATAGAGACAACATATACCTCCAAAAATCCATGAAGATTCTCCTTTCTTGAGACTTTGCCTGTATAATACTGTCCTTTTTGAAACTGCACAGTTGAGTGTATTAAGATTCCTGTTTTTATGTCAAATTGCTTTACAATCTGAAAAAACATGTTGACAACTATAAGTATGTAAAAGTATATTATTCCAAATGCAAATTTTTCCTGTAAATATTTCTTTTACTTCACATTTTGTATATTCACACACACACACACACACACACACACACACACACACACACACACACACTTGCTCTCTCTCAGAAAATGATATCAATTTTTATTATAAATGTTCATAAAACGTTCATGTAAAGAAATATCAACTGGATATGCAAAAATCAAGAAGATAACAAATTTGTATATTTTTACACAAATACATATGTGCCATGGTCTCTCTCTCTCTCTCTCTCTCTCTCTCTCTCTCTCTCTCTCTCCTCTCTCTCTCTCAAGAAAAACACACACACACACACACACAAAGACACCTACTTCACCTTCCTAAAATTGATATCTTTGCACTGACAGGAACACAATGAAACAATCCATGAAAGCATCAATGAGTGATCAACTGTCAATAGAGTCATGCCAGGAGTATACACAGGTGAGGAGTATCGACAGCCATTTCAAGTAGTTTTCTCACAGACTATGATAACAACAAAGGCATTAAGAGCAACCATACTTCTGTTCATAACCATGCCTTGTTCATGGATGGCAAAAGAAGAATTCTGTCAGACAGAACTGACAGGTCACTCTACTAATTGCTGATGGATGTACAATACAGAGAACCTTTAAGTTATTTACAAAAATAGCTGATAACAAACATCTTCCATAGGAGAGCAGGCCAGTTACAGACATGGGATGGATGACGCAAGCATCAATTAGCATGTGGCCTATGAGCCGGAGAGGTCAGGGCTCCATCAGATTCTCCCTCTGTTCCTTGCCTACAGCTTCGAGGTCCTCCTATGATGAGATTTATTTATTTATTTATTCTTCTATTTCGAGGATAATGGAATAAGCACTCATGTGCTTTTTTTCATCCAGTCCCCATGTGTATGCAGTTTTGTCAATTTTGTCATCCGTTCCCACCGGCACACAATGGCTTACTCTTCCGAAAAGCGGAACGGGTTTTAACGTGTGCGCAAGATGTTCTGTGTGCGTTTGCACACAGGGCCTCGGTTTATAGTCTCATCCGAAAGACTTTTGAGGAGAGTGGAGTCTGCACTGATGTTAACTCCAGAGGAAAAATCCTCTTGAATGGGAATCGAACCCGGGTCAACAGATCACGAAAACATCACTGTAACCACCAGGCTATCCCGTCACCCCCTGGTGAGATTTTGCGTATGTGACTGTGTTTGCGCACCACAAAGATAAACCCAATCCAACTTCTGGGATGATGTTTTAACACGACCACCAGTGAGCATGCATTTTTGGTGGGGCTTTTTTTATTTTTTTAAATGTCATGCAATGGCCTACTCCTCAGAAGGCGGATTGAGTCTTACAGTGCATACAAGATGTTCTGCATGCATCAGTACATGGGGCCTGTTGATAGTCACACCTGAAGAACTTTTGGGGGAGTGCAATCAGTACTGATGTTAACTCCAGGGGACAAATCCCCTGTAACAGGAGTCTTGGTAGTAAGTGGCTCAAACCTGCGCTGCCAGATCACAAGCTCAATACTCCAACCACTGGGCTATCCCACCACACGCCTGCCCCCCCCCCCCCCCTTCTCTGAGGACATGCACACAAATGACAAGTTGGCCTATAACGCACCACATATTCTGGGTGAGTGTTCATAGTTTTTTTTTAATCGTTTTAACATTCGATGTTTTGAAATTGATGCAGTCAGCTTTGTGTATGTGTGTGTAATGTGCATGTGCAGGCCTGTATGCATGCATGTGTGTATATGGCAAAGTAATAAACATGGCGGATCTTTAATAATCATTCTTTTGGATTTTTTTAAAGAAACACACAACCACAAATTCATTGAAGTTTTACTCCAGAATTTTTTCTTCAGTGACCACACTAGTAATTTACAGAAATGTCCCCTTTAACCTTTTCCTACAGGTAACCCGCTATAGAGTAACCAACCATCTACTAACCCTTCCCTCCGTTTCACCCACTTCTGAGTTACAGAAGCATACAAATGCGCACAGCGCACTGTGTACTGGGAAAGAGGGGTTCTCTCCCTTAACGTAGGGATAGTGTTAAAACTTTATTAAATTCCCTTCTTGTATATTTCAAATCCAGCTATTCCAATTCATTTTGCAACCACTGCTCTTTTGACAGCTGCTCTTGTTGCCCGGCTTTTTCTGTTCGCTCCAATATCTTTGTCATCAGCTTTCTCAGTTCTTTTCACTCTTTCAGCTTTTCTTCCCTTCTCTCTTCTCTTCTCTGCAGTTTTCTTTGCAGTGTCTGCCCTGGCGGCCTTTTTGGATGTTGCTGCTTTTTGGGGAATCTGTGCAGACTCTGCCTCCAGCGTTTTCAAAGATGTGCGAGTAACCCTTTGAGGTTTTACAGGAGATTTCTCCTTGTCTTCTTTCTTGGACCTGGAAAGCTTTTTCCCTTTTCCTGTGCTGCCGTTGACAGTCCCCTCTTCAGCTGTCTCACCATCTTCCTTCTTCATCTTCTGTTTGAAAGAATAAACACAGCATTATTGATGTCTGTATGTATACATTATCCCTTATGTTATCTTGAATAAATGCAAGTCATAATGAGAGAACAGTCATAATATTACAGATAATGCCATTATTTTATATATCTATATATTAATATCTTGAATAAATGCAAGTCATAATGAGAGAAGAGTCATAATATCACAGGTAATGCCATTATTTTATATATCTATATATAGATATATATAAAAAATTATGATTCACACTCAGATTAACCCAATCACAGCATGTTAGATGAAATGAAGGATGCCAACTTCTTTCAGCCAGAGACAACTGACCTATAAAAACTTAAGATGTTCTGTTGGGAACGTTTGTGTGGAGAGAGTCAAATTCACCCAAACTGGAGAATAAAGCATGTCTCTAACTCTCCTTCTCTGTCTTCCTGTGTTGGAAAGGGGTGCACAATGCCTGGTCTTTCTCCAGTGCTGTTTTAAAAACACAGCTAAATCTAAAAGAAAGATCTGAAAGATATATAGTACACTCAACACAAAAAGTTAATTTACCATTTAACACATAAAGTAAATTTGCAAGTAAAAAGTCTAACATTTTATTTGAAATGGAAAGCAACTGAATGGTCAAGTAGATTCATTTTTGTTATCATCCTGTATCATGTTTGTTTATATCAAAACTTTTCTGATATTATTATATCAAGATGCTTAGAACAACATCTTCAGTAGTTTCAATCTTCTCTACATACTTGGCAACGTCAAGTTCTGGAAACTTTGTGTGTGTGAGTGAGTGTGGAGTGTGTGAGGCACATGCATGTGTGTTTCTGTGTCTGTATATGTGTATATAGGAAAAATGCAGACACAAAAAAAGCAGATTTTTTAATAAACAAAAATAACACCTTCTTCAGAACAATCAACACTGTTCATCAACACTTGCTCCTTACCACAATTTGCTTTTTTCTCTTTCTGAAAGTCAAAAGAAACAAACCAAACTAAAACAGCACAAAGGCATACCATTTTACTTCTTTACTAAGTAGGAGGGTGGCAGGAGAGTTAAGATGTTCGCCTGCCAACAAGAGTAAACCATGAGGTTCTGGGTTCTATTCCCAGCCTCGCCCTTTCTTCCCAGTTTGACCCAAAAATTTAACTGAATGTCAAAGTCCTTTGGATGAGACTAAAACCCAAGGCCCCATGTGCGAACACACGCAGAATATCTTGCACACACGTTAAAAACCCATTCCATCTTTCTGAAGAGTAGGCCATTGTGTGTTGGTGTGAACGGAGGACAGAAAGAAAAAAACTAGCACACACATAGGTGTCGTGTTTAGACACCTTCTTCAAAGTCAGAACGTGGCTTCCCAGATGGTGGTGGGAAAACATGGTCGCATACACATAAATCTCACCATCGGTGAACCTTGGAGATCTAGACACAAAAAAAACAGCCAAAGACATCCATCTTTACCTTTGCACTCTTGGCCAGCTTCTTATCATACACTCCATGGCGTTTCTTGGAGCCCCCTTCTGCACAAGAAAACACCAGGAAAATCATCTTAAAAGTCAGGACATAATGAAACCTACGTGAAAAAAAAATCAGCTTATCACAGGAGGCTGAAAGACCAAAAGCAAATTGTGGCCTTTAATATTCTACCATCCCGAAGATGAAATGTGGCTACCTTAATGGTGGGCAAGCGGTCACACATGCAAAATCTCACCATTGGTGAACCTCAGCGCTCTAGCAGAGGAATGCAACCCCAAACACCCTCCACAAGAAAAAGTACTACAATAATTTTCTGGCTCAGTAGTCTTTTCCTTCTTTCCTTAGCATTTACCTAGGGGGCTATAATATTACTCTCTCTCTCTCTCTCTCTCTCTCTCTCTCTCTCTCTCTCTCTCTCTCTCTCTCTCTCTCTCTCTTTTCTCTATGTTCCAAAGGCTTCAGCAGACACACTTCCGCCTTCAGAGCAGCTCAATTTACTGTACAGGTTGCATGCTGAGTATGTTTGTGTTTTCAAAACCCAACGAATGCTGACATGAATCACAGGCTCTCTAATGTGCATATCTGATCTTCTGCATATGTGTATAAATGGAAGGAATTAAGGCACTGGTGGGTATGCACTCAAAGGTGACCTGGGAGAACATACAAATCCCCAGTCTCAATTTACCACATGTGGTCGCCAGATTAGAACCCATGACTTTATGGGCCCAAGGGTTTAACATCAAACAGTCTTAGCCACTCGTTACAGTCTTTTTGCTGGATTTATGGTTTGTTTGGAGGTTGTTGTGTTGTTGGGTTTTTTTTGGGGGGGCGACTGCTAAAAGATTTTTATCGTAATCTTGAGTTCAGCAAATCATGACAACAAAAATGGATGACACAAACTATTCTTATACAGTTGTCCCCAACAACCAACCAATCAAAACAAGAGATATGCCTACTTCCCCCATCCCCTCCTCTCATTCAAGAACTTGACAGTGGACATCATGAAGCAAGGATTGTTCCAACTGATGAAGATATAACACTTGTAAAAAGGTGGTGACAATAACACCAGAAAAAAAAAAGTGTTACTAGATAGTCTGTACTGAAATGAATGGCACTGTGAGCAGTGTTTATGTGCTAGATGATGATGCTGACCAGATTTTTTCACATTTTCAAAACAAGTGAATACAGTGCTATCTGAAACAAGTCTTTCCCAAAAAGTGATGTTTTAAGCATAAAAACACCATCTCCCTGCCAAATGAAACTTTCCTGGTTGACTTTAATTCTGCTATGGTAGATACGGTAATCTTCAAAATGTTTGCTGATAAAACAATAAGGCTTTATAAGTTTATTACATTAAGCTTGCTGTTAGTGTTATTTTCTTGCAACTTATCAACTGTTCATGGCCTTCTGGAAGTGGATTACTCTACGAAGGTGGCTTGTATGCCACAGGACTTTATAACCTACATCTTCTTCTTTGTTGAATGCTCAGACAGCAATTATTGTTGTCTATCATATAAGTGAAAAATGCATTGCGTTGCCATTAAGCACCTGAAAAGTCAGGCCCAGCACATCCAACTTCGATGTGGAAGAGACAAGTTATATTTTAAGTCTTTCTGGAAAAAAGGCAAGAGCATGGACCAAGAAAGTAGCAAAAAGACACAGATACGTCAGAAAAAAAAAAGGAACAAGGCAGAAACAAAGAGAGGAATAGAAAAGAGGGAATTCCTAGCACAGACTTTCCAGTAGAAGGGGATGCTATTTATACAGAAAGGCCCCCTGGCATCCCCACTTCCAGTCCCTAAATCAGAAATCTTGGCTGGGACGTTAATCTATTCACAGAAATAAGGCATCCCCATGGGGCAGGGAACATGGTAGATTTGATTCCAAAGGGCACTGCACCTCTGGGCAGCATGGGTCCCGGGTCCCCGTGGTACCACATGGTGCGCTTGTTGTGGTCAGCCACGTTCTTCATGCCGGGCTTGTAGTAACACTGCAGCCACAGGCTGAACCTGGACATGTCGCTGTCCGCATCCTCAGGCAGGTACAGGCTCGTGCCTGACACAACGGCAGAAAAAAAATGAAGTTTTTTTCCTGTCGCCCCCCCCCCCCTCTTAACGAAATTCATCATTTTGTCGTATAGTGCTGAGGCATCTCTCCATGAGGCAATAATCTATCAAAATGATGATGATGATGATGATGATGATGATGATGATGATGATGATACTAGTCACATAATCTCCTGGAAATGAACAGGGTAAAGGTGTCCCATAACCTATGTGGTCTTAGGGGAGCTAGGCATCAGGGACTTCAGCTTCTCTAGGGGCCAGCACATTGAAGGCAGCACCCATCTCCTCTCCCTCGCTGCTTTACCTTCCCTAACCCTAAAGAGGACAGGCACCCATTTACAGCCGGGTGAACTGGGGGACTGAACTAAAGCCAAGGTGCGCAAACAGTCACCCATCCACTCACTTGGTTAACCATGCTCGATGCTGCTTAACATTAACAATGGCTAGGGGAAAGCGAGTGCTCTGACCACTGAGCTATCCCCTCCCCAAATGAAATAAATAGTAAACAGTAATTTTCTAACATGACTTCAGTGTTTTTAAATCTTGCCAATGTATCCCTAACACCAGTCACCAAAATCTAAGATAATCCTGTTTCAAGACCATTTTTACAAACACCTGTTTTAATCTGCCAACGCACATTAACAGTTTTCAGCATACTTCTCTGCAGGATCAACAGAACAAAAGCAGCAGGTTACCTAGGCCGACGACTTCCAGAGGGACAATGTTGCACAGTTCCAGGATGTCTGGCTTTTCTTTCTTCACCTTCACCATGGTGATGTCCTTCATCCCATCTTCAACCTTGACCTTGACATCTTTAGGAATGTCAGACAGGGCAGAAAATATGGTACGTGCTTGATCAAATGGCCGAACACCAGCTCTGCACATGACAAAACAGAACATTCAGAAAAACGAAACCAAACACAAAAACAAACATTACAGGCCAGAACCAGTTCCAAGCATAATTTTTTATTCTTTATCCCATTTTATTAAACGTGTGACACACACACACACACACTGGAGAGATGCAATATTCACTGATCTGATCTTCAAATGCCCTTTTAAAATTCTTTAATTATATATTTTTAAAAATTGTTTTGTACAAACGTGCAATGTCTGGAGAAAAAAACCTTACATGAATTCAATGTTAGACAGGAAATTATTCACACCCTAGCTGCTGACAGGAAAAACTGAAAATCTGATCTTTAAAAAAAAAAGACAGGAAATTGTATAGCAGTCATGGTTCAGGAACTATTTGTTCAACAGGAAACCAGTTTTCACACAGAGATTTAACTGAACATAACTTTATAGGCATAATGTACATGGAAATCATACTTTCAAAAAGTGTTCACACAAAAAAAGATTCTAGGTCTGAAATTCGAGGCTCTACCCACATTTAGTGATATAATTTCTCGTCATTCAAAGAGAAGTCACCTGTAGCAGATCTCAGCACGTAAGTAATTGCCAATCCCGTTAAAGTATTTCTGGTTGAGCAACACCTCACACACTGGCTTGTTGAAAGCTGAGTCTTCAAGACTGTTCAAGACATGGGATCTGAAAGAAAGCAGAACAAAGTTTGTTTATAAACACACTTTTAATCTGACTAAACAATTTTTTTTTTGTGGGGGGGGGGGGGGGGGGGGGGGGGGGGTGGCTGCAAAGGTTTTTTTTTTCTTCTTCCTCTTCTTCACTTTTTATTTCAGTTTCAATTAATTCATCATGATAACAATATTTAAATGCACAAAGTTTATATATTGTTTTCATTAAGGTATCAATAAGTTACGAATAACACAATTAGATGATACTTTAATTTGTCCTATTGTTATGTATTGTGTCTTTTTCGTAATATATTTGTATTGAATAATTGTCACTTGAACACTCAGCAACTATGGTTGTCTGTCATATTCATGAGCATTGTCTGTCAATCATATAACCACAACTGTGTCAACAGACAATGTGCAATCCATATAGTGTAGCTAAAGTATAAGCATATAATAATCGATATATACTTGGAAAAACTTTCAGTTTCTTATTATTGAATACTTGTTTTCTTTGTTGTGCTTGTAACTTCCCTTTACACAAGACAAATTTTTATTTTTGCTTCTCAGCATACAGAATACAGCATAAGCATAAGTTAACGCATTTGTGAGCCATGGTTGTTGTTAAGTGTAATCTCAGATTTTAAATCTAGTATTTTGTTAAGCCTATTTCTTCCTTATGGACTTTGCCCCATGTTTGAGCCACCACCAAGGCACCCATTCAAGGGGACTTTTCCCCTGGAGTGAACATCAGTTGCAACTCCACTCCCCCCTAATCCTTTGGAAGAGGCTATAAACCCAGGTTTACACATGAATGCATGCAAAATGTCCTGCATGTATGTCAAACCCTGTACTGCCTTTTGGAAGAGAAGGCTAATTCGAGCCAGTAGAACAGATGACAACATTTCTATTAAAAAAATGCATACACGTTGACCACATGATTTTTTTTAAATCTATATTTTTATATATATATAATACACTGGTGTCATGTTTAGACATTATCCCCAAAGGCAGAATGTGGCTACCTTCATGGTGGGCAAACACAGCCATACACATAACATCACACTATTGGTGAACCTCACAGCTCTAGGCAAGGAACAGGGGGGGGGGGGGGGGGGGGGGGATTATGGGCTTTGATGGAAAGAAATGGCAAGCTCATTTACAGCTGTGGTTGTCCCTCATGCACTGATGCTGGGTTGACTATGTCTACTTTCCAATCTGCACTAAAGTGTAAGTCAGTCTCCTCTACACCTTCCTGATCCAATCACCTGAACTGCCGATATTCAAACAGGACACAAGGCCCCCTGTCCGATGACCAGTCAGCCCCAATCTGCCATTTCCCAAAGCGGCGGTAGTCCACAAAACTCAGAGCCATGTCCCCAGTCTTTGTGAAGAAACACAGGTGTGCATGCTTAGGTAACTCTGACACAGGGGTAAACTCAAACTTCCCAGACATGCCGAAATTGAACAGAAGGTGCAATCGTCCTGGCGCTTCTTTCTTTATTTTGACATCTTTCTTCACATCTCCTGTTTCGTCTGCTTCTGTTTTCAACGTCTGCAAAAAGACCTTGAGTTCTTTACCACGCGACACTGCAGAGATCATGTAGGCTGCAGCATCCCAAACGACATCTGCACACTTGTGGATGGGATTTCTCCGGATAGTCCGGAAAAAATGCGCCCCTTGCAGATTGTGTTGATAAACTGACTGGACAAATGAAGCTCTGGTCCTTCAGGCATCGTGGATCAGTCCTGGACTGATGGTGATCACAAGAAAGTGGTTTCTTTGCAAACTACTCAAACACGCACGTGTTGGAACTTTATGTAACTGTTTACTTCCTGTCAGCGCTCAAGCGCATGCGTAGAAAAACAATATATAATTTTTGTTACGTAGCACCACCTAAAAACCTGATCTTCCTGCGTCTGCAAAAGTTATCATGCAAAAATCGACGTCAGCCACTAAATATTGATACTGCATTAAAAAAAAAAGATGTTTGTTTGGATTGTAAATTTAGAAAATAACTCAGTTGTTAGTATCATAATTCAATGTTTGTTTTGATTTTTAAAAATTAAAATTGAAGAAATGACACTTCCACTTTTAGTAACAATGAGTTCAATGACAGATTAAGTCAATTTTTAAAAAGTGGGTAAAAATGAAGACTGATTAATACGACTGTGATACCCGTATAGGTGGTTCCTTTTTTTAAAATAGATTTGCCTGCTACAACTGAAAAAAATATCATTGGGGACAAAAAAAAACCGTAAAGAAATTTCAGAGCGGGGGTCGTGGTTGGTGACCACACATATCTTCTTTCTTTTTCTCTTCCTGCTCCTGAAAAAACACATTGGGGCTAAATATTAAAATCCTCGAAATAAGATGTGTCTTGTCCCTCCTCACATCTCTCTCTCTCTCTCTCTCTCTCTCTCTCTCTCTCTCTCTCTCTCTCTCTCTTCAAAGCACTGGGTGCTATATCATTCATTCTCAAAAAAACACAAGCATCCACTCTCTCATCACTTCGATCTTATTCCTTTCCCCTTTCTGGGTATGATTCAAACAATCGTCCTACACAATACACCAATACATTTCACACACACACACACACACACACACCACACCCCTTGCTGGGGTATGGAGGAGAGATTAAAACAAAATGAACAGGAGAAGAAACTAAAGACAAAGAGCCAGAAGAATCTATTTGTTATTACACACACACACACACACACACAACACACACACACACACACACACACACAACTATATCATTAAGAAATTTGTTCTTAGATAGATGGCTTGATGAAAAAAAAAGCAAATGCATTGCTTATTCAATGTACCATCTGGAAATAAAATTTTGACTTGACTTCACACACACACACACACACACACACACACACACAGAACTTTTTTTTTTTTTTTAATCTCTTTCGGGATTTTCCGATGCGGGATGAATTACGTGTAGCGTAGGAATAAACCTGATCTGGAAAAGCATCGAAGGGGAATTTTCTGAAAGCCCCTTTGGCTGTGGGTGTGTGTGAGTGAGAGTGTGATGTGTAAGGTACCTGTGACATCCCCTCCAGTTTAGCTGAAATATGTGACGATATTGAGTCATTTCTACGAAGAGGAGTCGTTTTTCTGGAGACTAAACAATGTGTCAACCTTTGCGCAACGTTATGAATTAGATGCAGTCTTCAGAAAAAGGGGTAAATTTGGTATTCCCGTTGGTGTCTGTGTTGTTGTGTTAGAAGACCTTTTTTGGTAAAATCGTAGGTTTCCACCAGTATGCTTGTCCTGTAAGCCTGTTTCTCCCACAAGCAAGAGAGAGAGAGAGAGAGAGAGAGAGAGAGAGAGAGAGAGAGAGAGAGAGAGAGAGAGAGAGAGAGAGAGAGAGAGAGAGAGAGAGAGGAGTGTGTTGTGTGTGTGTGTGTGTGTGTGTGTGTGTGTGTGTGTGTGTTTCTGAATGCTGACAACTGAAAGGGTATGGACACATCGTCTACCGGAACGAGAAGCAAACGAACGAACAGAGAGAGAGAGAGAGAGAGAGAGAGAGAGAGAGGAGAGAGAGAGAGAGAGAAGAGAGAGAGAGGAGAGAGAGAGGAAGAGAGAGAGAGAGAGAGAGAGAGAATGAATGAATGAATGAATGAATGAATGAATCTTTATTTTTCAAGGGTAACAGAATAAGCATACGCATACTTTTTTTCATACGGCAGAGAGAGAGAGAGAGAGAGAGGAGAGAGAGAAGAGAGAGAGAGAGAGAGAGAGAGAGAGAGAGAGAGAGAGAGACGCTTTGACCAATTTATTTATCTTTATTTTGGAAATTGTTTGATGTTCAAATAGAACCTTTACTTACATATGCATCTGAAATATGGGGACTTACTGTTAATTCACAAATAGAAAAAATACATACATATGCTATCAAACGTTTCTTAAATGTCCCAATCCATTCGTCAAATACTGTACTATATGGAGAAACGGGAAGATATCCTTTAAACATTTCACCATGCAAGAACGTCAATGTTAAGTGTATTAAGTACTGGCTAAAACTACTGAAGCTTCCAGGGTCACGTTTATGTAGGCAGTCTTATGACATGATGGTTATACAAATGGAGCTGGGTAAGAAGAATTGGGCAAATCAAGTTAAAAAGTTTTTATCAGAACATGGTTTTGGAATTGTGTGGTTGTCTCAGGAAGTAGGTAGCGAGCATGGGTTTATTTCTGAATTGAAAGACAGACTCATTTGTTCATTTAAACAAAATTGGCACTCGGACATGGAAAGTAAAGATAAATACTGCTGGTTTTTTTTCGTTTAAGTGTGCTTTTCAAGCTGAAAAGTATCTTCGAATAGTCACTGACAAATGGCATCGACTAATTTATGCAAGATTTCGACTAAGAACACTCGGCTTCAATGCAAACAAAAGATGGTTTCAACCTGAGACTTCCACACAGTTCCCATGCCCTATGTGTGGTCATATTCTTGATGATGAAGTGCATTTCCTGTTTCAATGTCAATCATATGTTTCCATACGTGAAAACTGTGGTGTTTTCAATCTAGAAGTTTTCCGAAGGCAAGATATTTTTTCTATCTTATCGTCCGATGATGATATTGTGATCAAATCGGTTGCAAAGTTTATTGCTGAAGCACTGAAATTAAGACAATTACAGCTAAGTTCCAATTAGCTTAACATTTGTGACTAAACTAAAGTAACATTTATATTATGTAAACTCCAGCATTTTGTGAAACACCTAAAGAAACATTTATAATTACGCGGTAGTCTCCAGCAAGAATATTTTTTGAAAATTTCACATACAATGTCAATGGATGGTCTAATATAGCATTCTAGAATGTTCTTTTCATTATTTTTTAGTTATTGCTTATTGGTTCCTATTGTTCATCCTTGTTATTACTTTGTGTTCATTTTGAAACTGAGTTCGTATCCGTTCATAAGAGCTCTTTTTTTTTTTTTTTTGGTTTTCATTACTTAAATGCATCATGTGATTTTCTTGTATTTATTTGTATTTACAAAAGAAAGTCGTGTATAACCCCCCTTGTCAATAGGCCACTTTGGGCAATGACAATAAATTGGTCAAAGCGTCAAAGCTCAAAAGAGAGAGAGAGAGAGAGGAGAGAGAGAGAGAGAGAGAGAGAGAGAGAGAGAGAGAGAGATGAGAGAGAGAGAGAGAGAATGACAATGACAATATTTTATTGTGACAAGCTTTTTAAGCCCATTCACAAGGGAATGGGCACAAAAACACATATCATAACTAAGAAAAATGCATGATTAATTACTACAGCCCAAATGATCTCCATGGCATGGGTTCCACGTCATGGTTGTTAAAATTATGTTCAGATTCAGATAAATTATTGTGTAACACTTTTGGCCATTGCGAATGGGGAAATGGGGGGGGGGGGGGGGGGGGAGGGGGTGCTTTAAAAAAAAAAAATAGTGTGGTAACTGATTGAGTCCGTGACAAGGTGTCAATGGACTTGATTTGAGCCAGTGGGCCAAAGTGACTGAACACAGACTCTGTGTTCAGTCACTTTGGCCCACTGGCTCAAATCAAGTCCGATTCCAGTGCGGTATCTCCTGTTCCCTCATACCATACTCTCACATTCACTCTTACAATTATTTCTCTCCTCATACAAAGTCACCTCCCCTGTTTGTATACTCTCTTTACAAACTGTCACCTTGGAAACAAATAGTGCCCATCATCATTACCCATTTTACTTAACAAATAGTGCCCATCATCATTACCCATTTTACTTAACAAATAGTGCCCATCATCATTATCCATTTTACTTAACCAAAGAAAAACTGTGTTTGAATATTCATGTTCTTTTTCCTTCATTACTCCGTTATCATCAACCTATTCAACAGAACTACAAGCACATTTCACACCCTCACACATACACGTCGACAAACTTTGATATGTCGGCATGAAACACATTTTACAAAAGGAACAGCCTACGTGTACACCATGCAGGGGTTTTTCCTGACACAGATATTCCATGCCAGCCTCTCTCACTGCCTCACGAAAACTTTGTCCTGGCCAGTTTCTAACCCTGTGTGTATGGTGTCTGTGCTCCCAAAGCCTGTCACATCAAAATAAGGGAGGGGGACAATTTCAAGTTGACCAGTTGGCTACCTTTCTATGGTTGAGGTGCAAGATGGTCATTTACGTCCAGACTTCTATCACTAGATGGTCATGGACCATTGCTGCTCTTTTTCCTTGACCTCTGGCAGCCTTCAGATGAGGTGAGAGCTTCTTTCTTATCTCTCTCACACAAAGAGAGAAATCTTTACTGACAAAAAATTGTGTACCTTTCAGTTTTTGTTTTGCTTGCAAAATCCTCCTTTTATCTTTAAAGAATGTGCAGCATGCAAGTATGGGCGAGTCTGGCTTAGAGTTAAGCCTCTGTACCCGATCAAACTGTACACGATCTGAAAACTGCAATTTATCAGTGAGCAAGTCCTGGACTAGTTTTCACAATCTTGCCTGCTTTCCTGATCTCTACGGGAACGCCATGCATGATCAGGTTATTGTGCTTGGAACCACCTTCTAGACTATCTGCTTTCTTTTCCAGAGACTCTACCTGGGCATTTAAGGACTCATTTTCTGACTTAAATACATCATTTTCCTGCCTTAAATCTGACACATTCTTTTTCAAATCTTCTACCTGTCCCTGGAGATTAGCACACGTATCCTTCAGGTCTTTGATATCAGCATTCATGCTGTCACACTTACTGCTGAGATTGTTCAGTTTGATCATGACATCTGAAAGGCAAAGGTCGTTGGACAACGTTGGTGGAGTTCTTGGTGAAGATCTTGTGCTGTCTATGCTCTCCATCCGTGAGGATGAGAAGGAATCATGAGCTCTGATATTTTGGTGCTTTTTCTCCTGGATATAGTTAAAGCTGTAACTTCAGGTTTGGCAAGTGGTTGGTCCCAGTACCATGCCTGCTATTCCACTGACTTTTCGGGCCAGGTGTGGTCGTTTTGCTGCAGTATCTGCTTCTTTTATGTTGAAGCCAGCAAATTTCTTAGCGGCCATGGGGACACAGGTGTGGACATTGAAAACTCGCACACGGTGTCACGGTAGGTGTGCTCCTCCCCCTGCTCTACATGGGAAATTTTGCTTCACCAGTGTGGAGACGTGGAGTTGAACCCAGGACCCGGCACGAAGAATGGGGCAGCATTGTGGCAGACTCTGTCAAGCTGGTGCTGGTGGTGCTGTTAACAGTTGATGACCATTGAACTGGACTACATTGTAGTTTTTGTCGAGCTCAGAGAGAGAGAGAGAGAGACAATGACAATGACAATGACAAATTCTTTTATTTCGAGGATAATGAATAAGCACACATGTGCTTTTTTACATCCAGTCCCCGCCCGTTAGGGATACATCTTAATAATAATAACCCAATACTTATACAGTCTCGCAATAAAAACAAGGGGAAATAACCCTTTTCAAAACAGCTCCCCCCCAACAACCCTCCCCCCCCCCCCCCAAAGCAAGCAATTAAAAGAAGATCCTAAGAATACCCCACCCCAAAAAACCCTAACCAAAACAAACAAACAAACAAAAGAGAAGGAAAAACCAAACCAACAAAAGATGATAAAAAAAGAGAAAAACAGACAAACAACAACAACAAGAACAAGAGCAACAACAAAGCCAAGAAAAATAACACAACCAAACTTAATAAGTCATAAAGATAAACATCTACACATTGTGAAATGGTACACATACTTGTTACACATAATTATAAGATATTGAAATAGGGCACTCATTAAAAACTTAAGTACAGAGGCAAGTCCAATAAAGTATTGAAAATATAAAAATATGAATCCTTCATCAGGATATACTATGACTATAAGCGAGACGATAAAAGGTGAGAGAGAGAGAGACAGAGACAGAGAGTGTGTGTGTGTGTATTTCAGAGATAATATCCAATACATAAATCCCAAAACAGTATGCGATCCCATCAACACTCATTTTAGATTATACTCGTTTCAAATTATATGTCATGATAATGAAATAAATTTAATACCCATACATCCACACAATAAAAACAAGAAACAAACCAAGAAGAAATTAAAAACTATACAGTCGTTTAGGGAGAGAATATGGGTGGGTGAGTGAGTGAGTATGTGTGTGTGTGTGTGTGTGTGTGTGTGTGTGTGTTTGAGCGCGCGCGCGCGCGTGCGTGTGTGTGTGTGTGTGTGTGTGTGTGTGTGTGTGTGTGTGTGTTTGAGTGTGTGTGTGGGGGTGGGGGGGTGTTTCAGGGATAATACTAAATATGTAATACTCACATAGCACACGATCAACACAAACACTTTTTAATTATGTTCATGCAAATTGAATGTCATGGTAATAAAATAAGTGCAATACCCAAACACTCTCATAATAAAGAGGGGGAAAAGCCAATAAAGTCATAAAAAGAACATCTACACATTGTAAGTAATAGAAACAAATTCTTTTTTTCCAGGATAATGAATAAGTATTCATGTTCTTTTTTACATCCAGTCCCCGCCCATGGGGTCACATTTAAAAATGCACTCAGTACTCATACTTTCAAGCAGAAGAAGCAAAGGGAAAAAACTTTTTTTTAAAGAAAAAGAGAGAAGAAGAAAAAACCAACAAACAAACAAACAAACAAACAAACAAACAACCCAGACGAGCAAAAGACAAAACATACCCCAGAACCCCCCCCCCCAAAAAAAAAAAACAACACAAACCCCCCCCAAAAAAAACAAACAAAAACAAAAACAAAGAAAAAAAACCAAAAAAAACCCAACAACAAAAAAACCCAAAAAACAACAACAACAAAAAAGCAGACAAAAACACCCTTCCAAATAAACAAACAAAAAACAAGAAAAAACAAGAACATCAAACAAACAAATGAGAAAAAAAAATAACCCAAAAAACAAGCAAATAAACAAACAACAAAAAACAACAATAAAAAAAGAAAAAAAACAGCACCGTTCCCCCCTTCACACACACACACACACACACACACACACACACACACAACACACACACACACACACACACACACACACACATACACCAAAACAAAAAACTAACAAGCGAAAAACCCAAACAAATCACCACAGAGAACAAAGTAACAACTACAGCAATAACACAGAGAGAGAGAGAGAGAGAGAGAGAGAGAGAGAGGAGAGAGAGATGAGAGAGAGAGAGAGAGAGAGAGAAGAGAGAGAGAGAGAGAGACAGACAGACAGACAGACAGACAGACAGACAGACAGACAGACAGACAGACAGAGAACATTGAAACTCTACATGGAACACACACTGAACATCCTGGGCACACATTATTCAAACCTGTTCCATCTTTTGAAAGAGTAGGCCATTTGTGCAGAAAATTTTATTATCTTCGAAATAGAAGGATAAATGTAGTAATCAATAAAATAATGTAGAGGTGTGTGGACACAGTGCAGCATTTTTACAGTCTCAGTTCAAGTTGAAGCATTGATTGCAACATGGCGGTGTGAAGAGCCTAAAACGGATGGTCGAATCATACTGACACGAAATAATTCATGTACAAAATACACAACAATGTCATGTTGAACTTTAAACAAATCGTTTGGTTGCAGTGTACTTTTCGAAAACTGACAAATGAAGCTCTCGCGTTCAAGGTATATATATATATCAAAGAAAAGAAATGACAGACTCAATAAGCCATCTGTAGAAATTTTGCAACTCTAACATTTACTTGGAAACTCTCAGGCTTTTGAAGATTTTTTTTTAAAAGACGCAATAAAGGTATTTCTTATTTTCCAGATCTATGTTAGCTCTAACTTTTAATTTTTCATCATCAACAGTACCTTAGTATTTATATTCATGAACACGCTCGACTTTTAAATCATGAATGTAAATATGTGGTACAGGTTTCTTGCAAAAGTCAGTCAGCATTTATTTAGTCTTTTTAAAATTTAAGTCAGTATAGTGTCTTTTACACCAGGAGGAAGACGCTGCAATTTTTTTCAGAATACAAGGGATAAGAGTTTGACAGATTTCCAGGGGAAGAATGATCAGAATGTTTAATCAATGGCACGATATCAGAATCAGGACAGTCATTAGTATAGAGTGAAAAGGGTAGGAGTCAGAACAGTGCCTTGAAGTAAACCGGTGGACGTTGACTTTCAGCTGATATTCGGTTTTCCTTTTTTTTTTTAATTGGTCCCTCTGTGTTTGATTGATAACCAAACAATAAGCGAGGACTGACTTTCAGTGAAAGTAATTTAAGTGGTAAGAGATAGGGCTTGATTGCATTGAAGGCAGGAGAAAAGTCAACAATGAGTGGGCAAAAAACTACGCCAGGTTTTTCCAACTGAGAGTAGGTATTGTGCAAAAGGGTACTAGTAGTACAATTTTTTTCTGTGCGTGCATGCATACGTGTGTGCGCGCGTGCGTGCATGCGTGCACCCTCCCTCCCCCCCTCCCCCCAAAAAACCACCTTATGACATTGTGATATCTCTTATGCCAAAGGCTTTGCACAAGTATAAAGTTAAGGTTTGCAATGATTTAGGATTAATATGGAGTCTAATGCATTAGACTGTCTATTTTATTTTGCTTGGAAATATGTTTTCCACCAATTCATCAAAGGCAGGACAACATAAAACAAAAATAATGTGCTTTATCTTTTGTAGTTTAATTACGCAAAGTATGTTCTTTCGAGCCAGAAGGCCCATAGAGCCGGAGCTTATCCCTGTTTCTGTAGCGTTAAGCGAACTGATGGTTTTTCACCACCCCTGTGACAGGACGCTAGTCTGTCGCCAGATACTTCCCCAGCAGAGCTGGTACCCACTTGTACACCTGGGTGGAGTGAGGAAAATAGGAGTAAAGTGTCTTTCCCAAGGACACAACACCGAGCTGAGCGGGTATTGTATCTGAATTTTTTAACATTGATATCTGACACACCAAGTCAGAATTTTGCCATTGTTCCTTTGAAATGCATATCAATTTCAAGCTTTGAATAAATTTAATTAGGTTTGACGTCATGTAAGTTTACAGATCATCTATAGGATATGTATTTATCTATAGATTGTCAGTCATCCTCTAAAAAGAGCAATAAACTCTTTAAGATTTCCACTATATTGATTTAATAGGACAAATATATAGCCATATATTTGAATAAGCAAATGCTTTTTGTGCCGCACGGTTTTTCTTTCTGTTAGCATCCAAATAAAAAAGCATCTCATAAGATTTGAAGGGTAGCCTATGCTCTTCAATATTCAAAAATTTAAGCCAGTATCTAGCACATCTTACAGCAGAATTAATTGAAAAAGCATGATTATCCATCTATTTCGCCGTAGAAAGACCTTTTGATGTCCGTTATGTACTCCTAAAGATTGCTTTTAAGCACATAGCGCACTTTGTGTTGCTGCTGCATGCAAGTCCCAAATTTCAGAACTATAATTATAAGACTATGGGTTGTATTTGGGAACCAAATATCTTAATAGACCTATCAAGTGAATTATTATCCAAGGGCCGTATTTTTTCAATACAAACAATAAACTGTCCTTACCTCAGTTTCCAAGGTCTTTACATGGAATCGTAAAGTTAAGCTTAGTGCAAAAACATATTCCTAAATAATATAGGTTTACCACAGGGATATAACCCACCACCACACAGCCTCTTTTTATGAACAGCAAGGAAACTTCCCTTTCTGAAGACATTCAAATCTATTTTGAGACCAAGTGAAGCTGAAATAATGAAAAAGTTGTTTAACTGCTTTTGTAAACCTGCCCCTTTTTCATATAACAGAATAACATTGTTTGCAAGAAGGAGAACAACCAATTCTGTAGTATCGGATTATTAGAAAAAGTTGTAGCATGTCTGCCATTCCTAATAACTTCCACAGCACGACTATTGATAAAAATAGAATACAGTTAAGGACTGCATACGTCACCCTGCTTAACACCAGTTGTATAATAACTTATTGATTAAATCCATTATCCTTGCAACCCATTGTATCCTGCATTTCACATCCTGATACATAGCTTTTGATTAAGAACTGGTGTAGTTTACTTTTAACACCGTTTCCCATGAGAATGGGGCAAAATAAATCTCTGTTGATAGAGTCAAAGGCCTTTTCAAAATCGATTATAAGCAAACTGTTTGTTGGCCTCAGTGTCTGTGTGTCTCAGTTTTTGTCTCAGAGTCTGTCTGTCTCAGTGTCTGTCTGTCTGTCTGTCTGTCTGTCTGTCTGTCTCAGTGTCTGTCTATCTGTCTCAGTATCTGTCTGTATCTTGGGTTTTTGTGTGTGTTTTTTTCTCATTTGTTTGTTTGTTGTTTTTTTCTTGTTTTTTTGTTTGTTTGTTTGGTCGGGGGTGTTTGTTGTTGTTGTTGTTGTTGTTTTTTTGTTGTTGTTGTTTTTTGGGGGGGTTCTGGGGTTTATTTTGTTTCTTGTTTGTCTGGGGTTGTTTGTTGTTTGTTTGTTGTTTTTCTTTTTCTCTCTTTTGCTTTTTAAAAGTTTTTTCCTTTTGCTTCTACTGTTTGAAAGTATGAGTACTGAGTTCATTAATAATATGTGACCCTACGGGCAGGGACTGGATGTAAAAAAAAAAGCACATGAGTACTTATTCATTATCCTGGGAAAAAAAAGTTGTCTCTATTACTTACAATGTGTAGATGACCTTTCTATGACTTTATTGGGGTTCCCCCCTCTTTATTGTGTGAGTGTATGGGTATTTCAATTATTTTTATTATCATGACATTCAATTTGTATGAGTATAATTCAAAAGTGTTGGTGTTGATCGTGTGCTCTGTGAGTATTATATATTTAGTATTATCCCTGAGACACACACACACACACACACACACACACACACACACACACACACACACACACACACACACACACACACACACACACAAAACACACACACACACGCACCCCACACACACAACACCACACACACACACACACACACACACACACACACACACACACACACACACACTCACATTCTCTCCCTCAATGACTGTATAGGTTTAGATTTCTTCTTTTGTTTTGTTTCTTGTTTTTATTGTGTGAATATATGGGTATTGAGTTTATTTCATTATCATGACATATAATTTGAAACGAGTATAATCAAAAATGAGTGTTGATGGTGATCGTGTACTGTTTTGGGAATTATATATTGGATATTATCTTTGAAATACACACACACACTCTCTGTCTCTGTCTCTGTCTGTCTGTCTGTCTGTCTGTCTGTCTGTCTGTCTCTCTCTCTCTCTCTCTCTCTCTCTCTCTCTCTCTCTCTCTCTCTCTCTCTCTCTCTCTCTCTCTCTCTCTCTCTCTCTCTCTCACCTTTTATCGTTTTGCTTATAGTTATGGTGTATCCTGATGAAGGATTCATATTTTATATTTTCAATACTTATTGGACTTGTCCTCTGTACTTAAGTCTTAATGAGTGCCCTATTTCAATATCTTATTGTTATGTGTAACAAGTATATGTACCATTTGACAATGTGTAGATGTTTATCTTTATGACTTATTAAGTTTGGTTGTTATTCTTCTTGGTTTTGTTGTTGTTGTTGTTGTTGTTTCTTTTTCTCTTTTTTTCTTCTTTTGTTGGTTTGGTTTTTCTTTCTCTTTTGTTTGTTTTGGTTGTGGGTTTGTTGTTTTTTGGGGGGGTGGTGGTGCTGGGGGGGTGGGGGGGGGGGGGGGGGGGGGGGGTTAGGGTTTTCTTTTATTAGTTTGCTTTCGGGGGGGGGGGGGGGAGGTTGTTGGGGGGGGGGGGAGGGAGGGCTGTTTTGAAAAGGGTTATTTCCCCATGTTTCTACTGTGAGACTGTATAAGTGTTGGGTTATTATTAAGATGTATCCCTACGGGCGGGGACTGGATGTATAAAAGCACATTAGTGCTTATTCATTATCCTCGAAATAAAAGAATTTGTCAAAGAATTTGTCATTGTCTCTCTGAGTGTCTGTCTCATTGCCTGTCTGTCTGTCTGTCTCAGTGTCTATCTGTTTCAATGACTATGTGTCTCAGTGTCTGTCTGTCTATCTGTCTGTCTGTCTCAATGTCTGTCTGTCTCAATCGTCTGTCTTTCTCAGTGTCTGTCTATCTGTCTCAGACACATGAGTGTTTATTCCATTATCCTCATATTATAAAGGAATATTTAATATTAAAAAAAAGAGTCTGTCTGTCTTAGTGCCTGTCTGTCTCTGTCTGTCTGTCTGTCTGTCTCAGTGTCTGTCTGTCTCAGTGTCTGTCTGTCTGTCTGTCTCAGTGTCTGTCTGTCTGTTTGTCTGTCTCAGTGTCTGTCTGTCTCAGTGTCTGTCTGTCTGTCTGTCTGTCTCAGTATCTGTCTGTCTCAGTGTCTGTCTGTCTCAATGTCTGCCTGACTGTCTTAGAGTCTGTCTGTATCAGAGTCAGTCTGTCAACTTGTCTGTCTCAGTGTCTGTCTGTTTGTCTATATCAGTGTCTGTTAGTCTCAATGTCTGTCTGTTTCAATGTCTGTCTGTCTGTCTGTCTAAGTGTTTGTCTCAGTGTCTGTCTGTCTTATGTCTATGTCTGTCTCAGTGTCTGTGGTGTCTTATGTCTGTGTCTGTCTCAGTGTCTGTCTGTCTTATGTCTGTGCCTGTTTCAGTGTCTGTCTGTCTGTCTGTCTGTCTCAGTGTCTATCTGTCTGTATCAGTGTCTGTCTGTCGGTCGGTCTGCCTTTCAGTGTCTGTCTGTCTCAGTGTCTGTCTGTCTCAGTGTCTGTCTGTCCATCTCAATCTCAGTCTCATTGTCTGTCTGTCTGTCTCAGTGTCTGTCTGTCTGTCTCAGTGTCTGTCTGTCTGTCTCAGTGTCTGTCTCAGTCTCAGTGTCTGTCTGTCTCAGTGTCTGTCTGTCTCAATCTCAGTCTCAGTGTCTGTCTGTCTCAGTGTTTGTCTGTTTCAGTGTCTGTCTGTCTCAGTGTCTGTCTGTCTGTCTCAGTGTCTTTCTGTCTCAGTATCTGTCTGTCTAAGTCTCAGTCTGTCAATTATCTGTCTCAGTGTCTGTCTGTCTGTATCATTGTCTGTCTCAGTGTCTGTGTGTCTGTCTTAGAGTCTCTCTGTCTGTCTCAGTGTCTGTCTGTCTATCTGTCTCAGTGTCTGTTTCAGTACAGTGTTTGTCTATCTCAATGTCCTTCTCAGTTGTGTGTGTGTGTGTGTGTGTGTGTTGTGTGTGTGTGTGTGTGTGTGTGTGTGTTTTTTGTGTGTCTGTCTGTCTGTCGCTGTCTGTCTGTCTGTCTGTCTGTCTGCCTGTGTTTTAAATTTTGATTTTTTAAAAATGTGTGTATTGTTTGTACAAGCGTTTGATAGCCTCTGACTGATTTCATGTTTGTTACCCTTTCCTGGTTTCTTTATCATCTTTTTCTTTAATTGAAAACAAGGCCATATGTCATACACATTAATTTTGTTCAAGATTGTAGTGTAGTGTAGTGCAGTGTAGTGTAGTGTAGTGTAGTGCAGTGTAGTGTAGGTAGTGTAGTGTAGTGTGTTAGTGTAGTGTAGTGAGTGTAGTGGTGTGAGTGGTGGTGTGTGTAGTGTGTGTGTGTGTGTGTGTGTGTGTGTGTGTGTGTGTGTGTGTGTGTGTGTGTGTGTGTGTGTGTGTGTGTGTGTGTGTGTGTGACATATCTAGAGAATGTACACCTTTTGTCTGGCCTTCCCTGTGAAATGGTTCAAGGTAACTGGCTTATGACAATCTGGAGATCTGTCTAAGGGTGGATAAATGAATACCACAGCTGTCAGAAGTTCTGAAATAGTTTTGGAAAGTCAATATCGATATCTGTCAGAGATTTGGTGTAATGTTGTCTGTCATATGTTTGGGATATTGTTATCTGTCATGCTTGGTATATAGTTATCTGTTATATGTTTGGTATATTATTGTGTTATATGTTTGGTGCATTGTTATCTGTCATGTTTGGTATATTGTTATCTGTTATATGTTTGGTGTATTGTTATGTCACATGTTTGGTGTATTGTTATGTCATATGTTTGGTGTAATGTTACCTGTCATACGTTTGGTGTATTGTTACCTGTCAAATGTTTGGTGTAATGTTACCTGTCATATGTTTGGTGTATTGTTACCTGTTATATGTTTGGTGTAATGTTATATGTCATGTTTGGTGTAATGTTATATGTCATGTTTGGTGTAATGTTATTTGTCATATGTTAACTGCAATGTTATCTGTCATATGTTTGGCGTATTGTTATCTGTTATATGTTTGGTGTATTGTTATGTCATATGTTTGGTGTATTGTTATGTCATATGTTTGGTGTATTGTTATCTGTCATATGTTTGACGTATTGTTATCTGTCATATGTTTGGTGTATTGTTACCTGTCATATGTTTGGTGTAATGTTACCTGTCATATGTTTGGTGTATGTTATCTGTCATATGTTTGGTGTATTGTTACCTGTCATATGTTTGGTGTATTGTTACCTGTCATATGTTTGGTGTAATGTTACCTGTCATATGTTTGGTGAATTGTTACGTGTCATATGCTTGGTGTAATGTTATCTGTCATATGTTTGGGATTTTGTTATCTGTCATGTTTGGTGCATTGTTATCTGTCATATGTTTGGGATATTGTTATCCGTTATATGTTTGGTGTAATGTTATCTGTCATATGTTTGGTGTAATGTTATCTGTCATCTTTTTGGTGTAATTTTATCTGTCATATGTTTGGTGTAATGTTATCTGTCATCTTTTTGGTGTAATTTTATCTCTCATATGTTTGGTGTAATGTTACCTGTCATATGTTTGGTGTAATGTTACTTGTCATATGTTTGGTGTATTGGTATCTGTCAAATGTTTGGTGTAATGTTACCTGTCATATGTTTGGTGTATTTATACAGACACACATTATCTATCTATCTATCTATCTATCTATCTGTCTGTCTGTCTGTCTGTCTGTCTGTCTTCTGTCTGTCTGTCTGCTTCTGTCTCTCTCTTCTCTCTCTCTCTCTCTCTCTCTCTCTCTCTATCTATCTATCTACTTCTATCTATCTATCTATCTATCTATCTATCTATCTATCTATCTATCTATCAATCAAATAGCTACAGAGTATTGTGTTCTGTTGTGTGCTGAGTGGGATTATGCCATTGATACCACCAATCAAGCTAATTAAATTAATCATTTGTTTAATCAATTGTTACTTAGTCTGCTTCTTGGTCTGTTTTTTCATGTATTCTTTCGTTTCTTTAATGACTGATTTGTGTATTCAGGTGCAAGTTTGTTTGTTTTTGTCATTTGTTTGCCTGTCATTCAAGCTAAATGTATTTGTTTTATTTCTTTACTTGTATCGTTACTTTTTTTATTATTGTATATTCCTTCATTTCTTGTGAGTTTGAGTGTTGGTCTACTTATCCATTATGTTTGCTTTACTTGATTTTTGTATGTTTCTTTCTTTGTTTGATATTTCCTTGTGTGACTCTTTGTTTTGGAGGAGGAGAAGGAAGAGGAGGAGGAGGAAGAGGAGGAGGAGAATAGGAGGAGCAGGATGTGTGTTGAAGGTTTGAAACGATGAAATCAACGAAAAATTAAAGCTTGCAAAAAAAACAACAACAACAGCAACAAACAACAGCCCAACCTTGGACCTGTCTTTGATTTTGAGCGTCCATGCCTGTCTGTACCTGAGTGTAAATCCTCATAGAAATATCTAGTTTTCTAGGTTTTTTCACATTTAAAGAAAAAAGACAGGTACTTGGCACCATTAATACTGGTTCAGGATAAAGTAATAAAACAATGGGTAAATGATGTTGGGTAACATGATGGGGAAATTGTAAAATCACTTAAGAGAATTACAAACGGCCGGGTGGAAGAATGGTCATTAACAATACTACAAAGAAACTTCCAGTCTACTCTTTTGCCCTCATATCAAAGTAACTATTGAAAACATTCGAAGCAATTACGATGATATATGAAAATATGGGTACTGCCCACGATGATTCCCATAACTTTGATTTGGGTTTCACATATTGGAAGCTCTTCTGGAAAAAAAGAGAAAGAAAACCCTCTTTCTTTATTAATCTTTCTTTATTCTTTTATTTCGATGATAATGAAAGAAGCACTCGTGTGCTTTTTTACATCCAGTTCCCGTGTTTATGCTGTTTTGTAAATTTTGTCATCCGTTTCCACGGCAGACAGTGGCCTATTCTTCCGAAAAGCGGAACGGGTTTTTAACGTGTGCACAAAATGCTCTGCGTGCGTTCGCACACGGGACCTCGGTTTATAGTGTCACCCTCCATACTCAGGTATCTTATAATTTAGTAGTGTGTTCCTATGACCTAAAGTCAGGCTGTCATACAAGGAGATACTTTTTTTAACCCTTAAAAGTGACAAAACTTGGTAGAAATAGAATAAAATCGCGAATTTCTTTCTTTTTGGCGTATTCTTTAGATCATACATAAAGAAATGCATTTTATGTAAAATAAGATTAGTTTTACATGTAAAATCTACTTTATAACAAAGTAGTTTGTCAGTGATGACACTTTCTTATTCTCTTCACATTCGTTTCATTCTTCCTGAAATGATTAAATCGTTCCTTTGTACTTCTAAATATCCACATCATTTTCCTATTACACAAGGAAGTAGTGTAACAGTTGTTACCTAAAGCTATGCAGAGACAGTTTGATTTATTACTGTGTTGCCTGACACTGGGTGATGACCCACCACGAACTAACCCACAGACAGAAAAAAATGGAATACTAACTTTTTGACACCAATATTCTGTGCAGGAAACTGTCTTGAAATGACTGATGGCCATCAACATGTCACGTCAAGAGGTACAACAACAACAGCAACAACAACAACAACATTTTCTCGCCCAAGTTACACCTCCCTGCCATTACCGCCCAGGGTTGTGGGAACTTCAGCTCCTTCTATCGACCTTCCTGTCCCAGCTTTGCCGCATCCAGAACATTTACCTATCCCACACAGCAGGCCACACCCACTCCTTTGGCAAGGTCCTTTGGCTGGGTATCTCCCTACACCTTCTGTAACATACCCACCACCTCCTACTTCTGAAAGCAGTTATGCTCTAGTGTCACCTTCAGGTCCAGGGGGACTGAGACTTCCTTCTCTATTCCCCTCCGAGCCTCTGCTAGTGCAGCCACAAGGATTTGTGCACGACTCTCACCAGCCTCCCATGTTTTCACAAGATGCTCCTCAACAGCAGAACGTGGCTTCTTTTCCTGCCGACATCCAGTACCCACCACCTGCGCCAGACCCACACATTGTACCCACAGGAAGGGGGCCTGTGTATCCAGCGCACCCTGCTCAACCCTTTCAGAGATTAAGCTACCCTGGATTTCAGTCCCGGATACCAGAACCGCATTCACAGCAGTCACCCCCTGTACAGTACCTACCCTCTCACGTACAGGAGAGACCCTTTTACACAGAGGAGCCGGCTGCTGCTTCACAGGACGCAGGGCGCCAACAAGGATGGGCCACAGACATCAGCCACATAGACGAAGAGCTAGCGCTGATATCCCAAAAGCAGCAACGGGTACAAGTAGGGATGCAGCTGCTGCAACTAGAGAAAAGCCACCTGGCGCTAGAGCAACAGCGGCTGGAAGAAGCAAGGCTCCGCCAGATGCAAGAACGGATAGCTCAAGAGTGGCTGATGTTACAGAGAATGAAGTTCAGCCCTATTTCCTATGCCCCTTTCACCTCAGAACAGTATGGAGTGCCCTATCCCACAGTCCAGTTCTCACAGCAAAATGTCTTTTTTCCATCCCCGAGTCAACAAGCTGGACTCGGTCCTCTTCTACCTCAGACTATGGCACCGCAGCAGTATGCTGCACTTGGTCAGCTTTCCCAGGTTACTGAATCCGAAGAATTCCTCAAAGTTGAAGAACGATCTACTGCAGGTATGAAACCGGGTGTATAGCGTGTTTAAATGTTTTATCTATGTGTCTAACAGTGTGCTTGTTAAGGATGTCCAGATAGGGGTGTGTGTGTGTGTGTGTGTGTGTGTGTGTGTGTGTGTGTGTGTGTGTGTGTGTTGTGTGTGTGTGAGAGAGAGAGAGAGAGAGAGAGAGAGAGAGAGAGAGAGAGAGGAGAGAGAGAGAGAGAGAGAGAGAGAGAGAGAGAGAGAGAGAGAGAGAGAGAGAGAGAGAGAGAGAGAGAGAGATTTTCAGATTCAGATTCAGATTCAGATTCAGAATATTTTATTGCCATTTAAGTCAAGTAGACTTATTTGACACAACAACAAAACAAACATTAGTTATAATTATCTATTTGGCTCAAAATGATGTACACTAAAAGCATGTTGCATTCTTCTTCTCATTTTCTCTTTTCTTAAAACGTTCATACACATCTTTGATGATATCTGCTTGATAGATATCAACTGTGATTAAGTCACTTACTTTATTTAAACAGAATTTTTTTTCCTTTGGTTGTAATTTTTAATAACAAATTGTTTTTGAGTTCATCATATGAGGCACATTCATCGAGTAAATAAAATTCATCTTCTATCTTGTTACAATATCTACATTTTCTGTCCTCTCTAGATATATTTTGGCGCCTCCCTTTCTCTATCATTAAATTGTGACAGCTTGTGCGAAATTTACAGTACGTCTTTCTGTGGGTTTTGTTTTCATGGTTTATTAAGTATGGTTCCAGTCTGTATTCTTTGGTAGAAAAATCGTAAAATTTTAGTTTTGCAGATCTTTCTTCTGGTAGATCCAAAATGTTTATACATGTCCTCAAGCTTTCTTTGAACAGCATAACTCAACCGATGGACATCAAGAGTACTTTGGTTCTTCCATACATGTTTGAATCAATTTGTGTAAAGAATATTTTTCACTGTGTTGATCCATTTATCGTATGTATTCGTCTGATACAAATAATCGTATACTATTCTAATATAAGAGTTTGGTTTTGATTCTGTCAACTGAATCCAAAACGATATTATCTGGCATATGATTTTAAAGGTCAGTGGAAATCTTCCTAATTCAGCCAAAGTGGGTAGTACTAATGCTTTTTTATAAACTCCCAGCATTTCTTTACAAAATTTTACATGAAAATTCTCATGCAAAAATTGATTTGATATACATGCCTTGAACAGTTTATCAATATGAAATTCTGTCTCCCCATTAAAACGAAAAGAAAACCAAACTTCTGCTCTTTAAGTTAAAATAGTGGTTATCAGTGAGTCGAAAAAACACATTATTATAGTAGTCTTTAAATTTTGTCCATGAACTGCTCTTTTAAAGGCGTACATTGCTTTGTTGCCTTGTGTGTGTATGTGTGTGTGTGAACTTATAAACAAATGTCATCTTATATATAAATATGTGCAAATAGACAGATAGACAGATAGATAGACAGAGAGACAGACAGACAGATAGAGAGACGGAAAGACAGACAGATAGAGAGACGGAAAGACAGACAGATAGAGAGACGGAAAGACAGACAGACAGAGACAGAAAGACAGACAGACAGACAGACAGAGAGATAGACAGACAGACAGACAGATAGATAGATAGACAGACAGACAGACAGACAGAAAGACAGACAGACAGACAGATAGATTGATAGATTGATTGATTGATTGATTGATTGATTGATTGATTTAAAGTTTGATGAAATCACTTCAATCTGAAAAGTGCGTTCCTTTCCTTTCTATGTGATACTATCAGCATCCCCCGTGAGGACGCTGACGGCCTGTCAGTATCAGTAATATCACCACCTCTTGGAAAGTCTATGCTATGCCCCCGCCCCCCTCCCCCCCGTACCCCCAACCTCCCCCCCCCTCCCCCACCCCCCCCCCCAAAAAAAAAAGACTTAAAAGATAACCGTTTTCTCCAACGCTGAAGTCAGATGCGCGGGGCCTAACTTGTCAGGCGCTTAACGGCAGTGCAATGCATGTTCGATCACATGACAGACAGCATTACATGCTTTCTGAGCGTTCCGCGAAAGAGGAAGAGGAGAAGGAGGAGAAGGAGGAGGAGAAAAAGAAGAAGAAGAAGAAGAAGAAGAAGTAGTAGTAAGTATAGTATAGTAGTAGTAGTAGTAGTAGTAGTAGAGTAGTGTGGTCTTATGGAAAGTTGTTGGGAAGCACTGTTGCAGTGCTGCTGCCACTTTCACCACTGCTGCCTCAGTTTCTCAACCTTATGGTCGCGCGCGCGCGCGGTGGTGTGTGTGTGTGTGTGTGTGTGTGTGGTGTGTGTGTTGTGTGGTGTGTGTGTGTGTGTGTGTGTGTGTGTGTGTGTGTTTTCTTTCTTTTTTCTCTGTTTCTCTGTTTCTTATGGAGTTAGTCTCATTATTATTGGTTATGGTAATAATGTAGTTAGATAATATTGATCAAGTTAGATAATATTGATCAAGTTTTTTGTTCCTATATAGATAGCTTGATGAAAAAAAGCAAATGTATTGCTTATTCAATGTACCATCTGGAAATAAACATTTGACTTGACTTGACTTATGTGCAGCGTTGGAACCCACTTCTGCTGCTGCTGCTGCCACTCTCACCACTGCTGCCTCAGTTTCTCAACTGAGACCAGAGGTTGCAGCCTTCAAACCGTCTGAAGTTTCAAGACCAATGTATGTGAGACCTCCTCATCGACGTGAACATCCTTCCAAACCCCACTCTCAGCACCAATCTCCAGGAGCCGGTCAGAGTCCCAGCAGTCAGGCTGCTGACCCCTTGCTTTATCAGAATGTGCTGAAGAGGCTGAGGAGCTATGCCCTGAACTCTATGGTTCCATTGTCCGATGTTGGTGAGGAAGCCAAACTGGAGGTTGTGAAAGGAACTGTGACTAGAGTGCCCGCTGTCTGTTTCAATGAGCAGAAGTTTGTGGACAGGGAAGACTATCAGGTAACCGTCTGTCTTTTGTCGGGGAAAAAGCTACCCGTTAATTGTCATTCTGCCTATTTGCGTATATTATGTCTGGCTGTTTGGATTTTCAGTTTTTTAGTTTAAAAGTTTTGCTTACACACAGAAAAATATTTGTGACAATAAGTATGAAAATATTGTTTGAAATACTATTCATGTTTGGAGTACGCAAATGTTGTAGTATCGATAGATTGTTTGATTCAGTGGAGATTGTTTGATCTTTCATTCAGTGTTTGATTGGTGTGCATTCAAACCTTAGTTTTGCTTGACAGTTTAGGGCACAGGGTTGATTCTAGATTGCTTTAGGTATCTGACTTCTGTTAGGCCAGAGCTGCTGACTTAACATTTTAACTCCAGACACATGATCTTCAGAGGTGTTCGAAATAGACATAATATAATCATGGTTCATGTGCGTTATGGCAAAGATGCTTTCTGAGGGAAAAAAAGTTATAGGTCAACTGGCCACCATAGTACTTTTGGCAACAGTAAAGTATGTGTTGTTTTTGGCTGCGAGTCCACAGGGCTGCACACTCATCAAGTCACCAAACTTGTTCCTTGGTGAAGATGGTGCAGTGATGGTGATGATGACGAAGATAATGATGGTGATAATGTTTTGTCCTGTAATATATCACTGGTTATGTATGTCGGTAATTTTGATTAATCTGAACAAAGTTGTTCTCCCCCTGTATATGACATCAACATTGTGTCCTCAGATATTGCTCCAGCCTCAAAGCCCTGCAGTGCGTGGTCAAGAGGCCCTGTCCAGGGTCTGTTTTGTATTGGAACAAGCTCTGAGGCTGAAAGGAGTGGGTGCCACGATCATCTCCGACTACAAGTTCAAGGAGAACTACCTCAAGCGTGCCCCCCAGGAGGTACTGAGTGTGCTGAACAGGCCTGAGGATGAAGGCAGTCACAACGTTCTGATGGTGGGACCGCAGATTGGCATTGTGTGCATTCAGGTATAAACTACAGGACAACTGTGTGCAGGGGCAGCCCAGAAGCCTTTGATTTGTCTCTGTGTTTGTGATGGTGTGCAAACTGGAGTATTCCCCTGATGTTTTTTTGGATGAGGTAGTGGAAGAAATCACAATTTAAAAAAAAAGTGATTGTGTCTTCAAACCCAAAACAATGATATCTGATTACAGTTTCTTAAAGTTTCTTAACGTTCTGTAAAGTTTCTTGACATAAAAATCAGAAAAAATGGAATAATGAAAAATGGGATTTGGGATCCCTCCTAAGTGCAGGCAAACAAACTCCCTCCCATTCCGAACTCCTCACTAATAAGTAAAACAAAATTGCTACATGTATTATATCAAAATAGGACAGTGTTTAGGTAGTTACAGTAAAAATAAAATCTTGGAACAATTGTGTCAAACGATTTTACAATTCCCAAACATTTTTGCAAGCCGCGCCACCTTATGGTACAGAGGCCTGTATATATTTACATAGCTGACAGTGTCCGATTTTGTCAGGATGTCAGCATCAACAGAACAGTCATCAGACTCATTGGGGTCTCTGCCTCATGCTGCGCTAAAGGTTGGTTAACTCTGAGTGATAACAACATACTCTTTCCATCCTAGGGAACAAGTGATGGGAATTTACTTCCAAATGGTTAGTTGGGGCACTGCCACTGGAGAGAAAAAAAGAAACACCCAATTTAATGTGAGCATCAATATCAGTAGAAAAGAAAAAAGCTTTGTTTCGAAAACGCACAGAAAGAAAGCTCGAAAACTGCACCAACATGTCTGATGAAAACCGCCTTTGTTTCGTTTCTTCCTCTTCTACACCACAGACAAGAACTCTGTTCCGAGCACCTGTCCTGGCTCTGACCACGGCAACATCTATCTAAGTGCCAATGGAATGTGCAAAAACTGTCGAAATGTCCTGCCGTCAAATGTAAATCACCAGATGAACAATCGCTAGAATTCAATCAGCAGGATACCACCAGTAGATAGGAATTATCCAACCGCGGGATGTAGACTACTATACGAAGCAAGTGCAAGGCCAAACCGTAGAACTGTAACAAGTTATATCTACCAACGAACGAAGACGTAAGAATGTCATACTAGTAGACTGTTACATCCTGACTTAGTCCACAAATGTTGTCACAGATGAGTTTTTCTAACGTCTCTGCTGACAATGTTCTTGTGTGAAGTTTGGTGTGATGTGTAGTGGACCAAGGTAATCCAAGGCATGGGCACTGTATACATGCAAGATAGCGTAGATAATAATAATATAATATATATCTAATATAATATACTATAATAATAAATATATATATATATATAATATAATATATATATAGTTGTGGTAATTAATTTTCGTAATTTTTTCTGTATGTTTGTCAGCGAAATCCTTTATTTTCAATTATTTGTCAATCTCAACATAATAGTCGCTTTGACACCATACCCACTTTTCCGCTAGGAGCCCTTTTAGGCAGGTGGGGGGTCAGGTTGTTAGTTTTGACATTTTGACTGATTTTAAAACTACAAGCTTTCGACTACCTTGTACTGAGGTGTCAAGTCGTAGTTTTGTTTCCTTTTGCTTTAAAAAAAAACCCCACACCAACGTTTAAATACACAAGTCCTCATCCCTTCCACTTGTACCATGCAAAACTTGTCAGTTTCTTATTTTATCACTTCCTGGAGTGTAGCATATCAATTTGGTAATAACTTTGGAATAGAATCATCCTATTTTCAATCCGCTTTATAATCAGTATTATTATTAGTATTGTTGAATAGTTTGTTTATTGCAGATTAATAACACAATTTACTACAACTCAAAACTGATCAATGGTGCTATGCGATTCATTATGCCGTGGGGGGTGGGGGTGGGGGGTCACATTTGTGTATGGGGCTTCTCTCTCTCTCTCTCTCTCTCTCTCTCTCTCTCTCGTGCGTGCGTGCGTGTGTGTGTGTGTGTGTGGCAGTAGGTTTTTTCCCTTGTTTTGTTGATAGTCCCTAATCAGGACAAGGGCCGGGTGAAACACAGTATGCCTATGCTTATTCTTTTACCCTTGAAAAATAAAGTAAAGATTCCTTCATTCTCTGGATGTGTTAAATTTGGTTCCTTTTCTATTGCACGGCTGGTCAGCCATTTCTTGGCACCCACCTGTTTCTTTCCCTGCTCTTTCCCTGATTCTTCCTTACCACCTGAAGGATTTCAGACATTACTGGAATGTGTGCCTCTGTCACTTGGCCGTAACCATTTTCCCTGGGTTCAGATCTATAGTTGTATGTGTGTGGTTGTCTTGTTCTGTATGAACGATTTGGTTTTCCATCCACAGTTGTCTTTGAATGAAATAATGACAAGTCCTCACCTCAAATTTTGGGCCAGATGAATAAATGAGAAAATGAAATGAAACCAAAACAAGTTTAAGCAGCTATCACGGTGTTTTTTCCCCTTGATGACAATGATGATAAAACAACAATAATGATGATGATAAAAAACAAAAAACAACGACGATGACGATGATGTTGTTGATGATGATAATAATAGTAATAATATCCCCAAAACATACAACTTAAAGTTTAGATCAACAGTACCCCCCCCCCCCCCCCCGAAAAAAACAACCAAACAACAAAATTACCACCATCACCATCACAATCACCACCACCATTACAGCAGTGACAGCAAAGAAAGATGAAAATGGAAAAGACTGAAAGGAGGAAATACATAAATGATTATAAATTAGAGACCTGTTTTTAATTTAAAAAACACACCAGAAGTTCATTGTTTAGGCTTGAGATATGGATGGAAAGGAATGATGTTCAGCAAGTTTCCTTTTTGTTCTCTGTGTCATATAGCCCAGTGGTATACATGGGTACATGAAGTCGTGGGTTTGAATCTTGGTAGCGGCGTCTAATAAAGGGATCTTCACGATCTCCCATGTCAACTGAAAGTGCAGAACAACCAGTGCCTTAATTCTCTTCGTGTATATATGCACATGCTGAAGATCCCCTTTATAATATGCCCATTAAAGGTAAGGTAAAGGTAAAGATGTCCCATAACCTATGTGGTCGTAGGGGAGCGAGGCGTCAGAGACCTCACTTCTCTAGGGCCAGCATATTGAGGGCGGCGCCCATCTCCTCTCCCTCGCTGCTTTACCTTCCCTGACCCTAAAGAGGGCAGGTACCCATTTACAGCTGGGTGAACTGGGGGAACTGTACTGAAGCCAAGGCGCGCAAACGGTCACCCATCCAACTGGTAACCACGCTCGAGGCTGCTTAACTTGGCTGGGGGAAAGCGAGTGCTCCGACCACTGAGCTATCCCGTCCCCCTTTAAAGATCTCTTAATTCATGTCAGTGGTCCGTGGGTTTTGAAAATACAAACATACCTTGTATGCAGCCTGTACTAGGAGAAGCATGAACTTCGCCAGGTTTAAATCGCCTAAGAGACACTGCTTGCAAAAACCAATGACTTCTCGGGGAGTTAATTGAGGGAGGAGAGAAGAAACAACAGGGGATTCATTTTACATCTCAATGATTTCGTCAGAACTAGTTGAATTAAATCACCATATGTGTAGAATAGCCAGAAAATGACTTTCACTTTAAATAAGTGATTTTATTTTTAATTATCAACCCTGTCATTTCAACAAAAGCCTATGGGCTTTTTAGCTTTTCCCCTATATAACCTATCTATAGAAATTGGAATGAGGGTTTGCTCAGGCCTACTGTCTGTGATGTGCAGCATTAATGTCTTACTTGGGTTCCAAATGTAAATAATCTCTCTCAAATCTTATCAGTGCAAATGTTTATTAAAAAGGTTTTAAAACAATCAAATGTTCCTGCAGAGCAGTGGCAATGGTTATCTGTAGGCACTTCAGTGGACTTGTGACTGGTTGATGATAACTTGTTTAAAAAAAAAAAGGAATGCAACAGCGTCAGTTGTTGCCAGCAGTTTACGAAAATCATTGAAACTTCAGGTGCCCCTCTAGCCCTGTAGCTGTAGCCTAAGACAAAGAGTTATGAATTGTGTATGCATATCAACAAACCTAGAGAATCAATGCCTTAATAGTTTCAACCCCAACACCATAATGTCAGAATTTTGGAAGCTTAAGGGTTTTAATTTTTCTTTATTATTTAGATTTTGTCTACAGTTTTCTTCAAAATTGTATTTCAACAAGTTCTGTTAAATTTGCATGTATTTTGACAATTAAGAATCATAAATTGTTATCATTAAGATCAATGTATCAATCTAGAGTTAATTTTCTGTTTATTGGTTTTGAAATGTGATTGTTCTTTTGCAACAACATGAATAAGCATGATATTTATTTTTTAAAAAGTAACTGGTTGTAGGTTTAAAAACAACAACTTTGTTTTAAATTGAGGAAGTGAATGAAGATGAAAAACAAGATAACAAGGGTTTAAACGTCTAGGAAGTGAGTAGAAATGTAACCTACACGGAGTGTGGATTAAAACTTCTTTTGAAGTCACAGCTATCTCTTTATTTTGCAGTTTTTTATGGAGGCAGAAATTTGCTTGGAGATTTTTCAATGAAAGTTAAAAAGATTCAGCTTGAACCCCGAGTTGATTATTTATTCTGTTAAGGTAGGATTTATTGAGAAGTAGAAATCAGCTCTTATTATTTCAGACAGCATTCTACTTTATATGAAATGCGCTCAAAGAAAAACAGTTGTTTGATAAGAACTACAATAATCACATTCTCACATCTAACAAGAAATTTGGATACAGCACTAGACTGTTACTATTTTTGCAATTGATAAAATGTGATATCCTCCCAGCTATTTCATTGACTTTCCACACTTGTGTAGTTTTTGTTTTAGTAGAATTACGACTGTTATCCACTGCAATGTCCATTTTCCCTTCTGCTTTTGCCTTCTGCATATTGGAATCAATGCCTTGCTTTGCCTTACCTTTCCTAATATGGATACTTTGCATTTAACTGATCCTGCACCTTTCACTGTTGAATTTACTGTGTCATTTCTTTGTGCTCTGAATTTACTTATTGTTACTCCCTGATGCAATAGTTTCACAGTTTTTATACTTATTCTATGATACGTCTTACTATTTTTTGTTCAGTAACCCTTTGCAGTATAGGTGTGCTATTCATCAAATACATCAACAATTAAACGTCGATCCTAAACCACTACCTTAAGTAACAATACCATCATTTTTGTTATCTCTTCTTCCTGAAGCTAAGAAATTAAACTCTGACTTCTTGCAAGTTTGTTGCTGGAAGCAAGATGGTACTTTGGGTTTTATGTGCAAGTCTTTCGCGTGAAGCTGAATCAAAAGCGCTTTGGAAATCAAATCAAATTACATCAATTGATTTCTTTTATGTTATTTACAATTATTTTACAATCTTGTTAAATACTTGACAGTTTTATTTTACCAGACCTAAAAGGTGCAGAGCCACACTAACAGTCAGACAGAAGCTTGCCTATCAGATGCTTATTCAAACCATCCCTAGTTGAACTTTTATCACATTATCAAAGCTTACAAACAACAGCAGCTAGACAAACAACTTGGTCATTACTGCCATCAGCTTTGTTTCCATTTGTGAAAATCAGGCGGGTATTGCTTTCCCTTTTCCCCTTTTCGAGTATTCAAAGGGGTCTAGAGGGTAATTCTCTTCTTAAAATGGGGGGCGGCCCCCTGCAACTCGACATCAGGCCCCCATTTTTTCCCTGTTCTCGTCCCTCTCATAGCCATTGTTACCCCCCCCTCTTTTTTCTTGCAATTTGTTTTAAGTTTCTGTGAATTTTTGCTGTCTTCCTCTCTCTGTTTCCACAATTTTGCCACCCAAAAACTTTTCTCTAGTCCGCCCCTGATTATAGGCCGAAAAATTTTGAGCGTTTTTTTTCTGGGGGGTTTTGAAAGGGTCCTTGACCCACCCCTTTCCTTTACTTCTGCATTTTTTTTTTTTTGTCCTAGTTTTCATGATTCCCCGGGGGGATGAACCCTTTTTCCACTGCTTCTAGCCTTTTTCTTTTCTTTGGCTGGGGCCACACTCCTCCTCAAAAGAATGGACCAACGTAGGCCTAAAAAACATGGATTTTTTTGTTTTGGGCTTATTTACTGTGGGAAAAATGCTTTTCATGTGTTAAAAGGCCTTAATTGACCCATTCCTTTCTTGTTTCTTGTCCATTTTCCCGCCCGGGGTAAAAAACCAAGGATTTAAAAGGTGTTTCCCCTTTCGATTCCTCTCCTTTTACAGCTTTTTGCATTGTGGATAACCTTTTTTTTTCGAGATCCCCATGCATTCTTTTCCCCCTTTGATTGGCTGAATCCTTTTTTTTTTCCTTTTCGTCTTATGTTTTAAAAAAATCTTTTGCATTTTTTCTCAAGGGGCGATAAGGCTGTTCATCTGCATATCTCGGGTTGTTGGTTGTGGCCACCTACACTAATTCCCTCAGGGCTAAATATTTCGTAGAAATTATTTCACTATAACAAAAAATAAATCGGGCGAGAACACGCAGCCCGCCCACACCCCGCAGATTGGTCTATTTGACGTGTTATTGTCGACTCTAATGGCTGCCTCCTTTCCCAATAATGTCGAGGACTCAAAGATTTTTCCCGTCAATTTATACCCTGCCAAATACAAACAATTGGAGTCGACTTTGTCAAAACCTTTTGAGTAGTCAAAAAAGCAAGGTACGGGTCTTTCGGACCTCGATGGATCTTTTCCTGAGAGTTTTAAATGCAAATTCTTTCTTGGGGCCCTTTGTCTCCCAGAACCCAAAATTGCTTTTTCTATATTTGGGGATATTTTTTTTCTCATTCTCTTCAGATTTTCGCAAAAAACTTTGGGGGGTACTCTCGGGCGTTGTACGATGTTGGTCACATTCAGCTGTACCCGTTTCTAGGGATCGAAGTAATGGATTTCTTCATATCTGTCGAATCTCTCCTGGTCCCATATATTGTTTAGTAGTTTTTGTGACCGCCTTAATTCCCATTTTCACCAGGGCTGTTATAAATTTCAATGGATTCATCGGGGCCCCTGGCGCCTTACCATTTTAAATTTTTGGCTGAGGCATGTCTCACTTCTCTTCCATGATTAGGGGCCATTTTTCCCTTGCAATATGGGGGAGGGGACCTCTGTCGTCGGGGTATAACTCTCATGTTTTCGACCACCTTTTTTTAAAAAATCTTTTTTTTTCCATTAGTATATCCCACCCTCGATTTTATACAACCTTTTTTTTTGCATATAATTTCTTCTCCCCTGTCCCACATTTTTATTTTTTCAACATAAGTTTTTCCATCAAAATTTTGCATTCATTTCATTTCCTTTGCACTGCAATTGATCCATTTTTCCCTTGGCTTCTTACATTTTTTTCTTAACCTTTTGTCGATTCTTTATACTCTTTTCATCTATTTTTTTCCTTCTCCTTTTTTTCCATTAGGTTTAAAATCTCGGAGCTCATCCACTTCTTATGTTCCTTTCTATTTATGACTGGTATATATTCTTTTGCTGCCTCGCTGATGCTATCTTTCATCATCTGCCATTTTTCCTCTGTAGTGGTGAGTTGATCTAGGCCATCGAATTTGTTTCCAACTTTGATCTTGTATTTTTCTTTGATTTCCTCGTCAGTTTGCAGCATGTTCATTTGCAGTTTTGGTGTTCTTTTTGCTTTTGACAGAGGGGTATTATTCAATTTTTAAAAAGCCTAAAAGAAGCGACAGTCTCTTTGAAAAGTCAAAGGTGCATACAATATCGACCACTTAGTTTTGTTATGCTTAGTCCTGATATTATCATCCCTTTTGGTTTTGTTTATATTAAAGCTTAATTTGATTTTGTTTTTGGTAGGGTGTTGTTGTTTTTTTTAACGTCTTGGAAATTCAAGACATTGGCTTTGAATGGAGATCACTTCAGTTCTCTGAAATAAAATAAAAACTTGAAAAAGGGTTCTGAACAAATAATTATCAACAAAGCTTTTAGTTGTCTCTACAATATTTTATTTACTATTTTGGAACATAGAATATATCTACCATAATTGTCATCAGATTAATTATTTTATTCAATGTCAGCAAAACATAACTTGTCATGCTTCCTATCCTCTTCTGTATTTGACCCTTTCATAAAACACTAACCTTTTCGTATCTGCTTTCAGGTTTACACCTCTCAGCAGACCTTGAAAACTGTGTAACTGTATTAGCAAAGTGTTAAATGTTCAAAAGCCCGTTAGAATAATAATAAAAGGCTATTTTTGCCATGCCAATTGTCATAAAATACAAGGTATACAAATCCTTTGAATGTTGTCATTTCACAAGAGACACTTATAAATCTGAGTTTGTTCTCATGTTGGGCATGATAGAAATAACTGGGTTTTAGTACAGCTTATTTACAAGTCTTTGCTGAATCTAATTTCTCCTCCTTTTTCCATACCCTCACCTGGCCCTTAGTCACTTCTTTTTCCTCTGTGTCTTTCTCTCTTCTCTCTCCACTTTTTTGTTTAAACTAAAGAAATACATCTCAACTAAACATTGCGTTTCTATGCATTCCTGGACTGCTATTTAATCTTCTTTTCGATCCTCAGGTGACCTGTGTAGAAGAGAGTACCAACAACAGTACAGTGAAAAAGCAAGTGCGAGACACCCTGAGGCAGCTGAAGAAAGACGAGAAGGTCATCAGACACGTGCTGGACGATCTGGACCTTGCTGATGACTGTGTACGTTTGGTCATGGCTCTCCCAAACGTCACCACTGACCAGCTGATGGGAAAGCTTGAGACAAAATATGTCAAGGTATGGCAACTGTTCTCTTCTAAAACAGTTCCTTCTTAATCAAAGAAATCAATAACTAGAGTTCAGATAAGTAATCTTCCTTCGAAAATGTGTTGTTGTTTTTCTTGCTGCAACATGAATGCTGCAGTTTCAAGAAGTGTAGACATTCTTTGTATGCATGTAAAATCACTGTTGATCGGTGGTCTAGAAGTAACGCGCCTGTCTAGAATGTGAAAAGTCCTGGTCGGAAGTGTGCAGTGGTTCGATTCCCGTTTGGACCCGAAACTTTTCACCCATCCATTAGACCACGAGTGGTGGTCTGGGCTCTGGTCTTTTGGATGAGACGATAAACCCAGGTCCCGTGTATTACACAAAATTGTTCAGCGCACGTAAAAAAAACAACCACCCACGCAACATTCAAGAGTGGTGTCCCTGGCAAAATTCTTAGAAAAAAGCCACTCTGATAGGGAAACAAATACAGCTGCAGACAACAACAACACACAAAAAGGTGGCGCTGCTCTTGTGGCGACGCGCTCTCCCGGGACAGAGCAGCCCGAATTTCACGCAGAGAAATCTCGTGACTTAAAAGTGGTATAAATAAAATAAATGAAATGAAATAAATGACACTTAGGTAAGGCCAAAGGCTTTGTCAGTTAAAGTTATAAGCTATTGCCAAGGCTCACATTGAAATGTTGTTATGCTTTCAAATGTTATGCTGGATTTGTCTTCATTCATGGCAAGCTCTTGGCATTACAACCTTTATTTCCCAATAAAGGATACACTTGAAACTCATCTGAAAATCAGTGTATGGCTACCTATAATGTAAAGTGTTTAAACACAGCCACACACAGAGAACTGCCTCATCCAATGTTTTTGCACAGTCTCACCATAAATGTTAGGGGGATGAGTGAGACACAACACATATTCTGGGTGAAAAGCCTCACTCCCACTGGGAAGGCATTGTGCAAGACCTGGAACGTTTTATCTTGCTTATTGTTGGATACATTGACAATATTCTTCAAAAAATTATACTTGATTTTCTTTGGGCAAAGAATCAGTTGTAAGAGATTATAAATTCTGTTAAAGGACTTGACGCTAATTAGAGAAAATGCCTTTTGCTTTGCTTTGGGGGTTTTTTTGTTGCTTTTTGTGCTGTGTTGTTGTTGCTGGGGCTGCCAAAGCTACATGTGTCCATGTTTTTAATCACATAATGATGAATATTATGAATTTAGCATGTGATGTATTCTGCACACAATTCACAGCAATTTGACAACAACAAAACCTATGTATATAAAAAAGAAAAGAAGGGTGATGGAGGTATGTTTGTAAGTAAAGAATGGGGTGGGTTACAGATCTTATCATCTGCCTTAAACACCACAGACGATTTGGAAGATCTGCTGACCTTGGATCATTTGCCTGGTGTGGGACACCGCCATTGGCTGACCACAGAGTCACGTGACCAGCTTTGGGGATGGTTAGACAGACTGATTAGGGGGAGTGTAGAGCTGTCTGTGGAGAACTATTTGCAAATTTTTGCCAGGTAAATTTGCGTATTTTTGTAACTGATTTTCTTCAGGCTTTTAAAAATCTAATTTTTTTGGTATTGAAAAAAAGAGATCGTTTCAAAAGGTAATAGAACAAAGCCAAAACAAAACAAAGCAACAAAAAAAAACAATAAGGAAACAACAACACCACAAAACAAACACAAAAACCAAACAGCATTCAACGCCACACCCCCCCCCCCCCCCCCCCCCCTCAAAAATATATTTTTTTTTTTATATCTGTAACTGATTTTTAGTCCCTTTCATTTGTTGCTTTACGAGATTCAGGCTATATAAAATGTCATACATCATCATCATCATTCTCCTTCTTCTTCTTATCATCATCATTATTGATATTATTATCATTTTCATTCTTCTTTTCATTATTATTATCATCATTATTTTGTTTATAAACAAGTATTTTCAACCCTTATAGCCTTGGGGAAAAAAACTCGACTTATTACAATAAAATATTTTTCTCCCCTTGTTTTCACCTTTCTCCCCTCCACCCCCCCCCCCCTCCTGTAATGTAAAAGAGGCCTAGAGCTATATTTTGTGACAGTAACATTTATGTTCATATTTGATGTTCTTTTGAAACTAGGGCATGATTTTCCCCCCACATAATTCTATTCATACAGAAAGCTGAACAATGATAACGAGATGATGATGATGATGATGATGATGATGATGATCATCATCATCATCATCATCACATCATATATGTATTCGTAAAGAGCACTATCTTGTGTTAAACACATCAAAGCGCTGTCATTTGATCTGTTGGTACACATGCAGTCAATCACAGATAGCTTTGACAATTTGAAATTGATGCTGATTCTGAACTCTATCACTTGCAATGATGGACCATATATGTTGATATCAAACTGATATCAAGGTGACTTATTTTAGTATGTTTGCCAGGAAGACCATATAAGTCCTACTTTGATTTGTTTGTTTTTACAAGATTCAGCGCTATATAAATTCCATATATTATTATTACTATTACTTTATCTTTATGCATAAAGCTCAATGGTTCCCTGCCAGATAGTTTCATTTAAGAGTTATTATTCCATCATCATCATCTTCATCAATACTGTTAGAATTATTTCTTCTTCTTCTTCTTCTTCTTCGTGTTATTACTATTTTTATCATTATTATCATTGAATTATTATTATTATTATTATTATTATTATTGGAAAGGTGGTTTGTTCATTGCTGGTTAATTTTACTCCACATATCTTTTTTTCTTTTTGCAACAGCATTGTGTACTATATTTCCTTTCTCTTTCTCAAGATCGGATTTTGACGGCAGCTTTGGTAGACTACAAGATCGTTGTATTATTTATGTGAAACCAGTAACACTTTTTTTTTTTTAAAAGAGTGTTTCTTCTTAAGGTACCAGGGATGATTAAATGTTGCCACTGTACAGATTTCTGAGTATTGGTCATCCTGGAGTCGAAACTTATACTTCTGATCAGACAAAACTAATGGTACTTAATGCTGAAAGCCTCAAATGCTGTCACAGAAGATTTCTATTGACAGGTGTTTGTTTGTTCATTTGTTTATTTATCATTAATTCTTCAGAAAGCATAACAAATCAACCATTAATGATAAGAATATATGGTAAAGGAGAAATGTCATTAATGGTAAGAATGTACAGTAAAGGAGAAATATCATTAATGATAAGAATATACTGTAAAATAGAAATGTCATTAATGATAAGAATATGCAGTAAAGTAGAAATCTCATTAATGATAAGAATATACTGTAAAATAGAAATGTCATTAATGATAAGAATATGCAGTAAAGTAGAAATGCCATTAATGGAAAGAATATACTGAAAGTAGAAATGTCATTAATGATAAGAATATACAGTAAAGTAGAAATGCCATTAATGGAAAGAATATACTGTAAAATAGAAATGTCATTAATGATAAGAATATGCAGCAAAGTAGAAATGCCATTAATGGAAAGAATATACTGTAAAATAGAAATGTCATTAATGATAAGAATATACAGTAAAGTAGAAATGCTATTAATGGAAAGAATATACTGAAAGTAGAAATGTCAGTAATGATAAGAATATACAGTAAAGTAGAAATGCCATTAATGGAAAGAATATACTGAAAGTAGAATGCCATTAATGGAAAGAATATACAGTAAAGTAGAACTGCCATTAATGGAAAGAATATACTGAAAGTAGAAATGTCAGTAATGATAAGAATATACAGTAAAGTAGAAATGCCATTAATGGAAAGAATATACTGAAAGTAGAATGCCATTAATGGAAAGAATATACAGTAAAGTAGAACTGCCATTAATGGAAAGAATATACTGAAAGTAGAAATGCCTCCAACAAAAAAGCAACAGACACTAACAACTACAGTGACACCCCCCTCCCCTTCCCCCCTGAAACCTTATGACATCATAATATTTTTTTTAAGCTTTGCACAAGTATAAAGGTGAATTGTTAGTGATAATTAGGATTACTGCATGCCAAGAGTAAACAGAGTCTAAAATGCAATAGGATGGCATGTATACTTTGCTGAAATCTATTTTTGCTTTATAATAATAATAATAATAATAATAATAATAATGTATGGAATTTATATAGCGCTGAATCTTGTAAAGCAACAAATCAAAGGGCTCAAGTGTCATTAAAGGCAGGACAACATAAAACAAACTGTACGTCATCTTCAGTTTCTTTTTTTACATACACATGTTGTATCAGATTAAGTAGGCATTCTGTGTGTAAGTTCATGAATATTCATATCTGACACACTCAGTCTGAATATATGAATGAATCTTTATTTTTCAAGGATAACAGAATAAGCATACGCATATTTTTTTCATCCGGCCCTGAGAGACAATGACAATGACAAATTCTTTAATTTCGAGGATAATGAATAAGCACTCATGTGCTTTTTTACATACAGTCCCCGCCCGTAGGGTTACATCTTAATAATAATCCAATACTTATATTCTCACGCAGTAGAAACAAAGGGAAATAACCCTTTAAAAACCAAAATAGAAAAAAAACAACAACAAGAAACAAACAAATAAAAGAAAACCCTACCCCCCCCCCCCCCCCAACAACACCCCCCCCCCCCCCCACACACACACACACAAACACACAAAAAAATCCCAAACAAACAAACAAAAGAAAAAGGGGGGGAAAAAGAGAGAAACAAACAAACAACAACAACGACAACAAAACCAAGAAGAAAAACAACAACAACCTAACTTATAAAGTCATAAAAATAAAACATCTACACATTGTAAAATGGTACACATAGTTGTTACACATAACAATAAGATATTGAAAGAGAGAGAGAGAGAGAGAGAGAGAGAAGAGAGAGAGAGAGAGAGAGAGAGAGAGAGAGAGAGAGAGAGAGAGTCGTTCATATATGCCTGACTGAGGGCGTGCGTAAATGTGTGAGTGTGTGTGTGTATGTACGTGCGTGCGTGCGTGTGTGCACGTGCGTGCGTGCGTGTGTGCGTGCGCGTGCGTGTATGCGTGTGCGCCTGCATGCATGCGTGTGTGTGTGTTACCTACTAACGAATCTGTGTACTCTTTTTCCCCACTTCCAGGTACACCTGTGGCTGGTCTGTCCCTGAAGTGTGGAGCTTGTCCAAGCCCCGTGTGCTGATCCGAAGTTGGGCCCACGCTGTGGGGGAAACCTACCGCCGCTACCACCACCCCGCCCTCACCCCGCAGCAAGACAGTCTGCTGCGCATGGGCCACTCCCGCCTGCTGATCACAGCGTCTGCTGGCAGTGGCCACACCTGTCTCCTGAAAACTAAAGCCGTCACGGAGCTCAGACTGGGACATGCTGTTCTGGTCTGCCTTCCCCCAAAGTTCCTCAGTCTCAGAAAGGACTACGAAAAATTGGCATTTTCCAACCAGCAGTTCCAGGACAGCATGTATTTCTGGTCAGATGAGACAGCAGGCACGGAGGGTTCTCCCTGCGTTTTCAAGACAGTTGATGGCACGTGCAAAACTCTTGACGACCTGACAGGAAGACGCCGGGAAGTATTCGCCCTGTTTGAACACACCAATCATGACCAAAAACTGCTCAGACTGTGTGCTGAAGTTACGGACAGCGTGGGCTCAGTCTGGGTGATGTTTGATGCTGAAGCCAAGCAGATCAGTGAGTCGTTGCCCAGAAGGGATCTCTTTTTCCCTGTCCAGCTTTTGACAGTGACACGACTACCAAGCATCATTCAGATTCTTGTGAACCACCCTCGTCTTGAAGGAGCCTCTGCAAAGTCAGCGATGTCCGCAACCTCAGCGCAGGATCCCCAGTCAGAGTCGTTCTTCACACTGCGCGGCCCAGAGGTCAGCAGTTATCAAGGTCTGCCCACGGACGGCCCCTTCCCTCTCTTCATCTGGCATCCAGTCACGGCCTCAAGGCCCGCACAGTCCGCCATCTTCAACTGCCCGCTGTGCATGAATCAGCTTTGTTCAGCTGTGCAGAGCTTGGCGTCTGAAACAACATCAAGGACAGACACTGACACTGTTGAAGATGGGGCACAGAGGCAAGAACAGCAGTCTGGTTCCTCACCAGCGGAGCACAGTGATTCCAGAGACACCACGTCCGGAGACACAACAGCAGCTGATGCAGACAGAGATGCAAAATCAGGGGAGGCAAGCATACACATCGACTCAGGGAATGTACCCCAGCCTCTGACAGCCGACGACGTTGTTCTCTTTGTTGACTCCAGAGAAGACGTCAACACCTTGAAAGACGCCCTTAACCTAGTCAACGCAGAAAACATCATCTACCCACTAGAAGATCTTCCCTGTCTGATGGGCGCTGAAAAAGCGGTCGTGGGGATCGTGGGTCGTGTGGAGGTGCAGGCAACTGACGCAGTACTGCAGGCCCTGGTGTCTCAATTCCGGGACGTGATGACCTTGTGCCAGGGTCAGCTGATTGTGGCTGTGGAGCTGAAGTATGACGGGGCAGAGGCTGGCTCCACTGAGCGCCAGCAGCACTGGCACCCGTTCCAGCTGCACGTTGAGGACATGCTGCGAAAGTCTTGGAGAGAACATGATATGTATTGGAGGAAAACAAAAAGAGAATGATTTGGGTGACAACAGAAAAAACTGTTACAGATATGGCCCATGCTTATGCTTTTGTATGTGCTTATATCAATGTATGTGCACAGATAGACATGTAGTATGGAGAGAGATTGACTGATTGAGAGAGAGTACATTCCACAGCTAATCTGTATCAGTACAGTTTCTTTTGCGTTAGTGGTTTTAAATAGCTTGGCTCTGTTAAACCTGAAGATTTAGGGCCTGACCGCTTGAAAGACATCAGGACAAGAATGACAATGTCCAAGCAAAAACTGATTCAGCCCAGTAGCATGGAGGCATGCCCACAGAACTGAAAGTGTTGCCTTTTTAGACAGAATGTTTATTCTGTCAAGTCGAATGATTCATGACTCTCAAAAAAGCTAATTGCAAAAGAAATAAGGCAGCAGGGATGTGGCGTTATGGGGGACGACTATACACGTCAGTCAAATGGACAGACACAAAGAACCAGTGAAAATCAATGTCCTGCAAGATCTTGACACCACCAGAAAACTACGAGCAGTCGTTAGCAAGAGAAAACTCAGACGCTGTGGCCACGGAATCAGAATCAGAAAACTTTATTGCCAGTAAGTCACACCATAAGAACACAAACTTCATGGCAGCTCCCCTTTTCAAGGAAGAATGAAGGGGAAAAAAGAAAGGCAGACCCTAGTCTCACACACAGAGAAAGGAGAACCAACATCAGTGGCCTGGATATTGAAGACGTTGCCCCCAAAGTCCAGACAGAGTCACGTGAACGGACATGATGGCGACATAGAGTGCAGCAACCACCATCAAACCCCATGCCTCTGACAAGTGAAACAAGAGAGATTATGCATGCCTTACACTTAATTATTCCACAATCAAAATATTCAGTTTGGATGTGTCAGCGAGCCAGCGAGCGGTCAGATCTCCTTCAGAGTAACAAGCACAGGAGAGGACCAAGGCGGCACTAAGCATCCCACCCAGTAAGGGAATACAGAGAAGAGAGAAGAGAAATTCCATTTGGGCATCATATCACTTTAGAATTACATAAATGCACACCGTTACGTTTGTTTGTTTGGGGTTTTGGGGGTTTTGTTTTTGCTTCTTTCTGGAATTAGTGATGGTTTTGAAAACCACAGTTCAAGGTCTTAGGCAGTCTTTGTTCATGCTCCCCCCCCCCCCCCCCCCCACTCTTTTCAGTTGTTCACTAACTTTCTCGTCAGTTGTATCTGCCCATGGTTCCTCTGTCAATTCCATTTCTTTCTGTTTCACATTACTGACTCCAAATGTTCCTAAGGCACATTTAACACTGAATTTAAGAGACAAAAGCGTAGACTGGTTTCACCATGTGGCAAAAAAGCATGGTTTACTGACATGTTACACTTGGTGCTGTTTGTTTTGTATATAAGCCATTATTTTCAGCCAATCAATTAACACCCAATGTTAGTCTTAATGGCTCACCTGAAAAGAAATGAAACTGTGATATTTCTGAGCTGTTCTGGACTTCTAACTAAAGTTATTTTGAACAGTTGACCTACGTGATCATGTTAATTATTTTCACCTTTTTTTATCCACCCACCCCACCCTACACACAGTCTCTAACCATACCTGTAGCCTGGAAACTGTAAGTACCTTGTAGAGAATTATAGCTTAAGACCTGTGGCATTTTTCTTAGGCTACTGCCGATAATATGATTTATAAAAAAAAATCATTCCACAGCCCACGCTGATAAAACCTACCAACTAGCATTCTCTTTTTGGGCCATAATTTTATCAGGAGAGTCAGAATGCCCGTGGGTGCTTTGCTTTGTAGCAATCTATGTTGTCTGGGAACACATCTTGTGGTCAGGGCACTGGCTTTCCCCAAGCTAAGGTTTGGCAGCATTGAGCGTGGTTACCAAGTTTTTGCGTGCCTTGGCTCCAGCACAGTCCCCCATTTCTCTCAGCTGTAAATGGGTACCTGCCCTCTTTAGGATCAGGGAAGGTAAAGCAGTGAGGGAGAGGAGATGGGTGCCGCCCTCAATATGCTAGGGAAGCTGAGGTCTCGGACGCCTTGTTCCTCTAAGACCTCATAGGTTATGGGACACCTTTACACAAATCACAAATTTGTGTAAAGTACTGTTTTTGCGGGTGACACCATTAAAGAGGTATTATGGATCTGGTGTTTGAAACCTCTTTGGCTTTCTGTTGCACAGTTCTTCTCAACTTGATGTTGAAGCGTGTTTACCAAAGCCTTTACATCAGGCCTACCGATGGGGCACTGTTGTGATTATATGTTTTTCTTCAGGTGGGTCACGTTTACTAGTACAAATGGGTTTAAATAGTGTCACGTTGTTAAGATGACTGTCTGTCGTTTATTGTAACAGACGGGAACACAATAATTATCGATTTGCTGTAAAAGGTCACAAGTGAGGAAGTTAATTTGCTGTCAGCTAGCCTAAAGCTGATCTTGGGTTACACATTGTTTATTCAGTACATTAACATCATCAGCAGACACCAATACAGTGGGGGGAAGGCATCAAACTACGGGTTATTTGAAGCCTGATCTTCAAGGGCCAAGTTCTTCCATAGCGGTGAGACAAAGTGAGCCAGCTTCGTTCTCCTTGCAGACAGTGCTGCAATTAGTGTTTGAAGTTATTCTGAGGCATGCCTGTGAAGAGTGTAAAGTACTACTTTGCTCTAGGAAAGGTTTGAAGCTTTCTGGGGACACCCTTGAGATTTGACTGTGCACGAAAGCCTATAATCATCTTTATAAAAGATGTTTTGGTAAAAACTACCGACAGTTGACTGTTATTATCATCTAATGATTGTGTAGGAATAGCTCTAAATTTAATGGTCCAGCAATCTGGGAGTCCCTAGATTGAGGTTCTTCACTAGAGAGCTGGTAAAGTGATAAAAATCGCTTCTGATCAAAAGAATATGAGAGAGAAACAGAACAAGAGCAGAAGCTGTTCCATAGAAACAAGGTTTCTATCCACAACTACGACAAGAAGGTTCAGGAGAACAAGATAATAATAATAATAATAATAATAATAATACATGGAACTTATATAGCGCTATATCTTGAAAAGACAAATCAAAGCGCATGCATTCAACCTAATCTTACAGTCATGCAATCAATGATAAATGATCAATAGTTTAAACAAACAGATATTTACAAACATAGTGCGCTGCAGACAAAATCTATGAAATAAAATTTCAATAGTCAAATGTTTTACAAAAGCACACACACACACTCACTTAGGTCCTATACTTTAGCAGGGTGATAGGACATGGGTTAGTGAGGGTGGGATAGCTCTGATAAGAAACAGGAGGGGGGAAATCTTAGGTTTGAGATAAATATGTCTTGAGGCTGGATTTAAAAGTGTCATAACTAGGTTTCTGGCGAAGAGAGAGAGGGAGCTCATTCCAGGTCGATGGATAATGGCAAGCTTACTATTAGCGATTTACCATATGTCACATTTTTGGACTATTTTATGTTCAAAACCTGCAGGCCTTATTCATAAATGAAAAACATGATAAGAATAGTAAGTGGCCAAGATTGCCTGGGTGAACAGGCTTTAGATTTTACCATGACTCAAATCCACACTATAGAAGTGAGTAAACCACAAACCTACCAACAAACAAACAGTACCTCACATGTTCACAGGTGTGTCTCAATAGCATAATCTGCTTACCAAGTGAAACAACTGCAATATCGTCCTATCACCCTTCACAGTGAGGATGTCCCTTGTTCACATGTCTTTCATTTCACTTCGTGGATTATATCCAAACACTCCAAAGGCAGAAAAGCCATGTAAATGGCAAAGAATATGAAATTATATTGGGGAAAAGCTACACAAGTGACTCAAACTACCATGCTTTTCTCCTTGAGGTGAAATGTATGACTAAGTACAGCAAGTACTTGCCATTTAGGTCAGGGTGGAACCACTCAATAATAACCCAATAATATTGAAATACTATACTGTATTTGTAACAGCTATGTGACTTGCGCTCCCTTGTCATATCCATATTTCTGTATGCCTGTGAATCATGGACCCTGACTGCAGATTTGGAGAGAAGAGTACAGGCGGTGGAGATGAGATGCTTTCGGAGACTCCTTGGCATCTCCTACAAAGACCACATAAGCAACGAAAGCGTGCATAACAGAATCCAGCAAACCATTGGACCCTATGAGAACCTTCTAACGATCGTGAAAAGGCGTAAACTTAAATGGTATGGGCATGTCACAAGATCCAAAGGACTTGCAAAGACAGTTTTACAAGGCACTGTCCAAGGAGGAAGAGGAAGAGGCAGACCAAGGAAGAGCTGGGAGGATAACATCAGCGAATGGACAGGCCTAGAACTCAACAAAACCCTGAGAAAGGCAGAACAGAGAGAGGAATGGAGGGAACTGGTTGTTGAGTCTTTGAGGGTGCCCCCATGGTCGTCAGACTACGGGACAGATAGATAGATAGATAGATGTGACTTGATTTCGACCCCCCCCCCCCCCCCCCCCCCCACCTTCCTTCTCCCAGGAAACCAGTCTTACTTCTATAGTTATTGTTTAGCACACAACAATGTGGCCTTTAAAGGTGCAGTGTTCTCTTGATATTTTTTCTTTGAATGAACTCCATAGCTTGCCTGTATGAAGCTTTTATTGTGATATTACAGTATTTTGACCCAAAAATGTAACCAACACTTATTTACCAAACAATAACAAAAAGTAACATATAAACTAAAAAAAAAGTACAAATACCATACAAATATGTGTTTATCACTTAGAAAACAGCCAACTATAGTTGCTTCTTGAAGATGCAAAGTATGATAACTACAATAATTTTTTTCATCTTTCATCAGTTCAGAAAGTGTAGACATGTCTTGATCCAGAAAATAGTGTTTAAGTTGATGAGAAGAAAGATAAGCCAACTCTCATAACCCCCCTCCCCCCAAAAACCCCCCAACAAGAAGCAAACATATTAACAAAACAAACAAAAAACGTAGACTAAAAGAACCTGTTTGCCATCAAATGACCTATTATATGAACTTGTTTGGTGCTGAACTGTCTAAAGACCTACCAAAGAAACTTGTTTCATGCCAACTGAAACAGAACTGCAGTGTCACCTGTACTATGCAGATTTACAAAACAAAAAGCAACAAAGTATTAGACATTGTGCTCAGGTAAAACATTTTTTTTTAATGACGACACACAGCAGAAAAAGTTGAATGTAACGGTGATATGAACTGACCGAAAAGATTCAAAAACAGCTGAAGTGCATTGTGTTGTATTTATTGTATTGTATTGCACTGTTGTGTTATATCATATTGCATTGTATTGTGTTGTATTGTTTGCCACTTACAGCCATGGCAGATTTTTCTGCTTGAAGATCAGGCTGCTCTCCCAGGGAAGAATGTGTCGCCACAAAAAACAGCCTTTCCCATTTTTGAAACATATATATCTATCAGCACATGTAATTGCTTTCCTATGTGAGTGGCTTTTAGTTTTTCTTTTCGCAGAATTTTTATCAGGAAAAACTTTTGTTGCTGGAGGTTCTTTATCATGTGCCAAATGCGTGCTGCACAGGAGACCTCGGTTTATCATTAATTTTTATCCTTCAGACTAGCGCCAGACCATCAAAACAAGGCCTGGTGAATATGGGAAACTTTTGGGAACACACGGGGATTGAACCCCAAACTTCTCATTTTCTTATTCCTTTTCTTCCTGTCTCCTCCTTCTTGTCTGTTTTCTGCCTTCTTGTCCCTTCTCCTGCCTTTTTTCCAGAAAGACTTAAAAGATAACCATTCCCTCCCATGCCAAAGTCGGATGCTCTAGACCTGACTTGTCAGGCGCTGTAACGGCAGCGCAACGCATTTTGGCTCATAATGATGACAAGCAGTAGTGGCTGTCTGAGCGCTCCACGACGACGAAGAAGAAGATGGAGTTTCTAGATTGGTGGTGAGTCACCTCTGGATCACCCAGCTGATGATAATGATTAGAAAAATATAATTTTCTGTTCAGGATTTTTATTATAAGCTTTTATTTTTCTAATAAGGTACATCTATTTTTAACTAATTAAAAAATCTTCTGTTTTTCCTTTAAACATAGCCTATTTCTGTTACTTTAAAGATGGTAAGAATAGAACGGTTCTCTTCTGATTAAAGAAACAAACAACAAACCAAATAACATTGTCTTAGATATATCCCTCTCTCCCATTCCTTTATTTTTTGCAAACTTTTTCGTTTGGATTGAATTTGTTTACTCTGGTGGTGGCTGTTGGTGAAAAGGATTTATGTGTATGTATATATATCTCACAGAGAGAGAGAGAGAGAGAGAGAGAGAGAGAGAGAGAGAGAGAGAGAGAGAGAGAGAGAGAGAGAGAGAGATTTGGACAATCATTGGGAGGAAATCAGAGAACGCACATATTGCAATCTAGTTGGGATGCATCTGTGCTTTTTCGTTCGTTTTGATGTCAAGAAATGTATTGTCGTTATGACTGTTATGAATAGTGTACTTTTAGTTCAACGCTCACAAAAAGCGATGTTGTCTTTGACTTGTATTGGATTATATCGTATTGTACGGTATTGTATGGCCTTGTACTGTACTCCATTGTAGTATTTATATAGTATTGTGTTGTATTGCATTACATTATTATGGTCATGGCAGACTTCTCTAGGTGACACGTGAGCTACTCATCCCAAGGTAAGCCTGTACCGTCATTCCTGTATGCTCTGCCACCTATTTTACTTTTCCTGTGGCCATGGTCATGTTAGTTTTTTCAGTTTAATGTCCTGCCACTAAAGTAGTAGTATGTTCTTTTGAGCCAGAAGGCCCATAGAGCCGGAGCTTATCCCGGTTTCTGTAGCGTTAAGCGAACTGATGGTTTTTCACCACCCCTGTGACAGGACGCTAGTCTGTCGCCAGATACTTCCCCAGCAGAGCTGGTACCCACTTGTACACCTGGGTGGAGTGAGGAAAATAGGAATAAAGTGTCTTTCCCAAGGACACAACACCGAGCCGAGCGGGGATGGAACCCGCGACCTCTGGATCACGAGTTGACCGCCTAAACCACTCGACCACGGTGCCTCCATAATGTCCTGCCACTAAACAGGGATAATTATCAGATGTTATGTCGGGTGTTTCAAACAGCTGGACATGGTGGTTATGTGTTTCCTTCAAAGCGTGACTTTTTTCCCCTATAGAATTTTACCACAATAGAGTAGCTCTTTCTTCTTTTTTGGGGGCCTCATATTCTATCCTGCTGTTCACTGTGCTGCTCATTTTGATCTCTCAGTTCCCTGCGATGCCTAGGCTTGTTGTGTTTGATCCTCAGGGTCAGAAGTCCGTAGGGAGCTTGTCAATGTTAGGTCGCCATAGGGCCACCAACCAGAGCCTGCTGCTGGGTCACTTTGGTAGTGTTCAGTGGTGCCCATTTGCAAATACAAACTTGTTAATATCTGAAAAGCACGAGAAGTCCATGTGGGTTACAAGCAGTCAGCATAGGCAGGACAGCACCTAATAAGCCCTGTATGGACAGCAACTGTAGCTTAATCACGGAGCCAGACTGAAGGAGACGCCCTCCTGGGATGGTGACCACCACAACACCCTCGATCCTACAACGCTCTCCCATCAACTCCTAAGGCATTTGAAACCAAACTTCCCCAGGGGCCACCGAATCAGAAACAACAGTTCTGTTGTTGCCTGATGGTCAATACTGATGAGGATGGTGCAGTGATGCTGCTATGGAAGTGAACCAGCCTTAAGACTACTTGGCAGGGCAGTGCTGTACGCTTCCAATCATAATGTATTCCAACATCTACCAGGCCTGGCCGATACAAACTCCAGCGGAGGTGATCAGGTATTCTGAAAAACACTCCAAAAATTGCATCAGTGTGATGAAGCTCGACTGTGTGGTCCTAGTCTCCCTAGTGAGATGACAGCAAACTTACTCTGTGGAGCAGGAGCCAGCTGCAGTCTGACCAAAAAAAACTATGACTGATGGGATTTGAAACCGAACCTTTGTAGCCCCAAACCTCAAGTGCTAATCACGGTGCCGTGGTGGCTGGCACATTACGCTGGTGGGCAAGAATGGATTAAGTAAAAGGCAAAGGTGTCCCATAACTTATGGGGTTGTTGGGGAGCGAGGTGTCTAAAGTCCTCAGCTTCTCTAGGGGCCAGCATATTGAGGGCGGCGCCCATCTCCTCTCCCTCACTGCTCTACCTTCCCTGACCCTAAAGAGAGTGGGTACCCATTTACAGCTGGGTGAACTGTACTGAAGCCAAGGCACGCAAACAGTCACTGATCCAGTTGGTGACCACGCTTGACGCTGCTTAACATTGGCATGGGAAAAGCAAGTGCTCTGACCACTGAGCTGTCCCGTCCCCCTGAATGGATGTACACGGACAAATAAGTGATGCATAGAGAGGTCCTCTAGTTCATCTTTCATCAAAAAGACTAGCACACAGATCAGCACTCACAGACTCTCTTAGGTGGGTTTTCTTCACAACAGGTGAATTACTTTAGATCATTGAATGTAAAAAAAAAAAAAAATTGAAAGTTTGATAAAATTACAGACTGAAAGTGTTTGACTTTAGCATTCTGTACAGCTGATACTGACAGCCAGGATGGTATGGCCATATCGACAGCCTCTTTGGCCTTGCAAAGACCATCTGTGATACAATGTAGACAGAGCTCAACACAACAGCAATGGTGGCACAACACCATTAGCGCGGGCAGGGTTGTTTCTTGTACCTCAGCTAGAGCTTCGAGCTTTACTAATGGTGAGATTCTTGCGTATGCGACTTTTTTTCCACTCACTATATAGGTAGCTGCATTCCAGCTTTGGGGATGGTGTAAAAACGTCACACCTGTGTGCCAGCGTTTTCGTTTTTAAAAAAAAGTCATCTATTCCATCCGGCATGCAATGGCCTACTCTTCTGAAAGGCAGAATGGGTTTTAACATGTGAGCAAGATGTTCTATGCGTACTCACACATGGAGCCTACCCTCAATTCATAGTCCTCATGAGAAGCACTTTGACATTCAGTTAAATTTTCTCATCAAACTGGGAACAACAAGCAAGGCTGGGAACTGAACCCAGAACCTCCTGGTTTACTGGTAAGGTAGGTGAACGTCTTAACTGTCCTGTCACCTCCCTTCCTAGACAGGTGTAATATCTGCAGCTTTTCAGAGAGCCAGCAAGGACAGACAAAGGATGGGGAAAGAACTCAAGACATTCAGTGATGTTCTACAATCCCAGTGCTAGGTGACGTTTCATTACGATGAGTCTATAGCTGGGGAGTTTAGATTGCTATTAAAACATGTCTAAAACAGGATTTTCTCTTGTTTAGACAGCAAGAACTTTCAAACAGTCTGTTGCTTATATTGCTGTCATAATAAATTTCATTGCACAGAATACTGATATCAGTGTGGCCTGCTTGTCAAAGACATGGAAAAAACAGGGTTATTTCATCAGACCATCGATCAAAGAATGACAAGCTTGCTTTCAACTAGGTAAGGATGTGCTTTATAACATATAGGCCTATATTTGTTTTGTGAGAACTTTTTAACATAAAAAAATCAATACATTATGGGTTGCAAAATGAATGTATGTTCAAAAATTGTCACTTTGCTTTCTAGTAGCACCCCCCCCCCCCCTGTTTTTTTTAAAGCCATGCTCAAGATCAGCGTTAATTTTTAAAATCAATATGATATCAATGATATCAAGTTCACAGCTAAGTGTACAAGAAGAAAATATGCCAACAATTCAAGAGATCTCTCCAGAAATAATGAAAAATGAAATCATCCCCCACCCTCCCTCCCTTTCCAAAAACAACGACAACAACGACAACAACAACAACAACAACAACACTAGAACCAAAACCAAACAAAAAGGGCCTAGAGACTTTGCTCTGGTACACAAAAATACAACTCCTCTGACAAACTGTGGCAGGCAAGGGGTTAAACATACATTCGCTGAGGTACATGCAATATACATCAGTCAGTTAAACATGATCCCCATGATTGAAAAGAACAAACAACGGATGCTGTGGCCGAGTGGTTTAAGACTGACTTCAATGGTGTGGGTCCATGAAAGCGTGAGTTCAAATCTCAGCAGCAGCAGCATCGAGTATAATGGAATAAGCACTCATGTGCTTTTTTACATCCAGTCCCCGTGTGTATGCGGTTTTGTAAATTTTGTCATCTGTTCCCACCGGCACACAATGGCCTACTCTTTTGAAAAGCAGAACAGGATTTCATGTGTGCGCAAGATGTATACACAATATATATATAAATAAATAAATAAATATATATATATATATAGAGAGAGAGAGAGAGACAGATAGATATACACACAATACACACACAAGCAGAAGACCCAAAATATTCTTGCTAATGATCCCATACTTCGTGTCCACATTCAGTGAGTAATGGAGACACAAATCATACTCAGCATGCATCCTGTGCAAAGAAAGAAGTTGCTCTCAGGTTGGAATATGTCGGCTGAAGCCAGCAGGCAGACCTCCTGCAGAGTGACAAGCACAGGAGAAGACCAGGCACTACACATCCAGCAAGGAAACAGAGAAGGCAAACCAGACCCCTTCACAATGATACTGATGCAAAACTGACGTGCAATTAAGACATATACCCTTTGACTCTCTTGTGTTTTGAAATGGCATTTATAGTGTCTTGTTAGTGAAATGATTTTCATTCAGTCCAAGGTATTATTTTTGTCTAAAAACTGGGGGGTTTTCTCGCAAATTTGAAGCGTTTCTGTTTCCTCCTATGTTTGAAAATGATGAGGGTTAATTCTATCCAAGCATTTTGATGATTCTTCATCTTGGTTATTTATTGTTCAATCAGAATTCTCTCACTGTTTTTCTTCTTTGTATTGTTTTTATTACCTTGGTATCATGAGGGGAATGATATATCTAGGAAATTTATTGTTTCTTCATTTTGTTTGACTCACAGGAGTGTAAATAAAGTGAGCTTGTGATCATCTCTTGATATAGTGTGTGTGTGTGGACATGTGTGGACGTGTGTGTGTGTGTGTGTGTGTGTGGACATGTGCGTGTGTAGACATGTGTGCGTGCGTGTGCGTGCACGCACGTGACACCTACAAAGTTCCCAATCAGCATTACCCTTGTCACAGTGTGAGGACCTGCCAGACTGCATGACATACCCACAGATACTGGGGATTAACGCTTTCTGGCACCCCCCTCAGGTCTGTATCTGAGGACTGATGGGCGCTACAGCCGACTGGTTAAGGTCACTGACTTCAATCCTGTGGGTTCATCAAGTCATGGGCTTGCCTCTCAGGCTTGGTTGATGTCAACAAACATGATGAAAGGATGCAAAGAACACAGCCCTGTCTTCCTGTCTTGAAATCAGGCTGACATTTATTTATTTTTATTTATACCACTTTAAATCACGGCAGATTTCTCTGCGTGAAATTTGGGCTGCTCTCCCTGGGGAGAGCGCGTCGCCACAAGAGCAGCGCCACCCGTTTTTTTCTTTTTTCCTGTCTGCAACAGTATTTGTTTCCCTATCAGAGTGGCTTTTTTCTAAGAATTTTGCCAGGGACAACTCTCTTGTTGCTGTGGGTTCTTTTATGTGCGCTGAATAATTTTGTGTAACACACGGGAGCTCGGTTTATTGTCTCATCCGAAAGACTAATGCCCAGACCACCACTCATGATCTAATGGATGAGGGAAAAGTTTCCAGTCCAAACGGGATATGAACCACCGCACACTTCCGACCCGGACTTTTTGCTTTCTAGACAGGCGCGTTACCTCTAGACCACCGATTCAGTATCATCATCACCCTCATTTGATTCCTTACGGTCATGGAACAACATATCAACCAAGCCTAAGGGACACTGAAAAAATGCAGTGTTGGCCATGGAATTTGAGCAATACTTGTAAATCAATGTGTGCATCATGATCTTCAACCTGTGCAGTCCCAGTCTTCCACTGAATTTATAAAACATCTAATTCCACACTGAAGCCAGCCAGACAGCCTGTCCCCACCTGTCTCCTCGTATCTCCAAGGAAACTAATATTAAAGAACTCCAAGTTTGTGTTTCCTACAAGTTCTGCTCAACAATATCAGAACAAAAACAAATTTTCAGATTAACACATTTTATTCCAATTTGTTGTACATGATACAAGCACCTCCTTTGTGAATGAAACAAGTACATAGTTATAAATCCAAGAGACAAAAACAAAGTTGTACAAAATGACAAAGATTCCTATTTCAGTGATCAAGAAACAAATTATACTAAACTGTAGGGAAGCCAAAACTTTGTATATCACGTGAAAATAAGTCCATGGCTCCAAAACAGTGTCACAATTCAGGGACTGAATGAATGTTATATGTTTACTGTAACATTCCAATGATAGCACCAGCTGTTACAACACTGCATACACTTTCTATCACTCTTTGACTTCAAATATGTGCACACACACGTACACACGCCCATGCATACACACACACTCGTTTACTGTAACATTCCAACGACAGCACCAGCGTTTAAAACAGTGCCAACACTTTCTAACAATCTTTGACTTGCACCAAATATGCACATCCGCATGCACACACACATACAGGCATGCACACAAATAGAGTAACTAATGCACGGTCAGATCTGCATGTGTTAACTGAAGGTGATGAAAATTCACACCCTGATCGTTGTCACAGACATTTGATCAAGTTGACTTCAGAAGTCCTACGATAATGAAACAGTCACTTCATACACCTGTCCACTCCACCCATCCACTATAACAACAAGAACTAACTCGAAGAATGAAAACTACCCGTAACTAAGGCCATCAGATTATACAGAACACCAATACACTGCTTATCACAAAAAATCAACTGAAAGATTTGGCTCATTTCCAAAGTAAGATGAAGGATGAGGATGGATCCACGTGAGACTCGCCGGAACGAGAGCAGCTTGGTCAGAACTGCAGCTGCCCGAGAATCCAGCAACACGCACATAATTACCTCTACCCTAAAGTTTTCTGAACGGATTTAATGTAAACAGAAAAACAAAACAAAACTTTAGTCTGTCAAAAAGACAGGTTTTCCACAAACAGGCAGAAAATTCACGTTTCTGTTGCATGTTTCCTAATGAACAGCAGCGTTATATATATAGATATGGGGGCTGTACTATTCGCAGGCTTCCTTACAATTTACGTGGTGTTACCTGTTACTGGAAACATTCCTCAATAGCTCTGGTTTCCCCATGGATACTTTCTCACTACGCTCACACAGAATATTATATATAATATCAGAACAGACGTTACATCACCAGGACGGAAATGCTCTAGTGATTGTAGCATCTTATCATCACAACCCATGGCAATAACAGTCCACAACTGAAATATTGTGAAGACCACCTACAGGAGTGGACATGTCACTGTGCTGAAACACTCAATATAAGCCTCCAAGGCTGTTTCTACAACAACAACAAACAAAAACAACAAAACCAAAACAACAAACAAAAAAACACAAACAAAAACCAACCAAAAATACAAAGCAAACCAATTGATACACAAGAAAAACCAAACCAAAAAATCAACAAGCTTCCCATTCCAAAAAAAAGGTCAAATTCCTCCAGAATATACTTTCCATCACAACCAGTTCTTATTTCAACAAATATGAAAAGTGGTGTCTGTTGAATCAAAGGTAAAGATTTTTTTTACGATCTCCCAGGTGGGCTTCAAGCACAGACCTGTCATTATTATTTTTACCTTAATGTGAATATATATTCAGAAGATCAAATATACACGTTAAACACACTGTAACTCATGTCAGCATTCAGCATGAATGTACCTAGCATGCATCTTGACCAAAAAAATGAGCTGCTGTGAAATTGGAATGTGTCAGCTGAGGTCAGCAGGCAGGCCTCCTGCAGAGTTGCAAGCACATGAGAGGACCAGGCACAGTGCATTCTATCCAAAAAAGGAACACAGAGAAGAGAGGAGAGGAAAAGAGAAGAGAAGAGGAGGAGAGGAGAGGGGAGGGGAGGAGAGGAGAGGAGAGGGGAGGGGAGGGGAGGAGAGGAGAGAGAGGGCAGGGGAGGGAGGAGAGGAGAGGGCAGGGAGGGGTGGAGAGGAGAGGAGAGGAGAGGAGAGGAGAGGGCAGGGGAGGAGAGGAGAGGAGAGGCAGGGGAGGGGTGAGAGGAGAGGAGAGGAGAGGAGAGGGAGGAGGAGAGAGAAGGGAGAGGAGAGAGAGAGGAGAGGAGATAGAAATGGGAGAGGAGAGGAGGAGAGGGAGGGGAGGAGAGAAGAGGATGAAATGGGAGAGAGGAGAGGAGAGAGAGGGAGGAGAAGGATAGGAGAGGAAGGGGAGGAGAGGAGAGGGAGAGGAGGAGAGGGAAGGGGAGGAGAGGAGAAGAGAGGAGAGGAGAGGAGAAGGGGAAAGGAGAGAGAGGAGAGGAGGGAGGAGAGGAGAGGGGAGAGAGAAAGGAGGAGGGGAGGGAGGAGATGAAGGAGGAAGAGAAAGGAGAGAGGAGGAGGAGAGGAGAGGAGAGAGAAATGGGAGAGGAAGAGAGAGAGGAAGGGAGAGGAGAGGAGAGGAGAGGAGAGAGGGGAGGGGAGAGGAGATGAAAGGGAGAGAGGGGAGGAGGGAGAGAGAAGGGAGAGAAGAGAGAGAGAGGGAGGGAGAGAGGAGGGAGGGAGAGGAGATGAGAAGGGAGAGAGGGGAGGAGAGGAGAGATGAAATGGAGGAGAGAAGAGAGAGAGAGGAGAGAGGAGAGGAGAGGAGAGGAAGAAGGAGGAGAGGAGGATGAGGGAGAGAGGAGAAGGAGAGGAGGGAGGAGAGAGAAGAGAAGAAGTGGAGGGAGAGAGGAGAGAGAGAAGAGAAGGAGGTGAAGGGAGAGGAGAGAGAAGGGAAGGGGAGGAGAGAGAGAAGAATGGAGAGAAGAGAAGAGAGAGAGGAAGAGAAGAGAAGAAAGGAAAGAGGAAGAAAGAGAGAGAGAGAAGAGAAGAAGAAGAAGAAGACGAAGAGTGAAGAGAAGAGAAATGAAAACATGAAAAATGAGACAAAAAGAGAAGAAAGAAGAAATGACAAAAAAATAAGCCAACTAAGCAAATAACACATAACCGAAGCAAATCAACAAAAGACATATCCTTTGAAAAAGAGACAAAATGACCTTTCTGTTTGGAGACTGACTCATAGGCATTCTGCTAGTGGAAAGCATGACACTGTGACCAGGACGGCACTGGAAAAAAACTAAAAGCACACACAGAGCATTCTTCAACAACCAAGTCGAATAAAAATCTGAAGAAATAAAATAAAGAAAGAAGCCTACTAAGGAAACTGTAACTGTAAAATGTACACTGTACTCTTTTTCAATGACTCTTTACCTTACATTCACAGTGGAAAATCCAAGAACCAGTCCAGTGAACAGTGCAAAATTAGCCCCTTCTTTACAAGTCAAGTGAGGTCATTTCTGCTGTAATTAGAATGGGTGGAATGACAGACTGAAGACTGAAAGTGGGGAAACTGACAGTGTGATTAACATTTCCTTCTGGATGCTTTTTGTTGATGAAACAAAAATACAAACGTGCTGTGTGTTAAAATAGCCACCTAACAAAAGGCACCGATGCTGCATGAAACCATGTTCTGCTGGGGAAAATACTGTTTAAAGAAGCTCAACAACCAATGTGTATGTATCTGGTCTTCAGCTGCATTGTATTACATTTACAGCAGAAGGGTAAAACAGAAGGTGTCAAGTCAAGTCAAAAACACTTTTAATCATCCCATGAAGGGCAAGATGTGGGATGGATGACAGAATGGGAGTGAGAAACAGACTGAGACAATAATTATAATAATGATAACAATTCCCCCATGGGATGCTAGGAGCCTGTCAATAACATCTTCACCTTTTGGAAATTCTGTGCTAGGCATTTTCTCTTTTCTATCCTTTGTTTCTGCCTTGTTCCTCTTCTTCCTGTCACCTCCTTCTGGTCTATTTTCTGCCCTCTTGGTTCATTCTCCTGCCTTTTTCCCAGAAAAACTTAAAAGATAACAATTCTCTCCCTTGCTGATGTCTGATGCCTTGGGCCTAACTTGTTCAGGCGCTTAATGGCAGCTCAATGCATTTTTGCTCATATGACAAACAACAGCTGCTGTCTAGCGTTCAACATTGCCAAAGATGAATAACAAGAAAATAATAGTCCAGCACTTCACCTTCCACAAACTCTACGCACTTCTCAATGAATAATTAAGCATGCACACAAAAATACAGTATATGTCTGTATATATACATACACACATGTACTACACTCTCTTCACCACTATCAGTATCACCACCCTTCCTCACTACATGGGGACAAAAACTTAGGATACTAAAAGGAAAATAAACTACGTGCTTTGAAGAACAGACCTCAAGGCAGAAAGTCTGATGCTATTTAAAAGATTATTCTAGCAAGACAAAGTCTGAAAGGAAAAAAAAAAAGACTTGCTACCAGAGGATTTAGATCTTAGAATACTTGAGTATAAACACAGAACATGTAACTGTTTAACAAAAGAGAATAGAGTCTACAGAGAATAAACAGCTGGCTGATGGATGCTACAGCCAAGCAGTTAAGACCATTTGACTTCAATACCCTGGGTCCATGAAGTTATGGGTTCGAATCTCAGCAGTGGCTTCTGGGGCATTTACTTGATTAAGGGTTGGGATATTTTTTATGATTTCCCACATCAACTTCCGAGTGCAGACCTGCCAGTGCCTTATTTCCCCCCACGTGTATAGACATGCAGAAGATCAAATGTGCACATAAAAAATCCTGTAGTTCATGTCAGCAACTGTTGGGTTATGGAAACACAAGAAAACATGACCCCCGAACAAAAAAAAGTCAGCTCTGAAGTTGCAATATGTTGGCTGAGACCAGTGGACAGATCTCATGCAAAGTTACAAGCACAGGAGAAGACCAGGCACTATGCACCATATCCAGAAAGGGAATGCGAAGAGAGAGAGAGAGAGACAGATAGAGGACAGAGAGAGAGACAGACAGAGGATAGAGAGAAAGAAACAGAACGAGAGAGAGAAGAGGACAGCAGCCGGCTATTGTCTACAATACCTTTTTCGACTCGGCTCCTCACTGGTCTGCTGTTCTCGAAGGATTTGGGAAATGGTGTTGCGGTTCAGACAGACGTCAACATGCTGGTTAAACGCGTCCAGGGTCCAGTCTGCTCTCTCTGCCCCACACAGAGGGCACACCATGTAGTCCAAGGCGTCAGACTCCGCACAGGCAGACATCTCTGGCTGATTCTGGTACGGGGCTGTGACAGCATTGGCTGCCTTCACCAGCCCTGCACTGCTACAGCTGGGAAGGCTGTCAGGGTCAGTCATGTTGCTGGGATGTCTTGGAAGACAGGCACCAGACTCCACAGAAGTAGAGCTCCCTTTAGCAGACTTGGAACTGCTACCACTTGGCTGTCTCTGTTTCTTGTTCTCTGCTGAAGGTTTGACGCCTGATGAAGACTTCACTCCTTTTTTGGTTTTCTGAGATGTTGATGATGGATTAGAAGCTGCTTTGCTGGAGGAAGCCTTGGTGGTGGGGTTTGGAGAACGTGCTGATTGCTGTGACTGAGGCTGGAGACACTTGTCGATGTGAGCGTTGAAATCGGTCAGGTTGATACAGCCCACTGGCTTACAGCACACAGGGCAGGTGAAGGGTTCTCTGACAGTCACCGAAGAGCGAATCACGCCATCCTGATCAACCCCCTCCCAACTGCTGTTTCTGATGTCATCATTCCAGTCAACCCTACCAGAACTGGTAGAAGCCGCGTGTCCTGCTGCTGTGTGACTGTGAGAAAACCTGTTGGTGTCTGATGAGGCAGGCCTAGTTATCACTGCTGATGTTTCTGACACGTTGTCATTCTGAATGACAGAGCTGCTGAGGAGGTTCTTACTCTGTGCTTGTGACGGTTCTGAGCTGCATTCTCTCTCCTCAATGTTTTGGACGAAGTCATTCTCTGCAGCGTCTTCGCTCATGTCTCTGCTGTTTCCAGGACTTCTATCCTCATCTAGTCCAGTTTTGTGCTGGGCAGCAGCAACAGTGCTTTCCAGCTGACCGTCTGGGTACTGAACAACCGTCCTTGAACTCTGGCTGATGTTTTCATTCCTGATGAACCGAGGGCAGTCTGATGCTTCAGAAACATCACACGCATCCATCTCCTCTTCTGACACACAGTCAGACGCACCATCCACATGTTCTGGAACTCTCTCACTGGTGCTTGCATTTTCTTCCAGCACCTCAGTTGAGTTTAAACCCTGTGTGTCATCTGCAGAACCAGCTATGCAGGCCTGTTGGTCGTGTTCTGAAGATGTCGTGGATGAACTCTGCTTCTGGAGATCTAGGGGGCTGTCATCGCCACCAGCCCCTGATGATTTCTTGAAGAATCCCAGAATGGTGTTTTGTTTCTCTTGAGGACATTCCAGTTCTGAGACCAGCTTGGAAATCCGCACTCCTGTGGAAACAGAAAGCAACGAAATGAACATTTCAATGTACCACGTATCTGCTTTGGAATAATAGCATGATATAGATATAAGGTTCAAATCCTATCACTACCACACTTTCTGTAAACAGGCTGCTGCTGTTGGTGATAGTGTTTTATTTCTTTTTTTCCTGTTTTTGTGTTTTTCCTTTTAAAATATGATTTTTTGTTTGTAGCTAAACCACGTTAAGGAACAAAAGGTGGAATTATGATAAAAACAAAATAAAACCCAACCAACCATTGAACAAAGAGTTAAATTAAACAATCCCCAAAAAGGTAACAAAAATGTATTTTTAAAAATCAGCATGGCAACTTTGTCATAGTTCATTAGCTTTCTTTTATCTTTTTAATTTTTTTTTTTATAGATATGTACAAACAACAGAAAGGACAAAGCTAAAATCCATCTAAAGAAAAAAAAGCAAACAAAAAAGGAAAGAAAATACCACCATTACCACCAACAAACTGGCACACTCTGGGATGGGGTTAAAAAAAGGTAACACTTTACATTTCAATTTCGGTTTATTTGCATCCATGACAAGATATTAAAAAAATTTTTTTTTTTAAAGACAAAAACATTGAAGTCACAGCTCCAAATGACCTACCCATCAAGCGAAGCCTCAAAGGTTTCGGGGATTCTGCCAGTATTTCATTTTGCAGAATTCCTTTCGCGACGGAAAAGATGGCGTCCGCATCACTGGTGTAGTTGATGATGGTCTGGGCACGAGTTCGAACCTGGAAGTCAGTTGTCTTCAGTTTCAGTGAAACCGTTTTGCCCTGAAAAAGAACAAGGTAAACACACTTTTGGGGGGTGCTTGGACTCCAGCTTTTTCTGGTGGTTATAGCACCAGAAGTAGTTCCCAGGTTTGAACAGATATCACACGTGGTCATGTCTTGATGGAACAAGAAACAATGTAGATTAGCAAATAAAATAATCAATGACGGCGTTCACAAAACCGTTGTTCTTGTTGAAATAAAGTACATAAATTTAGGCTTATGTGCTTTAAAAAAGCAAGATTATTTATGGTTATTTGCTTTTAAAAAAAAGCAAGATTATTTATGCTTATTTGCTTTTTTATTTTTTAAAAAAAAAGCAAGATTATTTATGCTTATTTGCTTTTTAAAAAAGCAAGATCATTTATGCTTATTTGCTTTATTCTTAAAAAGCAAGATTATTTATGCTTATTTGCTTTAAAAAAAAGCAAGATTATTTATGCTTAACTGCTTTAAAAAGCAAGATTCTGTACCCAGCTCCCCCTTTTTTCTCCGTCATATGGAAATGCCGCTTCTTTCACGTCAAGCAAAACCGGTTGCATACACAAACATCTCACCACTGGTGAACCCCAGAGCTCTAGCTGAGGAACAGGGAGAAACAAAAGCAAAAAACAAACAACTAGCAAAAACAAAACCCAAGCAGGACTGAAAATCAACTTTACTGGGAAGCTGAAAACTGGTAGGCCAAAAATGACTATGCCAAAACCACACTGCTTTTGGAACAGAAATCAAATCAAAGTCTTACCAACAAAATAACCCCCCTACCAAAGCGAAACAGAAAAAGGCGCTCCCTGACCTTCAAGTGCTCCTTGGCCAGGTCTTCAGCCAGCTGCTGACACAGCTCCCAACACTTGTCCCTCAGCTCCTCAGGATGACTCAGCTCTCCAAACGTCCTGCAGCGACGTAGTTTAGTCAAAACTTCACACTTTACAGTCCATATCATAAACAAACAAAGACCTTTTCACCCCCACTCCTCTTAAACATATATGAAAGGTTTGTTCTTTGCCCTCATCAAACTATCCCAGCGCATAGCTCAAAAACATTTAAAAAAATAAATGAAAATATAACTCACATAATACAATGTAATAGATGAATCTGTGACACACTGAAAACAAGTATGTTCCATTTATAAGCATAAGAATCTGAATAAAGATGTAAATTTTTTTTTACTTGGTGAAAGCATTCAAGTTGCTCAACACACAAATTCTTCTTGTATGACTTTAACCTTCATGTGTATTTTATTTCTTAACCCCTAACCCCATCCACTTCAATCCTTGCAGTTTATCCTCAAATAGGATTTGTAAGATTGTAGACTGACATGTACAATGCCAAGGTATAATGAAATTTAATAGGCATAAGACTGTGTATTGTTATGCATATTAAATACTGTCAGAAACTTGGTGTTACTGTCACTGAAGTCACCAAGTATGTCCACTTTCATAGCATGCATTCTGTTCACATGTAGCAAGCAAACATGCATCTGTATTGTGCCGAAGCATTTTGTAATGGGTAACAATATATTGGAACTTATGCAATGTGGCCCTTATCATTCATATCCCATGTTCTTTAAAAAATCAACATCCAACTCAATCTTTTATCACCCCTGTCATGGTCTTGGGTATCTTATAGGGAAGAATATTATTTTTGTTTCTATTCCTTTGTGATCTTGTTTGTTTGGATTTTTCTTTTTTAATTTGGCTTTTATTGCTGGTTTTTTTCTGTTGGTTTTTTTTTGGGGGGGTTGTTGTTGTTTTATTATTGCTCTGTATGTTTTATAAAACCCAAAACAGACATACTTCAATCTGTATGGAGACTACTGGATAGAGTGGATTTATTTTAAACAATCTTATATCCCTCTTTGTGCACATCTGCAAGTACCGCGTATCTGTGTGTGTGTGTGTGTGTGTGTGTCCTCTCTGTATTATATATATATATATATATATATATATATATATATATATATATATATATATATAATATATATGCAGAAGATCACAAATGCGGGTAAACAAAAATCCATAATTCATGTGAATGTCAGTCTATAACAAAAACAATACCCATAAAACTTAAAAGGAATTCACCAGTATGCTGGGTTTATGTCACAGGTGAAACACCTCTCAAGAGGATGTCTGAAAACAAAAGTACTTTCTCTATCTAGTCACACCTTCTTAGAAAAACAAAATCGGCACAAACCTTTTTCCTACACTAGACAAAACTACACCCAAACAGACAACACTGTGTGGAGCATTGACAAAACTACACCCAAACAGACAACATTGTGTGGAGCATTGACAAAACTACACCCAAACAGACAACACTGTGTGGAGCATTGACAAAACTACACCCAGACAGACAAAATTGTGTGGAGCATTGACAAAACTACACCCAAACAGACAACACTGTGTGGAGCATTGACAAAACTACACCCAAACAGACAACACTGTGTGGAGCATTGACAAAACTACACCCAAACAGACAACACTGTGTGGAGCATTGATGAAACTACACCCAGACAACATGTGTGGAGCATTGACAAAACTACACCCAAACAGACAACACTGTGTAGAGCATTGACAAAACTACACCCAAACAGACAACACTGTGTAGAGCATTGACAAAACTACACCCAAACAGACAACACTGTGTGGAGCATTGACAAAACTACACCCAGACAGACAACACTGTGTGGAGCATTGATGAAACTACACCCAAACAGACAACACTGTGTGGAGCATTGACAAAACTACACCCAAACAGACAACACTGTGTGGAGCATTGACAAAACTACACCCAGACAGACAACATTGTGTGGAGCATTGACAAAACTACACCCAAACAGACAACACTGTGTGGAGCATTGACAAAACTACACCCAGACAGACAACACTGTGTGGAGCATTGACAAAACTACACCCAGACAGACAAAATTTTGTGGAGCATTGACAAAACTACACCCAGACAGACAACATTGTGTGGAGCATTGACAAAACTACACCCAAACAGACAACACTGTGTGGAGCATTGACAAAACTACACCCAGACAGACAACATTGTGTGGAGCATTGACAAAACTACACCCAGAAAGACAACACTGTGTGGAGCATTGACAAAACTACACCCAGACAGACAAAATTGTGTGGAGCATTGACAAAACTACACCCAAACAGACAACACTGTGTGGAGCATTGACAAAACTACACCCAAACAGACAACACTGTGTGGAGCATCCATCACTTACTGCTCTGTGCTCATACTTTTCCGCTCCTCCTCACTAGCCCTGTCAACAACAACAACAGAAACAACAAAAGTCAGGATACATACGGGGACTGGATGTAAAAAAGCACATTCCATTATCCTTGAAATAAAAGAATGAATAAAGGATAAGGTATGACCACTAGCAGCAGTAGCTTAAAAGTAATTGCAAACAAGTTCTAGGGTTTTTTTGTTTTCATTTTACCTCTTATCTGTTTCTATCTGTCTTCCCACACAGCTACTGAGGTAGCTGAATTTTATGATAAACATTATTTCTGATAACATAAGTAAGATATGTAAGATAACATAAAGAGCCTGATTATCAACAGAGGACAAATGTTACATGAAAGAAAAGATAAGACATAACTTTTGGCAATATAAAAAAAAACCCAAACCAATGTAAATGAAATCAAACAACCAAGTCTTATGGATTTCAAATGCAAAGGATATATCACTAATACTGTTAAAGGATACATCTGAAAACTTCAAGCATTTTGACTGCCAATAATTTTAACTGTTTACAAACTGTGCACATCTCCACTTTTCTAAATATTAGAATTGCAAAATATACAAAACAGACAGAAAGAATGAAACCAAAGAATACGGAAGTGTTACATCTTTCCTTGCAGTCTGGAAATCTGTCAAGTCAAGTCAAGTCAAGTCGTCAAAACACTTTCTTCATCCCATGAAGGGCAAATACAATACTGACAGGCACACCGATACGATTCATAATCTCGAAAGACACAAAAAAGCTACATCTCATATTGTTTCAAACATTCCAAGATAATACCAAAATTCCAAATGTAAAATTAAGAGCTAGTTTCCATGGGGAGAGTGTGATGTTACAGAATATGCCACAAACCCCTTTCCCCCCAATGTCAGTATGTGTACATCTTTGTGAGAGTGGATTTTTTCTGTATGTGTACATCTTTGTGAGAGTGGATTTTTCTTTGGAACTCTGTCGGGGACAATTCTCTTCTAGTCATGGTTACCTCTACATGCACGAGGCATGCTGCACATAATACCTTGGTTTGTCATCTCATCCCCATACCACCATTCATAGCCAAGTGGATGACAAAACAGTCTGACTTCAGATGGGACTGAAACATCAGCTCTTGTTTTCCAGAGACCCATTTCTGCCAAACCACTTACTAGTAGACTACCGATCTATCAAAGCTGATCTAGAATCAATGCTTCCAGAGGCAGAACATCATAAAACACGTTTCAAAAATGAAAAATCCATAATAAACGCAGGCATGCGTACCTGGCCACTTGTGTGGAGCCAACCCCACATGTGACTCGCATGAAGTAGGAGAAGGAGACTGGGGAGTACAGGTGGTAGAGGAGCGATCTGTTCTCAAACAGGTTGCAGCATGTTGAAATGCCCAAAGCCCCCAGCAGCTGCTCCGTGACACGGCCAATTCCTGAAATCTGGAAAGTGTCGAATAAAAAGTTGAAAACAAAAGCATACTGTATAAAAAGAACAAAAAATAATCAGAGTCTTTAATATAAAAAAAACCACGTATATTTCCTAAGCATCAAACGAATCTTTTTTTTTTATCACAATTTTTCACAAAAAGCAGTAAATTTCATAAGCATGTTTCAATAGATGCTGTGTGAGCATTGACGATCATAAGCATGTTTTATTTTCTAAAACCAAAATCTTCATGAATGTCAAATAGTTTCCGCTTATTTTGTTCAAACGTATCACTCAAAAGTTTACAGAGAAGGAAGGGAGGGAAAAAAGCAAAGGTGAGAAAGACACTTCAAAACAAGCAATACTGACAGCAGACAGGAACAACCAAAAGAATGAAACGATTTTGTGTCATGACAAAATCAAGACTAAAGTCTCACATTATCAACAGGTCTATGAACCATTGAAGTTATGCACTGTTCACAAAAAGCACTCTTTGATTATATAATATATATATATATATATATATATATAATATATATATATATATAATATATATATATATATATATATGACTATTCACCAACAGTTAGAAAATGTGATGCACTCCCACAAAAGGTCCATTAAGTGCCTTTTTAACATTTTTCAGATTTTGATACAGTGAGAAACTTCAATCATTAAGCTTTATAATGATATATTTGTTTTTGTTGTAGGTTGACTAAAAGCAAAGTTATATAAGTTTAAAGTGACAGGGTGGTGGGGCGGCCATTTTGAGAAAATGGCATCTGAAGTTTCTTCAACTGTGTACAAGTGTTTTGGTAGAAAGGCCTTAGCAACAGGGCTTTAAATTAAATGAAACTTGGAGAAAAGATTAAGCTGGCACTCTTCTATGATCTCCAAACACAAGTTTGAAAGAATGTTTCCTATTTTCCTTGATTTTATATTTTTTATGACATTAATTTCAAGCGAAAATAGGACAAATCATGTTACCACGACAATCGAAAACAAAATGCCCCAATTACAAGTTGTATTTTGTTTAAGCTTAGAAAGCTAAGGAAAGCCTTAATTTCAGTACAACTATTGAATGTCTGACAGTTCATAACACAAAAAATGTATAGAAAAGTTTTCAAAATTATTTTGAGCTGGAAAACAAGTAACTGTCAGGTAGTGAAGTTCTTAATATTCAAACATCTCATATTGTCACAAATGTTGATGTGGTTAGGACAGGGGGAGGGGGGTCAAATGATAAGCATGAAAATCTGAAAATTTGAACAATGTGATACAAATGATATCAAATAATAATCACGCAATACAAAAAAAGGATAGAAAAATGTCACATACCTGAACTCCAGAGCAGTCTTGTGTTGAACATATTTAATCCATTTGGAATCACACATCAAACATAAAATTCACACACAACACCAGGCACAGTTTACAATTCTGTTCATCAGTGTTCCATTTCATTGACAGGTGATGGAGTCAGAATATCCTGTGCATCTGGTCGCACAAAAGTCCTGATGTTTTTATACAGGTAGTTCTGCCTGTCAAGAGAGAGGCCAGGTGCTGGAATGACATCAGGCAGGCTGCGGAGATTTGCCAGTGCTCCTTCCACATCAGCAACAAGGGTGAAAGTTTGCTCGGGGTCAGCAAGTGTTTCCTTGTACTTCATGACACCAGGTTCCTGGGACGAAAAGCGGAAATGGGCAATCTTCTTTATTCCTTGAAAGGCACGGAAGTGATTGGCGAAGAAGGATTGCCAGTCGTAGGTTTCCACTTCCGTCTTTGCGTCCTGGGATTCACCCCTGACTATCTGAGCCCTGTTGACCCTTTGTACAGGTGTACTGTTGTGCACAACAGTGCTCAGATCCTGAAGGCAGTGGACTTCTGACCTCCGGAATGCCCGTTTCAGGAGCCCAAAGCACCAGTCAGGAGCAAACTTGGTATGTCCTGGTGGCATAAAATGCAAGGAAATGCACTTGTGTCGTCCTGTCATCACCCTCCAAGCACAGTACCACAGCACAAATTTATTTTTATTTTGCCCGGCACAGTTGTCGCAGTGTAGATCACAAAGTTCTTCTCCAAGACCATAGGTCTTGAAGAAGTGGTGCAGATAGGACACCACAGCATTGGAGCCTTTGCTGGATGATGCTCCCTCATCAATTAAATAATTTATTTGCTGTGGCAGTCCTTCACAACACACGCCAAAGATGCCCACTTTTCTGGGTTAGAAAATACATGGGGCCGGGCTGGTATGGGGTGTGTGGGAGATGGACCTGTTGCGCAAAATCAAAGGAGTAGTGCATCGAGATGTTTCTGCTGCACTCTGGGTTTTGCCCCAACTCCTGAACACCTAGCGCCTGAATGGTGTCCTTGCACTCTGCTGTCATCGTCTTGTACAGGTGCCGCTCTTCTGTCACACGACTCAGATGCGCTCCCTGTGTCGTGATGATCTTGTTTTTTTCAGCAAGAGACATGTTGGCACTCCTGTATATTGTGTAGTTATTCTTCTGGCAGGTCCAGCAGAGGTCAGTCATGGGGCGGGCAGCCACAATAAAAGGTAGTAGGCTTGCCCAGAGCTTCCTGAAGGTTGACAATGCAACAGGTCTCTCTCCTGAAAATATAAATGTGCAAGTTTGAGTTATCAAAGTTGTAAAATTAAAATTTGCACACAACACAATGCAACAAGATTTCACATCATAATTATTTTCCTACAACTTATTCATAGCAAAGCCTTGGAATTAAAAAAATTTCTTACCAAATGTGAAATTTTATGCTATCATATTATCCCCTATTAGAGGTAGCCGCATTCTAACTTTGGGGATAGAAAAGAAAATAAAATCATTAATTGCACTGTTTGATTTATGTCTTTATTTGAATGTCTGAGATTCTGTGTGTATTACAAAACATTATGCTCTTCAGAAGCCTCATTCACTCAGTGATTTGAAACCACAATTTTTTTTTGTCATTAAGACAATGATATAAAAAGATATGCAAATTATGTGATGGTCTTGTTTATTTTTTTCTAATCTATCAATTTTTCACAGATTAACGGTATTAAGGTTTTTCACCTTTAAAATTATAAAAAAAAGATTCATGTGTGTGTATGTGTGTGTGTGTGTGTGTACCTTGCTTTAATGACAGACTAAACTTTAAAAAGGTAAATTTACCAGCAGCTGCAGCACTGGCAAGGAAGTCGCGATGAACTTTGCTTTTGGGGGCACTTGATGGCAGCAGCAAAATGTCATCCCTGTGGTATCCTGGCACTCTCCCTGGAGGCTGACGGCATTTTCCTCGGCATAGTTTCTGATAAATGTCTTCACATTAGATATATCATGAAAGCTCAGGGCTTTGGTGTTGTTCTTCCTGCCACCTTGTTTATTTTGCCTTGGACTTGGACCATTCTTCCTGTAGTGGTCCATGATGTTCCTGAGCTTTCTTTCTTAACTCTGAAACAGGCAGAGCAAAGATAATGAAACAAAGATTCAACACAAATATTAAAAATCTAACGCAGGAGCTATGATTTATATATATTATTTTCATGGCCAAAAAACCCCTAAATATTCTAAGTTTAGATAACACTATTACACACACACACCAGAAATTAAATCAAAGCACTAAATAAAACCAATCAGCCACCCCTCAGGAACAATGATCTATTTATATTTTCATGGCAAGAAGATTTTTAAGTTTAGAAAATATGTATTATACACACAAACACCATACCACAACACACACACACATATCACACCACCACACACGCACATCACACCACACCACACACACACACACCACACCACATCACACCACACACACAACACACACACACACACACACACACACACATACACACAAAAGAAACTAAATCAAAGCACTGAATAAAAGTATTAAGCTAATCACAACTCAACCCCACCCCACCCTTAAAAATAACCTATATACAATACAATGGAAATGCCTGAAACAGAAACTGTCATCAAATCTTAACACTTGAAGATGAGAAAGTGCTTACCCTGAACCCAAGAGGGGGGGGGGGGGGAGGGGGGGGGGAATTAATCGGACATTTATTTAATTCTGAATCATAAAAATATACAGTAATTATATATGTAAACACAACCATACCCTGTAAGAAAGAAGAATGTTTTTCTGCAGACCAGTCTGTTCATCAGTGTGTAGTCAGTTCTAGTCCGCACTCGCTCCTTCTGCTCTTTTCTTCTTGCTGCTCACAGTTGTAGGGTCTTGATGCATGTTTGAGCAAAAAATGCCCATGACAAACATGTCCAGCTCCTCTGATGAAAAAAAAAAGTGCATGCTTATTAATATCAACAAGACAAATGTTGCTCTTTATCACACATAAAACTGCTTCATACCATAAGAACAGCAAAATATCATACTGTATCTAACCAGAATAAACAATGTCAATGCACACTCTTGATGTCTGGTGTGTGTGTGTGTGTGTGTGTGTGTGTGTGTGTGTGTGTGTGTGTGTGTGTGTGTGTGTGTGTGTGTGTGTGTGTGTGATGTTGTCCAAGGTTGTGAAAGTGGTCATGATAATGGTTATAGTGAAGGTAGCAACACACACACACACACACACACACACACACATATATATCCACACACCAAAATATATCCAGAGAGGACAGAAAATGTAGACACTGTAACAAAATTGAAGATGAATTTCATTTACTTGATGAATGCATTTTATATGATGAACTCAGAAATAATTTGTTATTAAAAATCAAAATGAAAGACAAAGAATGCAATAACTGTGTACATAAATTAAGTGACATAATCACAGTTGATATATATCAAGCAGATATCATCAGATATGTGTATGAGTGTTTTGAAAAAAGAGAAAAAGAGAAGTAGAATACAACATGTTTTTAGTGTACATCACTTTTAGCCAAAATAGATAATATTTATAGTTGATATTTTTGTTGTGTTAAGTGGCAATAAAATATTCTGAATCTGAATCTGAATCTGAATCTAACACACACACACACTCACACTCACACACACATCTGAAACATGACTTTTATTTATTTTTTTAGTTAGAATTTCCTGAAGTAAAGCACTTTATGAGGAATGTTTCAGTTTCAATTTGTTCTAGACATAATATCATATACTGGTATATTTATAGTTTTTATTCATTTGAAAAGTACTTTTTACTGAAAATAATAGTTGTAGAAATAATGTAAATGTTGTACACACACTTATTTATCATTAAATTACTTTTCTTTTAACCTTAGAACAGTCGTGGCATTTTTGAATAGGTTAATTAATAATAGTTTTTCTTCATTGTTTTAATGTTCTTAGCTATACTATAATTGTAGCATCATGTTCGTGCTTTTTAGTTACATCATTTTCTTGAAGGTCATCCACCTTTAAAAATGTGTTGTTTTTTATCACATATTGTTGAAAGACATTAAATAGACTAGAAGACATGCATGTCAGACTGATGGGGGAAAAAAGAGCAGATATTAGATAAAAATACATTGTTCCATTTGAAAATAAAGATCTGAGTTTGAGTTGACTTTCACACACACACACACACACATGCACACACACACACAGAGTGTACATGAAGTGGAAAAAATGTAAACTCACCCTTTGTCATATCCTGTGTGCTCAGCTGCAATGACAGCACTTCTTCTGCAGTAAACTGCGAAATGCACCCTCTTCTCTGTTGTCGAGGTAGCCCTTCTTCAGCAGCGACCTTGATTTGGGAGCACTTGCATGCAAAGTTCGCTGCTTCTTCCAGAGTAGGGTAGGTGCCAGCACTCTGAGCACTACTTGTACTTGGCTCAGCATTTTCCTGAATTGTTTCAACATGAACAAGGGGAGCATCTTCTTTTTCTTCGAACAGTTCCTCCAATTCTAAATTTTCATCTTTGTGGTGAGTTTCCTCCGATGATTTAGGCAGGCCTAGTCGTTTTTCAAAAGTTCCCAGCTCATCGTCGGTCTCCTCATCATCGCTGCTATGTATGTCAATTTCTTCGTCTTCAGTGGCAAAATACTCGTGATTAAATCTTTTATTTCATCAATTGGTGGCATACCAGCAATTATGCTTTCATTTAAAAGGTCTTTTATACGATCTGCTTTCTTTTCAGCTTCCATGCTTTCTCGATCGCCGATCGCTGCCGGTCTTGTTGATGTGAAATTACCTGTTGGATTTATTTCCCTTGATTTAAAGTGACGAACCAGATGCCTGTTGCTAGTTCGTTGTGTACATTCTGCCTTCTCATTGGTCATTTCACTTGAGTTTGTGTACTAAATTTAGAAGCAGATTACGCTGTAGGACTAAAATAGAACGACTGGAAATTTCCACGATGTGCTAGGCGGGAAACAGAGCTTTCCAGTGGTGTGTCATTTGTAGGTGGAACAGCGGGTTTCGCAACGAAACAAAGGCCGCAAAATCTGTCTAATTTCAGCGTTTAAGAGTCGGATTTTGGCACAGTATGTCTATAAAATAATAAATTAAACTACTTTATAAACTGAATTGGAGTCTGATACTTTGGAATATGATTTTTAGATGTTTGAAGAAATCAAAACTGCAAAAACATGAAAATCACTAAAAAATAGGTCACGAAGCCTTTTCGGCCTGCACGCGAAAACTCCCCGTGCGACTTTTGGGATGTTCCGTTGGAGCGCGTCACAAATAGTTTGTGACAAACACAATTGAATCTGCTATGCATGTCTTATGACTGTATCCCCCCCAAAAAAAAACCCAACAAAAAACAGCTTTCTTATGGGTACTGTTCTTCTTCTTGTTGCTGCTGTAACTGTAAATATAAAAATAATTACCTTTCTGATAGGCAGCTTCTGAACAAATTCTGTGACATCCTCAGTCCTGGCAGGTAGGAAAAACTGGCCGTTTGGTTTGTTCTGGTCAGAGCACACCTTGGATAGCATCATGTTAGGGGCTATACCTGGTAACAGATTTCAATAAAATAAAAAAATCAGATAGAAAATCTATGAAAATTCATCAATTGTATTGCGTTCAGTTGATAATGTTTAAAAAAAAAAACAACCATAGAGAAGAATGACTAAAAAGGAAGAAAGAATATAAACATATGTGAGTGTGAATCTTATTCAGTTTTCACCCCTTGTACAGCCTTTTCAGGCTACTGCCTGTGTAAAGACAATAAAGACAACACATGCAGAGGTGTTTTTTTTGGTTTTTTTTAATTCTTTCATTTCTGGAAGGAAGGAAGGAAGGAAGGTGGCAGGATGGCTAAGATGCTCACCTGCCTGAAAAGAAAACTGTCAGGTTCTGGGTACAATTCCCAGCCTTGCCTGTTCTTCCCAGTGTGACAGGAAAAAATCAAACTGGGTGTAAAAGTCCTTCGGATGAGACTATGAATCGAGGCCCCATGTGTGAATGCACATAGAACATCTCGCGCACATAATTAAAACCCGTTCCACCTTCCAGAAGAGTAGGCCGTTTCGTGCTGGTAGGAACAGAGGATGAAATTAAAACAGCAAAACAAAAACTAACAAAAAATAAAAACAAAACTGCATGCACACAAGTGCTGTGTTTAGACACCAGCCTGGAAGTCGGAATGCGGCTACCTTAATGGCGTGGGGGGGGGGGGGGGGGGGGGGGGGGGGGGGGGGGGAATAGCGCTCGCCTAAGCAAAAATCTCACCATTAGTGATTCTCAGAGCTCTAGCTGAGGAATGAAAAAGATCCCCCAAATTTTTCCAGCACCCAAGACACTGGTTTCACTAAATGAACATCTTTCATTCCAAGAAACCTGGTTTCAGGTCATTATCCCCTTACATTTTCATGGCCCAGAAATACGACTGTTCAGCATAAACAGCACACCCCCTGACATGACATGACTTTTATGTAACCCAAGCTCTCTGTCCTTTCACTGGGTACATAAAGAGATTTCGGGTTCGGATTATTTTTTACAAAAGAAAAAGGACAAAATATGAAATGGCCGTTGACAAGATTTATTCATGTTCATTTCTTAGAAAAGCCAATGGTGGTATTACAAAAGACAATTTCCCATATCAAACTACTCAAATCACAACAGCATTCTAGGTTCCATGGTGTTTCATGCTCTCTGCACACATTTCCAAATACAAACCATTTGTAAGTATTACAAAATAAGAGAACTCGCTTATAGTGAAATATTTCCCAACTTTAACCAACACACAATCAAACATACACAATACCAACGTGAAGTGGACTAAAAACACCTGCTGTGGATAGCACAGCCCAATATTTATTCAATTATGGCTACTTTAGCCATTCTCAAAAACTGAATACTCCAAGTAAGGTAGATATAGTATCACCAAAAAAAAGAAGAAAAAAAGGGGGCGCTGCTCTTGTGGCGACACGCTCTCCCCAGGGAGAGCAGCCCGAATTTCACTTAGAGACATCTCGTGACTGAAAGTGGTATAAAATAAAATTAAAATAAAAAATGACATCCTGACTACTTGCATATCTCTGAGACCCTTGGCCTTTGCAAGGTAGTTTGTCAATGCCCTGCCTGGTCAATGTTTGTGGACGGAAGGTCTCCTGGGCCCCTGGATAGCCATGGGGAAGTCAGTAAGATGTAAGTGGCTTTGTGGCAGCTTGAGGGCGGTGGAGTAGCCATTAAGACATAACTATCTACATGGCACACTAATACCCTGCAGGGTGTGTGTCGAAATACGTAGTGTGGACTTTGCTTTAGAACAGAGTACAGGCATGTCTCATTCCCTTTTCATAAACAGCTTGAACATAGGCATAGGCATGCCTGTGTGCATTTTGCTCATAAAACTGTTTGATTTACCTTTTCTAACATCTGTATGTCACCAAAACTGTAATGTCCAAACTGCAAAAAGCATTTACTGCATTCACATATAAACATAACAGTGCATGATACTTGGGGTTGATCATGCTAGATTTTAGAATCATTTCACTTTGAACTAAGTACCTCAGTTTCAGGAATAGACTGTTCTAGAAACTAAGAAATGAAGGAAAGTAAAGCTTTTCTGGAACACAGAATGAATCGGAACTAACTACTCACACAAATGCATACACAAGTGGGGAAATAGTTGCATTCACAAAATCTCACCATTAGTGAACCTCGGAGCTCTAGCTGAGGAATTTAAAAAAACAAAATAAAAACACCCAACAACAACAAAAATCAGGTCAGATGACACACTATTATCTGGTTTACCTGCACTGGCTGTCAGACAAGTCCGCTGCTCAATGCGGCATCTCATTTCGTGGACAGCCGATTCCACATCAAGACCGAACGTCACTATTTCGTAAGCAGGAATGGTCTTCCCACACGCTGGGCACTGTAACTGTGCAGCTCCTTGTCTGCCTGCGTGTCTCTCCATCTTAGCAGACTGCTTGCCTCTGACCTCCTCTGCACTATGCACATCAACACTGGTGCCGAGTCCCTCCACTACGACCTGACTGGTTAAGCTGCTAGTTTCTGATGTGCTGGGTTTGGAACTTTGATTCCCAGCTTGACTGGGAGAGTCAGCACTTCTGTTGGAAGTCATATTTTCTGAGTTACCATTTATGTCTACGCGTTTCTGCACATGAGCTGTTGAGGAGAGATTCCCCGTGACTGGGTTAACTTCCCCAAATACAGAGTCTCTCAAGGTGCTGTTCAGATCACAGCGACAACACGTAGGATCAGCCGGTGTCTGGCATCGCTTCAGAAACGACCTCTCTCTCGCCGACAGGCTCTGGCGCTTGGCCACATGTTGGGTGAAGTTGAGGTAGGCTTCGTCCAGACTCATCGGGCAGAAGTTGGGGTCGTACTCAGAGAATATCTGCCGGACCTGGTCGCTGGCCTCCCGATACTTGGCGAAGTTGAGCGGCACAATCACCAGCTGGGGGCACAGCTTCTTGCCGATGAAGCCTGGCATGGCCGCCCTGACGCCGTACTTTCTGGCTTCGTAGTTGGAAGTGGACTGAAACATGACAGTTGCCCACTTTTATGCAAAAACATTTACCTATGACTCTTACAGAATGAAGAGAGAGAGAGGGGAGAGAGAGAGAGAGAGAGAGAGAGAGAGAGAGAGAGAGAGAGAGAGAGAGAGAGAGGGGGGAGAGGAAGAGAGAGAGAGAGGGGGGGAGAGGGAGAGAGGGAGAGAGAGAGAGGGGGGGGAGAGAGAGAAAGAGAGAGAGGGAGGGAAGGAGAGAGAGAGTTCTTTCCCTGTCTTACTACTCGCATTTATCTGTGAACAATGAAAAATCTTACCGATCTTAGCCAGCCATTCGTCTGTGTGTTCTACATTTTTGTCATACAAAAAATAAACAGACAATGGTGAGGATAGCCAACCCTGTGATCAGCACAGAAAACACAAGGCTCATGATTTGAGTGCCATCTGAGGCAGGAATTTAAAAGGAAGACAACATAAACTACAGGCAAATGGGCCCATGAAGTCATGGGTTCACATCTTGGCAGCAGTGTCTGATAAAGTAAAGGGGGGGCGGAAGATTTTTTTATGATCTTCCAGGTCAACAAAGTGCAAACCTGCCGGTGCCCTAATTCCCTTCAAGTATCTATCTATCTATCCATCCATCTATCTATCTATCTCAATCAATCAATCAATCTCAATCAATCAATCTCAATCAATCAATCTATCTATCTGTCTATCTATCTATAGGCAGAAGATAGAATATGCATATAATATCCCATAATTCATGTCCACATTTGGTGGGTTATAGAAACATGAACATAATCAGCATTCATCCTGTACCAAAAAAATGAGCTGCTCCAATATTGGAATGTGTCAGATGGGAGCAGAGGGCAGGCAGACTCCTGCAGAGTTACTTACAAGGAAGGACAGGAGAAGACCTGGAACCACACACCCCACCCAGTAAAGGAAAAGACAAGACTCATGGAGATGAGGAGCAGGTAGGCCAACAATCAGCTCTTGTCTGCCCCTGTAGGTGCTACGGGCTATCTTTTCGCCTTCCAAAATACCATGTGTTTTTGGTTCCATCTTGACAGCAGTGACAGATAACTTTTCTGGGATGAATTTTAATGTCCAGGCTTCCCAGACAAAGCACATCACTGCATACCACTGACTTCTTCTGCTAGTTGGTGCAGCAATTTGTGTTGTTTGATGTGAACCAAAACGTCATTTTTAATGAACTGAGTCCACTGTCTTGTTTGTTGACTTTGAGCCCATGTGTGGTCACAGAGCTGTTTGGTTTTTTTGCTTTTTGGTTCCGTGGCTAGAGCTCTGAGGTTCACTGATGCTGAGATTTTGTATATGCGACTGTTTGCCCATCATTAGATAGCTGCATTCCAACTTCAGGGATGATATCTAAACATGACACCAGTGTGCACGTGTTTTTAGAAGAAATCTGATATGCAACGGCCCATTCTTCCTTATGGTGGAATGGGTTTTAACAAGTGCGCAAGATGTTCTGCATGCATTCATACACCGGATCTCAATCTATTATCTCATCTGCTGGACTTTTAGGTAAGTCGAGTTGGTACTGATGTTAATTCAAGGGGAAAAATCTCCTTGAACGGGCATCTCCTGGTGGCTCGAACCCACGCCCTCAAATTGCCAGCTCAATGCTCTAACCACTAGGCTTTCCTGCCCTGGTAATATATATTCATTCTACTTGCTAGCATAGTTGTAATGGTTTGCAGAAAACTGGAAATACGGCATAGTGGTCTCTTTCTTGTTCTGGTCATATTAGCCTCTGTGTTAGCTCAAAGGAAAGATAAATACAGTCGAGCATTATTTGTTTCATGGATGTGAATTTGAGAGTGTAACTGCTATTACTTGACCAACACTTATAATGTCAGTATTTCTGTGCTGTCACTGACACCAAAATACACTTTTGAAAGAATGTGTTGAATACAAACCTGTCATGTAATCTCAAACCTAACTGAACCTCCATAGAATCATCATTATTTTTGTCACTGATCATTAAGGGAAATGAAAATCGAGAGGGCTTGGTGTGAAGTGTCCTGGTTATGCTGAGTCAGAACGAGCATCACTGAAATGACTCACCAGTAGTGCAGGGGCTCCTCTTGATAGTGGCCTCATGAACACCTAACATTACCAGCATCCCATGACTTCTGAGGATGTAACAGAATAAGCTTGGGTATGTCTGTGTGTTGTGAGAGTGGGATAAGCATTGAGGGAGCAGCAGCATGAGCAGAAGATGAGGCAGAAAAAAAAAGAAAAAAAGATGTAACATAAGCAGCCTGGGTATACCTATGCTTTGATTTGTTGCTTTACAAGATTCAGCGCTATATAAATTCCATACATTATTATTATTATTATTATAAAACTGGGATAAACATTGGTGGTGGGGATGGGGGTGGGGGGGGGGGGGGAGACAGCAGCAAGAGCATGTGTCAGAAGACAAGGCAGAGGGGGAAAAATAAAAGACCACAGTAGAATTATTCCTGACCAACATTCCGATTCCACCAACAGCCATGGGTTTACTGCGAAGTGAGGGGTTGTCCCTCATCTCCACAGCAGCGTAGAAAGCATCCATGTCCACATGGACGATGGTCTGGGTCAGGTCACGGGACTGCTTCAACTCTGCTATCAGATGGTCGGCCTGCAACCATTCCAGAACATTCAACAATAAATATTCTCCCTCGTGGGGATGATGGGAACCTATCAGTACAAACAGCATCCCCACCTTTTGAAAATCTGTTTCAGGAATTCCCTCTTGTTTCTGCCTTGTTCCTTTTCCTGTCACCTCATTCTGGTCTATTCTCTGCCTTCTTAGTCCATTCTCCTGCCTTTTTTCCACAGAGACTTAAAAGAAAACAATTCTCTCCCACAACAAACATGGATGTGCTTGACTTGACCTGTCAGGTGCTTAACGGCACAACACCTTTTTGCTCATATGAAAGACAACAATAGATGCTGTCTGAGCGTTCGATGGTGAAGAAGAAGAAAATAAATAGTGAATATGAATTCCCTAAGCTAAACTTTGTTGTCAAGTGTACTCCCCCCAAAATTAATACTATACTTATAAGCAAGAAATGACTATCCAATACTAACCAATGAAATGTTTTTATTTCCACCAGTTATAAAACATGTTTTGTCATTTGACAGCTTTAACCCATTTACTTTCTTATAGTTATTCAATATGTCAAGCTCTGTCTGGTAAATCTGTTGAACATAGCTAACACTTCGTGTGTTCATATATATATTATAAATATCAGAGATGTGTTTGCTCATGAATATTTATTAGAGATGTGTTTGCTCATATATATTACAGATGTGTTTATCCAAATGGCTTTAACCATCAGCATACTGAATCCTAACATTAACTGATTTTGACATAGATCTAGGGAGATCATAAATAAATATACTGATTAACAAAAGAGTGATAAATAATCCCCTGAGATATTCCAATATTAACTACTCTGAAGCATAAACATCTCCTAAATTAGTATAAATGGATCTTTCAGACTCTGACAGTTAAGTTTTAATAAAATCGTACACAATGCTTGATATCCCATCTTTAAGTCATACAACAGTCATATAGAAATACACATCATCTTTCATTCATTCATCTGTGCAGATGTTGGAGGCAGATACAGAGCACCTGCTTCCATTTTTGGCTCCAAGTGAAATTTTATACCAGGATTTAAGATGAAGGGTGGCAAGACAGTTAAGACATTTGCCTACCAACAAGTAAGCTGTGAGGTTCTGGGTTCGATTTCCAGCCTCATCCTTTCTTCCCATTTTGATGAAAAAATCAAACTGAATGTCAAAATCCTTTGGATAAGACTATAAACCAAAGCCCCATGTGAAAACGCATGCAGAACAGCTTGTGCACACATTAAAAACATGGTCTACCTTTTGGAAGAGTAGGCCATTGTGTGCTGGTAGGAACAGATGCAACCCCCACCCCCCACAAAAAAACCCAAACGCATACAGGTGTGTTTAGACACCATCCCCTAAGACAGAATGCAACTACCTAAATGGTTTTGGGAGGGTGTGTGAGATCGGTTGCATGCAAAAATCTCGCCATTGCTGACTCAGAGCTGTAGCCAAGAAATGAAAAAAACAAAAGATTCCAGGATTTCAACTTTCCAGGATGCATTTATTTTATTTCTTTATTTTATTCTCTTATATCGAGGATAATGGAATAAGCACTTACATGCTTTTTTACATCCAGTCCCCGTGTGTATGCAGTTTTGTCAATTCTGTCATCTGTTCCCACCGGCATACAATGGCCTACTCTTACGAAAAGCGGAACAGGATTTAACGTGTGCACAAGATGTTCTGCGTGCGTTTGCACACGGGACCTCGGTTTAGAGTCTCATCTGAAGGACTTTCGGGAGAGTAGAGTCTACACTGATGTTAACTCCAGGGGAAAATATCCCCTTGAACGGGAATCGAACCCGGGTCGTCAGATTGCGAGCGCAATGTTCTAACCACTAGGCTGTCCCTTCCCTCCCCTGAGTAAGACACTTCAGTGAAAAACGACACTTCTCCAGAACAACTGATACGATCCCTTTGGATTGGTAGGTATGGGTGATATTACAAATCATGCCCTCCATGTCTACCTGCCATCACAGTCTTTGTGAGATATAAACTTTCCCATGGCATCAACGCTGGACCAGCCACTATCACTTCGTCAGACAATAGTGTATAGTCTCCAATAGCAGCTCAGGGCAGTTAAATTTAATCATGGTTGGAAACTGGGATAACGTAAATTCACGTAAACTCTTTCCACCAGGAAAGCAATGGCACAAGACAAAGTCTGGCCATACACACACACGAAAATGAAAAGAAAAGAATTCCCATCCCTGCTACTAAATTTGCAAACATTTTAGAACCAACATCACCAATTAGATAATGGAATCTGACGCTGTAGTGTGTGTCTGTGTGTGTGTGTTTCTGGGAAGAAGGGGATAGGTTTTGTGTGTGTGTTTGAATGAGAGTGTGTGTGTGAGTGAGTGTGTGTGTGTTGTGTGTGTGTCTTGTGATGTGTGTGTGTTTCTGGGAAGGGTAAGTGTTTTCTTTCTTTCTGTTATGACGTTAAAACTTAAAGATAATATTGACAGTTTTCTTCTTCATTTTCTTTAACACAGTACACTGCAAACAATTTGACCAACTTTCAGTTTAATGAGAAAATTGTCTTTCTTTAAAAGCTTTTTTTGGGGTGGGGCAGATGTCTAAAAGAAAAATAAGAATGCAAGCAGCTAAGAGATTACACAAACTGCCGCCTACCTCTACCGTCCCTTTTTGTAGATCGCTGTCTGTGATGGTTCGTCTTTTTTTCTCTTGGTCTTGGATTCTCTGACGCACTTGCTCTTCCTTCCGACGTTCATTTTCAAAGAATCGGGAACCTGCAGAGAAAATCTTGTAAATAATGATTTGTCTGATTCCTTATAAAGCATAACATTCCATTACAACTGAATGACAGATGATCACCTACCTCTAAAAAAAACCCCACCTAAACACACACACACCCTGGCCAATATATTGATATCAAATCATACCATCTCAGGAAATGTTGCACTGACCATCAATAACCATGGTCAACTTGTTGGCTCATGCAATGGACAAGTTGGATTATGAACACCCCCCCCCCCCCCCCCCCCCCCCCCTACACACACACGTGATTGCTTCTTTTTTCTCTATATTATAAAAAAAAATTGACATGATGGCTTTTATTTTCTCTAAGTTCTCTAAGCATCAGTGCAATATTTTTGTCTTCTGATTGTGTACACCAGCTGCCGTTTCACATTGGTTATGTACCAAAGCCAGAGACTGAGAGCCATTTGACACTGAACTGTGACGAGGTGACAAAGAGAATATCTTCTGTAGCTGTCAGATTTTAACTCTGTTTCTGTCGGTGTTGTTCCCTTTTACTCATTGATTTCTGAATCACATGTCCTGACTGTCACATTGCTTGCCATCTTGTTTCCTATGTGATGCACAACAGTGGTTACAGGGAATCAATGGTTGCTCAGAACTGAAACGATTCTAAAGCTGATCTGGCTCCTCAAAAGAAAATGGTGCTTGGCTTTACATACCTTGATACACGTTATACACACAGTAGCCATGATGGCACACATCATTTAGTGATGCAGCCTTTGTTTTACTTTTTGCACCGAGTGCATAACATGAAATTTTTTGCTCCAAGAAGATAAAATATATGCAGAAATCCTGCAATATAACAGCATAGAATAAACAGTTTTACTTGCACTAAATGTGTGTTGCACATGGGACCTTGGTTTATCGTTTCATCAGAAAGACTAGCGCCAGAATGCAGTGATCGGGGAAAAATGTGGATTTAAACAGGGACTGAACTTGTGACTTCTGGCTTTCTAGACAGATGGTCTCACTCTAGACCACCAATCCACCATACCTTCAGTAACTTTACATTATAACCTAACGCCAGAAACACAGATGACAGACAACATACCTTTGGAAACCTCGTAGATGATCTGATTGATGTGCTCTTTGTCCAGGCCCTGCATGCCAGCTTTGTGGTCGTTGAGCTGCATGCGTGTCATCAGAGGAGCGCTTTCATCCCCTAGTGTATGGTTGTCTTTGGATTTGCTCTCCGTCTCTTTCCTGCCTTCCACTGTTCTGCTGCTGCTTTCTGTCACACAATCACTCTTACTGCAGCTTTGTGTGGCAAAAATCTTTCAGAAGATACAATTTCATAGAAATTGGAAACATATAATACAACCTGTGTATATATAGCATTTCTCCTGACATCTAAAAGTACTTTGCACTAGTAAACAAAGAGTATACTGTATACTTGTGGGACAGGATAGCTCAGTGGTCAGAGCATTTGCAACTTTGAGCTGGATGGGTGACCATTTGCGCCCCTTGGCTTCAGTTCAGTCCCCCAGTTCACCCAGGTGTAATTGGGTACCTTCCCTCTTTTGGGTCTGGGAAGGTAAAGCAGCGAGGGAGAGGAGATGGGCGCCGCCCTCAATATGCTGGCCCCTAGAGAAGCTGAGATCTCTGATGCCTCGCTTCCCTATTGACCACACAGGTTATGGGACACCTTTACCTCTACACTCAGATATCCATGGTAATACACACAAAGCAATCTAGTGTAAATAATCAACAGAACTCAGGCACACATTTTTCTGGTATGGTCTTTACATGCATAGTGCACACGATTTACCTTGAACACAGTCCCAGTTTGTATCCAACCAATCCACCTCCTCTTCGCTGACAGAACCCTCCATCATTCTGTCAGGGTCCATCCTAATAGTGGTGGTACACAGGTCTACAAAAGCACAAGTACCTGGTCACTTGTGTAGCTGAAAAAGAAATCCAGACAATGAGACATCCACTAGTACTTTACAGGAACACCTTTTTCAATCACTCTCTTATCAAGCCACATTGATAAAACCTCAAACTCAGAGCAAAAAGTGACCTAACTTTTGTCAAAAGTATCAGAAAAAGTATCTCTCTACAATAATTCCAGCTGAATCATATGGTCACTGTCAACATCTTAGTTTACCACGCAGTATTTTAATTTTAAAGCTAATTTTAACCAGGGAGTAAAATTAAGGAAGGGATCTGAACAGATGTGTTAAACTTACCAATGCTGGTGTGTCTTGTTGACCATTTCTTTTTGCGGAGGGGAGGGTGAAGGGGGAGGGAATGAGGTAATTTGCTTCATCGTAGTTCATGGTTCTAAAATAATTATCAATCAAGTTGAAGTATACATCTCTTTCTGAGTTTCCCAAAGTGAGTTTAGCTGGAGTGAAAAAAAACAACCCAAACCTTAGGATCAAGCTGTTATCCATGAGACCACAATCTTTTACCAACAAGTTACAATAGTTAGATTGCAACATTGAAATTAGTGTAGTGGAAACACACACACACACACACACACAGTGACACACATATTTTCCCTCTGGAGTTAACATCAGTGCCAACTCCACTTCCCTTGAAAATCCTTCAGATGAGACTATAATTACAAACCCAGATTTATACATGCCAACACATGCAAAACATCTTGCACACACATTACAAAACTTCATTCACATGGGGACTGGATGTTATTGTTAAAAAGCACAGGAGTGCTTATTTCATCCTAGCTTATTTTGTCCTAGAAATAAAGTAATAAACACACACACACACACACACACATACACACACACACACACACACACACACACACACGAAGACCTAACTTGGTTACCAGATAATTAGAATAAATTCAAATTTTCCCAACCTGTTAGGCTAGCTGTAGCTGTGTAGGCTATGGCAAGACTATGCCACCATCTGGTCTGATCAGTGCACCCCTTAGAGAGCTGTAGCTTAGTGCAGGCCCTAGGCTAATAGGTCTACTGTAGCATAACAGGCATTGTATAGGCCTAACTTTCCCGCTAAAGGTTATACTTCTGGGGTTAGCTTCCGGGTCACGTACTATCCTATAGATCGCGAGTCAGAAAAATGTTTGCTGGTTTTCACTTCGGTTTTTTTTAAGTATTAAAAATTGCACTTTTTACTTATTTTGGGGGTTGGTGCCATAGGTTAACACAAGGTAGAAATGAGAAAGCGGGAAATAATAATCAAATGAGGATTGCTTGTGTTGTTCCTATGGTGTTGACCCCAGCATGCATGTTCTGGTGAGGAAGCTAGCAGACGACAAAGGACTCAGGGAGTGGGGGGTAGGGGTAGGTAGAGTGTTTGATGAATTTTTTTTTAATCCAAATTTACTATCTATCAGATCTACCAAATCTGTTCGTACTGTCCTGAGTTTTGAGTCGAGGGCTAGTCTTTCACAAACTGTGTGTGTGTGTGGGGGGGGGGGGGGGGGGGGGGTGTTCTCCTGCGGATGCCTTAGTACTGCATCCAAGAGTGAATCATAAAAATAGAAGGGGGGGGGGGCCAAAACCTAACTGCGGTGTGTAACCAAAAGGCAGCATGAGTGTCTGTCAAGTCAAAATTTTTATTGGGGGTAAAAGATTAAGTTTATACAACTTTTTTGCATCCTGCCCTCACACACACACACACACAAAATCAAGAAAATTGACATATAAAAGCATTCAAAATACAATGTTCACACATGTTGAAAAAACAAAAATCTATGAAGAGAGAGAGAGAGAGAGAGAGAGAGAGAGAGACACTAAAACAATCAAGACAGTATAACATAAGTTCAATTCATACAGACAAATGAAGTAAAAAAATTTAAAAACAAAAACAACATAACAACAACAACTAAACAAGACTCACAAAACGAGATAAAACGAAACCAAGACAGTTTAGCATAAACTCAAGTCATACAGACAAACGAAGAAAATACAAAATAACAAAGGTAGGAATAACAACAAAGAAGCCACGTGTAAGATAGCCTTGAGTATAAAAGTGGACTTAAAATGTGTCCATCAGATGTTTCTTCAAGAGTTTCTTGGAGCTTACTTTAAAGAGATATGTAGATTATTCTACAATATTCTTTCTGAATAAGCAAGGCTTGACTTATAGAGATTGTTATGGGACCTGGGCAAAGACAATCTATTAGTAGGCTTGTTATTATTAACGGCCAAATTTTTCCACATTTTTCTTTGGGGCTTTTCCGTTTAATTTATTGTACATTTCGTCCACCATGTCCACCAAGCAGCGCCCCTACGACCCTGGCGGTTACGGGACCAGTAACAAGTAACAACATTTATAGACACTTGTTGAAATGCAGACTGTCTTTGAGTGTAAGAATATCTAATTCTTTGTAGTTGGAGGTGGTCAATGTATTAGGATTCAATCGGATTAGTTTAATAGATCTTTAATGTAGGAGGCTTATATGCTTTAGGTTTGCTTCACTAGCACTATCCCATAAGATTGAAACAAAATTTATAAGAGATAGAATAATTATGTGCGTGAAAGAATAGTTGTGATTGTAGGTTTAGAAAATGTTTGATTTTTCTAAGTTGATATAGTGTTACTGAGATTCGTTTTCCTAAAGTGGCTATGTGTTCTGACTAAGATAAATCATTGTCAATTACTTACTACACCTAGTACTTTGTGTGAAACAACTTCTTCAATTGTTTGTCCTTGGATAACTATTGGCACCAATGGAAAACACAATTTATGTCTTTTTTGCCGAGTCGTTATAAACATACATTTTGTTTTGTTTGCATTAAGAGACATATGATTGAGTTCTGTCCATTCAATAAGTTTATCAATATCTGCCTGCATATAATTCACAAGCTGGTTAGGATCACTGTTCCTACATTGAATTGATGTATCGTCAGCAAACATTTCACATGAACCATGAATATGCAGAGGTAGGCCATTAATATAGAGAAAAGAAGTGGTCCTAACACTGATCCCTGTGGTATACCATATATCACGGGTAATAAGGTTAATCTCCTGGGCCCCATTTTAACAAGCTGTTGACGATTACTGAGAAATAAATCTAAAAATGAAAATGCTTGGTTGGAAATTCTGTAGCATTTTAATTATTTAACGAGGAGAGAGTGGCTTATAACGTCAAAATCTTTAGCAAAGTTTAGAAAAAGGACTCATAATTTCACTATTATTGATATTCAAAAGAAATCGCTTGGTAAGTTGCATTAGGGCAGTATGACAAGAATGGTTTTCACAAAATCCGGACTGCTTTTCATTAATTAGATCATGGGTTTTAAAATGAGAATGCAAGTGAAATTGTACATGTTTTTTCTAATGGTTTCGATAGGACTGATAGTATGGATATTGGTCTACAATTAAATGGATTGGCTCGTCTCCTGATTTGCATAAAGTTATTACTTTTGCTCGTTTAAACTTCAATGGGGAATAATTCTTGTCAATACACAAGTTAAAGACATACGTTACTGCGGTTAGAGTATCAGTAGTAGCATATGCCCTGATTTTTAAAAATGATATTTTACTATCTATTTTGTCAAGGTCTCTTGATCCTGAGTGTTTTAATTTGAGTAAGCTATTAAGCACTTCTGTTGTTGTGATTGGGGGTATGACAAATTCAGAAGAAATGCTTTTTGATGAACAGTAATGTTTTAATTCTGCCAGCTTATTTGTTTTTATTCTATTATCAGAAGATTCAGAAATGTTTGCAAAGTGAGAGTTAAGGTTTTCTGCTGATATTTCTTTTATGAATTTTTGGGTGTTATGTCTTGAATTATTAGTCAAGGTATAAATGCATTTCCAAATCGTTTTTGGATTCTGGGCTGAAGACAGCAAATGTTTAAAGTATTTTAATTTGGGTTTGGGCTTAATTAAATTGACTTTATTCTTTGCTTTTTATATTCATCTTTTTGCTTCGATTTTACTAGATAATCTCTTAGATTAATTTCCTTTTCGATTTCTTTTGTTAACCATGTAGGTTTTATGAAATGTTTGTTTTCTTAGTAAATGGAGCATGTTCATCATAAATAGCTATAAATGTCTCTATCCAAAAATTAATAGCATCATCTGGATTTGTAATCTGATAAACATAGTCTATGTTTGAGCAGAGCATATCATTAATGAAGATTTTTTCAATTATCAAACTGTCTAAAGGGGCGATAAGATATCTCTCTGTGTCCTGATTTGGGTACCTTTATTCCTTTTTTCCGCCATG
>CM054147.1:62604487-62624487 GCA_028751875.1 Rapana venosa | reverse complement strand
TCTCTGTAGGTATTTTTTCTTGATTTTAAAAAGTCCTTTGACTATGTTGATCCTTCTTTCCTTCTGACAAACCTTTTTTTCTATACGACTATAGTCTATTCAAATAACCCTTCACTGATGCATTTTTTAAAGTTTCATTCCTACTTATCTGAAGAACACAGTATACATGTATGTACTTTATGATGGAAAAAGCTTCTCTCTTGCAGCCTCTCCACTGGTTGCCTGTCCCACAGAGGGTAAAATCTGTTATGAAAGTCTCCTCAGCACAGCACAGCACCCTCCTATCTCTGTGAATGTGCGTTTTGCTTTTCAAAAGAGTAGGCTTTTGTGTGCTGGTGGTAATGGATGACAAAATTTACAAAACTGCATACACACAGGGACTGGATGTTAAAAAGCACATGAGTGTTTATTCCATTATCCTCAAAATAAAAGAAAAAATGTATTCACCTGTACTTCTCACTCCCTCAGCTCTGCTGCACATAGCCCTGTGCTAACAAAAATCCTGCCTCTCTCACACACTTACAGAGTATGACTCTAGTGACTCTGTCATCTGTGTGTGTGTGTGTGTGTGTGTGTGTGTGTGTGAACTGTTATGTCAAATTTTTCAAGAGTATTGTCTTCAGTGTGAGCTGATACAAAAATAGAGAACAGATTTAGATACCAGAAATGGGGGATAGCCTAGTGGTCAGAGCATTGCGCTCATGGTCTGATGTCCAGGGATCAAGCCACCGATCCCCCCCCTCCCCCTCCCCCACCCAGGAGTTTTTTGTTTTCTTTTTTGTTCCCATGCTAGAGCTTTGAGATCCGCCAATGGCAAAATTTTGCTGAAATGCCATTTATGTGACCGTTTTCACCAAGCCCGTGGAGTTAACATCAGTACCAACTCCACTCCCCCCAAATCCTTCTGATGAGACTATTTTAAACCAATGTCCTGTGTACTAACGCACTCAGATCATCTTTCATGCATGTTAAACTTAAAACCCATTTCACCCTTTGGAAGTGGTGTGCTGGTAGGAATGAATAACAGTATTATATAAAAAAAGAGCATGCATATGAGCTTTGTGCTTACAGTTTAGACACCATCCCCTAAGTCTGAATGCAGTATGGCAGGCAAAAGTGGTTGCATATATATATGTTTATGCAAAATTTTACCATTTGTGAACCTTGGAGCTCTAGCCCAGGAACCAACAAAAAAAAAGCAAAAAGGCAGAAAGAAACCAGTGAATGGACAGGCCTAGAACTCAACAAAACCCTGAGAAAGGCAGAACAGAGAGAGGAATGGAGGGAACTGGTTGTTGAGTCTTTGAGGGTGCCCCCACGGTCGTCAGACTACGGGACAGATAGATAGATAGATAGATAGATAGATAGATTCTATTGCCATTGTAAGTATGCATTTGAGATGGGAACAGATCAGTCTTATTTTATCAGAGATGTACATCTTTTGTCTTATAAAGTCTCACTGCTGTAAATGTAATAACAAATCGAAACAGGCAGGTCGAATAGTATTCAGATGCAGGATAGAACATGCAACAAGAATGTAAGTTGGTATGAGAGCCATTTGTTTTTTAATGTCACAAAGATATAGATTCATAGCATAAACTTTTGCCTCAGGATATTTATGAGGCAGATCAATGTTTACATTATGAAAAATAAAATCTGATAACATGATGTGTTCAGCTCAGAATAGTTAAAGGCCTCTAATCCTGTAAAGTAGTTTTGCACTGATGGTTTATAATTTTTATCTGTACAGTGTACACTTAATTCATGCGTCTTTTGTTTTCCATTTTCAGGCCTATAGGAGACATGAACCGAACTGGAAATATTAGTGTCAGTATTGGGAGAGCAAACAGGGTGATCACTGCCGACACTGTAAATATAAATCAGAATCAAGCAAAATGTAAGTGTTTTTATTGATAATAACTGATCTTTTTATGATCATTTTTGTTTTAAAAGTAAATTTGCCAAGTTTTGCATATCACAGAGTATACAATCATGATTGTGAATGGTCAGGTTTTTTTCTTGTCTAATAACTTATCTTTTTATGTTCTTAATTCTTCATCATTTGACTTTGAGTAAATTTGCCAAGTTTTGCGTGTGACAGAGTAGCTCTAGATGCTTTCCTTGTGAACATGAAGCAGTATGCCTTATTTTGGGTGCAGATCTGTAAATGGTGCAAAGTCCTGCATGGTCTGCTTACAAGGCTTTGGCTACTTGTGCTTTTTTCTGGCAGTTTTGATTTTATGTTGAGGCATATTTGAAAACAAAACAAAACAAGCCCCAACACCTAACCTAACAACAACTGTTTCATTAAAGTTAAAGACTGCCCATTGCTCTGATAAAAACTTGTCTTTTGATGTAGAGCAGTATTGTATTGTATTGTATTGTAGTATAGTGTAGTGCAGTGCAGTGCAGTACTGTGCTGTGCTGTGCTGTGTAGTGCAGTTTAGTGTACTGTATTCTGTTGTATGCTATAGCATTGACAGTTGTGATAAGATTTCCTTGTGTGAAAATCAGGATGCTGTTCCCAGGGAAGAGCATGTCGCACAGTGCTACATTGCCACTCCCTCCCTCCTCTGTTCTATCTGACGCCTCGCTCCCCTACGACCTCACAGGTTATGGGACGACATCTTTTATATTATGATTAAAACAGCTTGCCTTAAGTTTGGTATGAATTATTTCAGAACTGATGCACATTGCTGTTCACAGCCTCTGGATGGTTGCAAAGACAGAATACTGTGAATGGAATGCCCTGGATACCTAATGCTGGGGTGTCCTTTGGTGACCTGCCTATGACTGATGGAGATGGCTCCCTCCGTGGAAGTCCACCAGAGCAGAGTTCCCCACCAGGTGCTGTTCAGAGTAGGTGACTGTAATGTGTGTGTGTGTGTTGTTATGTTGTGTGTGTGTGTGTGTGGTGAGTGTTGTGTTGGGTTATGTTGTGTGTGTGTGTGTGAGAGTGTGTGTGTGTGTGTGTGTTGTGTGATTGTGTGTGTTGTGTATGTGTGTGTGAGAATGTATGTGTGTGTTTTATTTACTTATTTTATTTTTATTTATTTAATTCTTTTATATCGAGTATAATGGAATAAGCACTTATTGCTTTTTTACATCCAGTCCCCGTGTGTATGTGGTTTTGTAAATTCTGTCATCTGTTCCCACCGGAACACAATGGCCTTCTTTTACGAAAAGCGGAACAGGATTTAACGTGTGCGCAAGATGTTCTGAATGCGTTCGCACACGGGGCCTTGGTTTATAGTCTCATCTGAAGGACTTTTGTTAAAAGTGGAGTCTGCACTGATGTTAACTCCAGGGGAAAATATCCCCTTCTACGGGAATCGAAACCAGGTCATCAGATTGCGAGCGCAATGTTATAACCATTAGGCTATCCCGTCCCCTGTGTGTCGTGTGTGTTGTGTATGTGTGTTGTGTGTGTGTCGAATGTGCTTGTGTGTTGTGTGTGTGTTGTGTTTGTGTTGTCTGTGTGTTGTGAGTGTGTGTTGTGAGTGATATCTTCAGTTTAACGTCTATTCACATTAAGTGAGTGTTTTGAGTGTGTGTGTGTGTGTGTGTATGTGTGTGTGTGTGCGCGTGTGTGTGTGTGTGTGTGTGTGTGTGTTGTGGTGTGTGTGTAAGTGTGTGTTTGTGTGTGTGATGAGTGTGTGAGTGAGTGAGTGTGTGTGTGTGTACTTTTTTGTTACAAGTGCATATGTGCTTGCCTCCACTAAGTATAGACCTAATGTTTAAATTTTGTTTTATCTATTTTATTTTGAGGATACTAGAATAAACACTCATGAGTTTTTTTTTACACCCAGTCCCCATGTGCATGCAATTTTGTAAATTTTGTCATCTGTTCTCACCGTCACACATGGCCTACTCTTCCAAAAAGTGGAGTTGGTTTTAACGTGTGTGGAAGATGTTCTTGCATGCATTCTCACACGGGGCCTTGGTTTATAGTCTCATCTGTGTGTGTGTGTGTGTGTGTGTGTGTATGTATCTTTCACATTGCACATTTTTGTTGCTGCTTCACATATTTTAAGTTTTTTGGTGTGGTTTGTTTGCAGTTCATCAGATGTTTCACCGTTAACAAAACATAAATGTATTAACTCTTTAAAAAAAATTAATACTTTGTAACAAACCGTAACAGGTAATGATGCGGAATTGTCGGCACCAGTCCAGTTAACCTTAGCGTCAGTCGAGGACAGCAGAGGCACGGAAACTGCTGATGAAGACAACGTTCAGCCATCCACACCTGCTGAGGCACAGCTGCCCCTCCCTGTTAATGTTCAGGAATCCACCGATTACGTGTCTGTCGGAAGAGAAAGAAGTAGGTGATTGTGATGGGCTTGTTTATTTATTTATTTATCTATTCATTCATTCATTCATTCATTCATTCATTCATTCATTCATTCATTCATTCATTCATTTATTTATTTATTTATACCACTTTTAGTCATGACAGATTCCTCTGTGTGAAATTCGGGCTGCTCTTCCCGTGGAGAGCACGTCACCACATGAGCAGCGCCGCCCATTATTTTTGGGGGGGTCTTTTTTCTGTTTGCAACTGTTTGTTTCCTTATCAGAGTGGCTTTTTTTTTTTTTTACAAAATTTTGCCAGGGACAACTTTCTTGTTGCCGTGGGTTCTTTTACCTGTGCTAAATAATTATGTGTAACACATGGGACCTCGGTTTTTTTGTCTCATCCGAAAGACTAGCACCCAGACCACCACTCATGGTCTAATGAATGGGGGAAAAGTTTCGGGCCCAAACGGGATTCGAACCACCACACACTTCCAACCCGGACTTTTTGCTTTCTAGGCAGGCGCGTTCCTCTAGACCACCGATCAGGTCCAATCCTTTTTGCATGGGTTCTGACAGATATGTTTGCTTGTTGAAGCGCTTGTGTGGATGCACACCTCCAGGACATGATAGACCATTCGATAATAACGTTATACTGATTTATTTTCTAACCTTGATGAATGCGTGCTCAAAAATCATCCAAGGGAAGTCATCCCCATTTATGAATACAGTTCACAACAGAGATTGTTTCCCTTGCTGAAAAAAAAAAAGATGTAGAATGAACTATCAAATTTTCAATACATTACAGTAATCACACTCATGTTTGTGGGACAAGAAGGAAGGTGGCAGGACGGTTAAGACGTTCACCTTTCTAACAAGTAAACCTAAAGGTTCTGGGTTCAGTTCTCAGCCTTGTCAGTTCTTCCCAGTTTGTCAAGAAAATCAAACTGAATATCAAAGTCCTTCGGATGATAAACTGAGGTACCGTGTGCGAATGCATGCAGAAATCTTGCGCACACATTGAAACCTGTTCCACCTTTCAGAAGAGTAGACCATTGTGTGCTGGTAGGAACAGACGACATTGTTAAAAACGCATGCACACAGGTGTCGTGTTTAGACACCATACCTGGAGTTGCAATGCAGCTACCTAAATGGTTTGGGGGGGGGGGGGGGGGGGGGAACGGTTGCATGCGCAAAAAATCTCACCATTGGTGAACCTCAGAGCTCTAGCCGAGGAATCAAAAGAAAGAATGGCGGGTTAGAGTTTATCATCTGTGTTTTGTGAAATTCACATTGTTTTGATTTGATCGTTGAAGGAAAGTGCTACTTTGACTCCATGACTGTTTTCGTTCCTTACCTGTATCTCTCTTTTACTAAATTGAAAAGTGTTAAGGGTGGGTGGGGGTGAGGTTGGGGGGGGGGGGGGGGGGGGGGAGGGAGAGCCTAGTGGTTAGAGTGTTGCGCTCATGATTTGACGGCTCGGGATCAAGCCACCATGGATGCAGATTTTTACCTTGGGGGTTAATGATGGTACTGACACCCACTTCCCCAAAAGTCCTTTGGATGAGATTGTAAACCAAAGCCTTGTGCGAGAATGCACACAGAACATCTTGCTCACACATTAGAAACCTGCTCTGCCTTTTGGAAGAGATTGTAAACCAAAGCCTTGTGTGAGAATGCACACAGAACATCTTGCTCACACATTAGAAACCTGTTCTGCCTTTTGGAAGAGTAGGCCATTTCATGAGAATAGGAACAGATAAATAAATTATAAAACAACAACAACACATGCACACAGGAGTCATGTTTAGACACCATTCCCAAAGTCAGAACACATCTACGGTAGTAGTGGGTAAAAACAGTTGCATATGCAAAATCTCGCCTTGGAGTTCTTTGCCGAGGAGCAAAAAAGAAAGAAAAAAAAAGAAGAAAAGTTGTAGAGAATTTTTTTCTTGCTTTCTTTTAAACAATTAAAAACATTTTTTTTGTTTATTATTAACAAACGGTAAACTGTTCCATAAAGAACACTATGTGCATGTTAGATTGTTTATATCATTGACTGTCGTGGCAGTCTTCTCTGCGTGAAATTGTAGGTGCTGATATTCATTTAAGAACAACTGAATAGGTTTTTATATTGTTTGAATTTTTTTCTTTTTTTCTTTTTGTTGTTGTTGTCTCGTTCTCTGAGTTGTGATGATTTTGCTGCCCAGGACGCGGTGAGCAGAACGAAGGGCCAGCAGAAGACCCCACTGCCATGTCGGAACTGAAGAACATGGTGCCTGAAGCCAATGGAGCTGAGGGCTATGCAGATGGTATGGCTTTGTCACCACCACTTCCACCTTCAAGATTCAATTCCTTTCACCCCTTTTGGGGGTATGGAGGATTACAAACAAATTCAACAGGAGAATAAACCTAATAGCAATACACCCGCAAGTAATATCAATACTAATAGGAACTGAAAAGCAAGAGTTTCGTTGCAAAATGATAAGCAGGTAGTGTTAAAGGCTTGAAGGTGAACTTGGCAAATAATGGGTTAGCCTCTGCAAAATGTAGGGTATCAACCATAAAGTATGTTTTTGTTCTCTGACATGGTATAGTAATGTTGTTGGAGTGTGTGTGTGTGTGTGTGTGTGTGTGTTTATTCTATTATTTATTTTATTTACTCTTTTATGTCAAGGATAATGGAATAAGCACTCATGTGCTTTTTTACATCCAGTATGCAGTTTGTAAATTTTGTCATCTGTTCCCACTGACACACAATGGCCTACTCTTCAAAAAGCGGAACAGGATTTAATGTGTGCGCAAGATGTGCTGTGTGCATTTGCACATGGGGCCTTGGTTTATAGTCTCATCTGAAGGACTTTTGGGGAGAGTGGAATCTGCATTGATGTTTACTCCAGGGGAAAAATCCCCTTGAACGGGAATCAAACCCAGGTCGTCAGATTGTGAGCACAATGTTGTAACCCCTAGGCTGTCCCATTGTGTGTGTGTGTGTGTGTATTTGTGTGTGTGTGTATTTGTGTGTGTACATGTGTGTATGTGTATGTGTGTGTAAGTGCCACTGCTTGTCTACTTACATGCACATGTGTGGATTGATATCACTGATATATGAAGGCTCGTTGTTTATAAGTATAGGAAAGGGTCTGCCTGAAACTGATATGTGACGCTCCACCACATTATGAATCACATTGCACCATGGGTCAATTTTTAGTTATTGACATGTTGTTAGTCTGTAATAAAAAGGGCTATTCAAAACAAAAAACTGAAAATCGGACAGTTCTATGAAAAGTTATTACAAATTGAAATGGTAGGTTGCAAGAAGTGACAAAATAAGAAACTGACAAGTTTAGCATTGTAAGAGGTGGTCAGAATGAAGGCTTGGGTATTTTTAAAACATATTGTAAAGCAAAAAGAAACAAAACTATGCCTTAATACTTCAGTACAAGGTAGAAGAATGGCTCTAGTTTCATAATCAATCAAAATCTCAAAATCAACAACCCGACCCCCACCTGCCTAAAATGGCTTCTGGCAGAAAAGTGAGTCAGGTGCAGTGCGACTCATTTCGTGGTGGAGCGTCACATTTGGTAACGCAGAGTTAACACACTGTTGTCTTGTGCAGACGAAGCACCGCAGTTCAGTTTTGAAGACACTGAGCTGAAACAGGCTCCGAGTTGTGACCGCGACGGGGATGATGACGATGGTCAGAACACGCCCCGCCACGCGACAGACATGGAGCCTGGTACGCAGAGCGAGAGCCCGGACCTGATGATGGACGGACCTGGATGGCCCTCAACGAACAGTCTGCCGTTTCCTGGGGATTCACAGTCCCTCGGTTCTCTGTGTAGAAGCCGTTCGTGGCACAGCATACCAGTAACGGAGTCTTCAGCCCCGATCCTCAGCAGCTGTGAGGACAGACAAGCTCCCAGTGGAGAAGATCCAGGCCCTGCTGGGTACGAACACGACAGTGTCCCTCCTGACGATGAAGACGACAGACACAGTGCAGCCGCGAATCACGAAAACGTGGAAGGGAGTCCTCCAGAGAGACTTCCTAGCAGCCAGGGGAGACAAGGCGAGGAAAGGGGAGACACTCTACACGGAGGAGAAGCGAGGAGCTCAATCCCAGGCCAGGATTCGGCCCTAGCGAGTCTGCAGATGGATGGTGGGGGTGAAGGAGGGGGTGGTGTGCGGAGGAGCACCGAGGAGGACGTGTTTGTGTTCCACCACAGGAAGTCGTTGGTGCAGGATGACAACTGTCCGGAGGTGGTGGTGGTGGATGTCTTGCCGAACCTGAGTGTTCTGGATGGGGGGGAAAAGGAGGGAGTTTTTCCAGGTAGAGTCCTACTGTTGGATGTGTGTGTATGTGTGTGTGTGTGTGTGTGTGTGAGACATTGTGTGTGTGTAATTGTGTGTGTGTGTGACATTGTGTGTGGGTAATTGTGTGTGTGTGCGTGCAATTGTGTGTGGGTGAGTGTTTGTGACTCTGTGTGTGTGTTTGTGACTGTGTGTGTAATTGTGTGTGTTGTAATTGCAGGGTTCGTACAAGTCTTAAAAAGCCCTAAAAGGCCCTGATTTTTGAAGATCCAAAATAAGGCCCCTAAAAAGCCCTAAAAATGAGATGTATTGCCCTGGAAGCCCTAAAAAGCCCTAAAAATGGGAATCATGAGTGACAGTTTCTGTTGAAATGTAGATTAAACAAATACACAAAATAAAACTTATGAGAAATGAAAGCAAGAAGGGTGTCCAAAGATCGTGATATCGCCGATAGAATGCCTGTCGTCTGCTATTCATGTCGCGTCACCTATTTTGCCAAGGGAGGTAATTTGCCTCCATTGAAAGAGCATATATACGCTTTGCTTTCACCAGTTATTTTTTACATGCAAGGGACTACCTACCCCTATGGTATGTCCGTAATTTGTTCGGAAAATGATGCTAAACTATGGAACTGCAATTATGAGTCGAAAAAATACCAGTTTTCTGTTAACTGTGCTTAAGTTCTTCTCTACGAGATTTTTCAATTTTAGCACAGCTGCACTGTGACTGTGTGCATGCGCAGTTTACAAAATGGCAGTCGGTGATACAGTCGCTTGTCAGAATGGGAAAACAATAAAACCTGTAGCCAGATCTATTCTTTATTTGAGGAGATTATCCCAGATTTCCTGCAGAAGTCATACAGAAACAAATCCAGTTCATAAGGCAAGTCAGAAATGCCAGCACTTTGCATATTTTCCACTGCTCAACGTGGTGGGTTCATTTGACTTTCTTTAAAATTTGCAACTTATTCAGTTATTGGCAGACTTGATTAAAAAAAAAGAACTATGGGGAGAGGGTGTGGGCATCCTTTTCAAGCCAGTGTTAGGCCTACCACTCGGTCTGCATTAACGATACGGGACTGTACATGTATTCATAGTGAAGAGAACTTGCGTCCAGCAACCTCTCTCTGTCTGTCTCTCTTGTGGATGCTTGTGTGCATGCGTACATGTGTGTGTGTATTTGCATGTGTGTGTGAATGCCTGCACGTACGCATGTGTGAGATTGAAATAAAGGAGCAGAATTTGGAAGAGGCACAGTGACTATGTGAGGGTATTGTTATTACCAGTTCTAGTACCCGGTAACCATCTGCATCTTTGATAAGGCAAGGAGACTTAGTTCACATCAGATGAAGTTTGAGGGATAGTGTCTTAGTTCACTTTGCTAGTTGTTTGTGAAAAGTCCTATTAAAATCAGAGACACTTATTTCAGTTTTCACTTTACTTGGTATTTCAAGACATGGAGACTTCCATCACACCATGACTTGATGTTTTATTGTGTGAGGATTTTAATTCATTGTGGTATCTATGATTGAAAGACATTTTATTCTAGAATTGAAGTTGAATTTGTGTCAATAATCAATATCCAACATGCAGTTTTAGACAAGGAGACTTTGCTTACATGAGTTTGAAATTGGTTTATCAAAGTAAACATGTACACAGGGTGATACTTTGATGCCCCGCGGCTTGGCCCTAAATTTGGAAATAAGGGCCCCTAAAAAGCCCTAAAAAGGCCCTAAATTTTCCCCCACAAAGTCTGTATGAACCCTGAATTGTGTGTGTGTATGAGTTCATTCATGTCTTTTATTGATGTCTGTGAGGAAAAGCACATTTTTCATAATCTCCCTGTGCTGCCGTGTCCATAGCACTGTGTGAACTGTTTCTTTGCATGACCCTCTCATTGTCCGGTCATAAGACCACATCGTGGTTCACAGTATGTTATGGTTCACATGCTGTGCGTGGTGACAATGACTTCAGCATGGGGTGAATAGTTATATTTAAAGTCTTTCTGGAAAAAAAGAAGAATGGACAAAGAAGGCAGAAAGTAGACAAGAGGGAGGTGACATATACAGAAAGTCCAGAAGGTGGGGGTGCTGTTTATACTGACAGGCCCCCGGCATCCCTACAGGGGATCCTTGGAGATGACGTAGACCTTATGACTGCAGAAAGCATCTGCTCTCAATGATGAAGTACTCTACTTCTGTCTGATTTGATCTGACTTCTCTCCCCGTAACTCCTTGAGGAGCCATTGGGGCTCTGCGCTGAAGTTTTCAGGCAGTGATTCGTGGGCAAGTTGAAGCTAATGGAGCCCATCACTGTCCTGGTCACAGAGTGCATGCTGGAGTGTTGTCCAGCCTCCCAGTCAAAAGCACAGTGCCCAAATCCAGCATAACTCAGTCAAGGATCCAGTCATCATCATCAATGCCTTTGTGCCTTATTGGCACGTAGGGCAGCAACAAATGTTCTCCACTCCTGTCTGTCCTGGGCCAGCTGGTTCCCCAGGTATGTTGGAAGGTCTTCAGCTCTGTTTCGACAGTTCGACGCCAAGTGTTCTTGGGTCGTCCTCGTTTGCATTTTCCCTCTGGTGTCCAGTGGAGGGCTGTTCGGGCAATGTTTCCCTGTTCCCGATGGCAGATATGCCCTATCCATCTCCATTGCCTATGCATGATGATGGTGTCCATGCTTTCCTGGTTGCAACAGGCAAAAAGTTCTTGGTTGGAGATCCAGGGCCCACTGATAAGATTAAGTTCAACACACCCCTTCCTTTTACCGTGTCCATCTCCAAGTGTGGTCAGTTCCTGCTATAACTAGCACCATCTGGGCTTGGAATGGAACGGAATAGACAGCAGCTGAAAATAGCTGAAAATGGGGGAAATTGACAGCTATGAAAGGTGGATGGGGTTTAACCATGTGTGCAAGATGTGCGTGACTGCGTGTGCACATGGGGCACTTGTTTGTTGTCTCATCGGAAGGATTCTCAGGGGAGTGCAGTCAGTGCTAATGTAAGCTCCAGGAGGAAGAATCTTCTTGGGTGGACACCAGTCTTCTTCACCAATCCATGAATCTCCAAGCCCCAGGTCTTCGACAACAATTCACTGCAGGCACAGAAGTGTATGTGAAAGTGAAACTGAGGTCATTATGAAACCAGAGCAACAGGGGCCACTGAAAAAAGAAAGTATGTGATGATTGCGTGATGGTCAGTGGTGGTGAGGAGGGTGTAATGAGGCTGCTAAGGAAGTACGTGTGCTGTGAGACAACTTGGCAGGGTTGTAGTCTACACTTTCTATCATGATGTATCCTGGCAGCAACCCTTCCCAAGAGATACAGACACCTGCAGTGTTAATAATAATAATAATAATAAATGGAACTTATATAGCGCTATATCTTGCAAAGACAAATCAAAGCGCATGCATTTGACCTAATCTTACACAGTCATACAACCAATGACAAATAAGCAATAGTTCAAACAGATATAATCAGGTAATTTATGCCTTGTTCTCAAAATTGTGTGTGGATGATGCTCAACTGTGTGGTCCCAGTCTTCCCATTGAGCCCGTAGCAAACTCACTTTGGGTAGGAACGAACTGGAGTCTCTCTCAGCGCTCCCTTACAGGGAGGGGAGTCATAGTGTCAGAGTCTGAAAATTGCTATGACTTTTATGGGATTGAAACTTTCAGCCAGGAACACAACGTTCTAACCATTGTATCATGGTGGCTTGTGTCTCTACCCCTTATTTCTGTTCACTGCTATGTATATCAATGAAAAAGCTTGTGTATTGGGCAGGTGGATGCTCCCAGCTGGTTCAGCTGAAGTGGTTGGGGTATTTTGACTTCGACCTCAGCCTGTGGAAGCTCGCACCGAGACCGCCCAGTTCCCCTGAGCAGACTGCCGCCCTGATCAAACACATGTGTGGCACTCTCAGGGACAGGGACATCAACTGCCTGAGGAAAGTGGTGAAGCAGCTCAAGGTGCAGCACTCCGTCTTTCTCCATGGCCTGGCGTGGGAGGAGGGGCTGGTGGTGTACCTGGGGCATTCCAATCCTGGCAAACGGGAGAACGGCATGAAGCCTCCTGCCAAAGAAGCCGTGCAGAGCCTGCTGCAGCAGCTGGTGTCTGACTGTGGGGTGGACCTGCTCTTCCAAGACCCTGTGCCCCTAGACGAAGAGGACACAGAGGACGGAAGACCTCCTGACCTACCCGAAGTGTTGACCCATGTCAGCTCCACTGAGCTGTGTGGGCCAGGCCAGAATCCTCTAAGTGGTAAGGATGCACAGGGGCCGTTCCCTGCACAGCCTCTGCCTGCAGACACCAGACTGCCAGACCAGAGGGGATCCAGCATGACGGAGAACAAAGCCAGCTCTCTGATTCATCAAGCCATTGAGGGCATAGTGAAAGAAGTATGGACTCAGCTGCCTACTGACATTCCCCACTCTCACCTGGGATTGACAGAAAACCAAGAACAGTTCAAACTGCAGGTGATGACCATTGTGGAGAGCGAAGCAAGAACGCTGGGGCGCAGAGTTGAGGAGCTGCAGAAAGAAGTGGAGACGTCCCGGTCTGAAAACACTGCCATGAGGCAAAGGCTGGAGACCGCAGAACAGAGTCGGAAAGAAATGACCCAGTCCATGCACCAGATGGTGACACGGCTGCAGGAACAGGACAAAGCCATAGAGGAGATGAAAAGAGCGGCCAGGCTGTCGGAGACACAGCAGAAAGAGAGAGAGACTGCTGAGGAGGAAACCAAGCAACACATGTACACCATGGAGGAGAGAATGAAACAGCAGATGAAAGTGACGGAGGGGGCAATGAAAGAGCAGGTGAACACGATGGAGGAGAGCATGAAAGAACAGATGAAAGTGATGGAGGAGAGAATGAAAGAACAGATGAAAGTGATGGAGGAGAGAATGAAAGAACAGATGAAAGGGATGGAGGCGAAGCTGAAAGTGATGGAGGACAGGAATCGTCAGCTGCAGCAGGACCAGGCAAGAAGTCTGGCAGAGAGCGAGGACAGGGAGAAGCAGAGCAGGGAGGAGCAGATGAGCGCACAGCTCAACAAGCTGAGAGAAGAGATTCAGGTATGTGCATGATGTATATATATATATATAATATAATATAATATATATATATATATATATATATATATATATATATATATATATATATATATATATATATATATATATACAGAGTTTTTGTTTGGGATGCAATCTGTGAAGTTATTTTTGTGTTGGGTTTTGATTTCATCCTTTTGTCAAAAATTCTGAAAGAAAAACAGATATAAGAATTTTTTTGTATTTGAATATGCTGTATGTATGCATGTAAGTATGTATGTATGTATGTCTGTCTGTCTGTCTGTCTGTGTGTTTGTGTCACTGTGTATAGTCTTTTTAGTAGTCTTTAGTTTTAATTCTTTCCACTTTAAGTGATACAAGATCCCTGTGTGTGTGTTCATTTGTTTGTTCATTCATTTGTTTGTTCATTCATTTGTTCGTTCATTCATTTGTTCGTTCTTTCATTTGTTCGTTCATTCATTTCCACTTGAAGTGATACCAGATCACTGTGTGCATATGTGTTCATTTGTTCGTTCATTCATTTGTTCGTTCATTCATTTGTTCGTTCATTCATTTGTTTGTTCATTCATTTGTTCGTTCATTCATTTGTTCGTTCATTCATTTCCACTTGAGTGATACCAGATCACTGTGTGCATATGTGTTCATTTGTTCGTTCATTCATTTGTTCGTTCATTCATTTGTTCGTTCATTCATTTGTTTTGTTCCTAGGCCAGACCTCCCAGGTTCACCAATGGGGAGACTTTGGGTATGTGACCATTTCTTGCCTGCCCGTGATTAAGGTAGCCGCATTCTGACTTTGGGGACGATGTCTAAACACCTACTCTTCTGAAAGGCGGAACAGGTTTTTAGCGCATGTGCAAGATGTTCTGCATACATTCACACGCGGGATCTCCGTTCACAATCCCCATCTGGACTTTCAGGAGTGGAGTCGCTACTGACGTTAACTTAATTTGGCAGAGTCAGGAAGGTTTGTTTTCACTGGTACTTTTTTTTCTTCTTCTTCTTCTTCCTTTTTTGTCATGTTTCTCCCAAGAGGAGGTTTGACATTTATGAGCCTTCTCCATCTTTCTCTGTTTTGAGCTTCCCCTCTGTTTATGCCCTTTCTCTAAATATTGCAATACAGGCACAGGTTTTGCTAGGTCTTCCTTTGTCATGTTCTTCTTCTTCCCTTTTCTTCTTTTCTTGTTCTTCTTCTTTTCTTGTTTTGTTTCTTGTTTCTTCTTCTTCTTCTTCTTTTCTTCTTCTTCCTTCTTCTTCTTCTTCTTCTTCTTCTTCTTCTTCTTCTTCTTCCTTTTTTGTCATGTTTCTCCCAGAGGAAGTTTGACATTGATGAGCCTTCTCCATCTCTCTCTTGTTTTGAGCTTCCTCCTTATTTATGCCCCTTTCTCTAAGATCATCCGCATTACAGGCAGTCCAGGTTTTGCTAGGTCTTCCCTTTGTGGTCACTGGTACTTTTTTCAATGGTTTAAACCACACACATCCATACATATGCTTTTTTTGTTTGTTTGTTGGTTTGGCCAGGGTATGCAGCAGACTCTGACACTGCAGAAGGCCCAGCATGGAGAACTGCACACCACTGTGACGAAACACCAACGTGTTTTCCAGCATCTCACAGCGGCTCAGCCAGGCATGGAATCCGCCTTGGCCGAAACAGCCCTAGAGAAAGAAGAGGAGAGGAGGAGGAGAGTTTGGGTGCTGTGGGGGGAGTGACGCCCACACGTAATGTGTTCTCCTCCGCCCTGGCCGAATCTGAGGAGACCACTTCCAAACTGCAAGGGAAGGATGAGGTTCGTGCTGGTCTTTGTTTGTTTCTTTCTTTGTTTCCTTGTTTGTTTCTATATTTATTTGGGTTTTTTGTTTCCTTGGCTAGAGCTTGAGTGAGATTTTGTTGATGCGACGGGTTTTTTGCCCACTATATGAAGTTTGCCACATTCTGACTTCAGGGATGTATGCTGGGTATGTTGGTGTTTCTGTAACCCACAGAATGCTGGCATGAAAAACATGATCTTTAATGTGCATATTTTATCTTCTGCTTGCGCGTGTGTGTCTGCTCTTCCCATCCCGTCCCATCCTGTCTCATCCCGTCCAGTCCGGTTCGTTTGTCTATCTATCTATATATCTATCTATCTATCTATCTATCTATCTATCTATCTATCTATCTCTATCTCATACAGACATACATTATACATACATGCATGCATACAAACATACATGCATACATATATATATATATATATATATATATATAATATATATATATATATATATATATATATATATATATTGTGTGTGTGTGCATTGATAATACACATAAAATATATTAATATGATAATAGGTGTTCAGTGAAGAAAGTTGACATTTTCATGCTAATGCACTACATATTGATACACTGATTTCTGCTGACCACACAGGAGAGGCAGTCCAATCAGATTGAAGAAAAGATTCACCCCATGGGAACGAGGGCTGGCAGTGATGCTGCACAGTCGCTGTCAGACAGACAGGGCGTGGCGGCCGTCCCTGCAGACAGAGAGGAAGGAGGGGAAGAGAGGCCGCCCAGGGATGACCTCAGTCCTGAGGTGGTGTCTTCACAGGGGGGAGCGCGGAGGTGAGACCATGGGGAAAAATTGTGGCAGCACAATGTACACTTTGTCAGAAGGAACGAGACTCTATTGAACATTTTTTTTTTTTATAGAACTGGGACTTTGTACGGTTCTTTTTGGAATGCTGTTGAACACTTGTTGAATGAAAAATGTCACAAAGTCAATCTCTTAAGATGTCACGAGAACTGGTAATTTTTGGAGTTGATCAGTATCTAGAAACGAATGATACATTGGATTTTATTTTAATGTTTGGTAAACTATTTAAGTGTTTAATGACTAGAAAAATCCCAAATATGTTTGTATTTCAAAACCAGTTAAAAGCTAGATGTGCAATAGAAAAATTTAATACAAGAATAAGTGGTAAATTGACAGACTTTCACAATGCTTGGAGTGCATTTGAACCAATTGTACTGGAAACGGATCAGACGTACGTGTAAGAAAATCTGACAAACTTGTGAGAATATTGCAAACTCATTGCTGTGATAGCTGTTTTCATTGAAGAGTTTGTTCACATCTATCCATAGTTGCTAATTGTTGAATGTCTCATGGCCTTAATGTTCCTATGTGTGCGTATGGTGTATTATATATGTAAAATGTTTGCTTTAAAAAAGAATATAAAAAAAAATGTTGTGGCAGCTGAATGGTGAAACTTTTTTCATTTCGTTCCTCGGAAAGAACTCTGAGATTCACCAATGGGGAGATTTGCTTCTGTGACCGTTTTTACCCCACCACCATGGAGGTAGCTGTATTCTGACTTGGGGGATGGAACTCTAGCCAAGGAACGAAACAAAAAGAAGTCCTGAGAGAAACAAAACCCCAGAAACAAAACTTTCCCCAGAAACAAAACCCCCAGAAACTAAACTTTCCCCAGCCACCTTGGTGTAGTGGTCAGCTTCCTGGCTAGAGAGTTGCTGGTTCAATTCCCCGCAAGAAGTCGTAGCCTTTTTCATTGATTGATTTTTTTACTCTTATGACCAGCATTCTCTTGTAAGGCTGATAGGGTAGGATCATAGCTAACCTGGCACAGGTGAGTCTTCAGGTATAGTTTTGAAAACATTTCAGTGTTTGAATATTTCAGAAAGAAGGAAGTTAGCAGGACGGTTAAGACGTTCACCTGCCTAACATGTAAACCACGAGGTTCTGGGTTTGATTCCCAACCTTGCCCTTTCTTCCCAGTTTGCGCAAGAAAATAGAACTGAATGTCAAAGTCCTTTGGATAAGACTATAAACTGAGGCCCCGTGTGCAAACGCACGCAGGACGTCTTGCGCTCATGTTGAAAACATGTTCCCTCTTTTAAAAGAGTAGGCCATTTTATGCCAGTGGGAATGGATGACAAAATCTTTAGAACCCCCCCCCCCCTCCCCCCCACATACACACAGGTGTCATGTTCAGACACCATCCCTGAAGTCAGAGTGTGGCTACCTAAACGATGGTGAAGAAAACAAACGGTCGCATACACAATTGGTGAACCGGGGACGGGATAGCCTAGTGGTTAGAACATTGCGCTCGCAATCTGACGACCTGGGTTTGATTCCCGTTCAAGGGGATATTTTCCCCTGGAGTTAACATCAGTGCAGACTCCACTCTCCCCAAAAGTCCTTCGGATGAGACTATAAACCGAGGCCCCATGTGTGAACGCACGCAGAACATCTTGCGCACACGTTAAATCCTGTTCTGCTTTTCGTAAGAGTAGGCCATTGTGTGCCGGTGGGAACGGATGACAAAATTGACAAAACCGCATACACACGGGGACTGGATGTAAAAAAGCACATAAGTGCTTATTCCATTATCCTCGATATATAAGAATAATAAATAAATAAATAAATAAATAAATAAATAAACCTTGGAGCTGTAGCTGAGGAAGAAAAAACCCCCCCCCCCACCCCCCCCCCAACCCAAAACAAAACAAGAAGTTCAGAGAGATGGTGACTGGACACTGTGTGTGTGTGGTGAGCGTGCGTACATGTGCGCGTGTGTATGTGCGTGCGAGTGTGCGTGTGTGTATATGTGTGTGTATATGTGTGTGTGTGTGTGTTTGCAGTAAAACCAGTCAGAAGGCGGTGCAGAGCGAGGCAGAGGCCTCACCGCCTGGGTCACAGACATCAGGCCAGAGTGACACTACTGCTGGAGGAGACAGCAGCCAGGAGAGGTACGTAGACGTAGCTTGCGCGTGGTGTGTGGGGGGGGGGGGGGGGGGGGGGGGGGGGGGGGGGGGGGGGGGGGGGTGGAGAGGGGGAGGGGGGGGGTAGGGGTGTGTGTGAGGTTGTGGGTGTGTGAAGGTTGGGGGGGGGGGGAGGCGGTAGGTGTGTTTGGGAGGGCGGAAATGTGGGTGGGTGAGTGGGTGTGAGGTTGTGTGTGGTGTGTGATGTGTGTGAGGGTTGTATGGGTGGGTGGAAGTGTGGGTGGGTGGGTGTGAGGTTGTGTGTGTGTGTGTGTGTGAGGGTTGTATGGGTGGGTGGAAGTGTGGTGGGTGGGTGTGAGGTTGTGGGTGTGGGTGGGTGAGTTGTGTTGGTTTGTGTTGTGGTGGTGTTTGTGTGGGTGGGTGGGTGGAGTGTGCTTGTGTTTTTGTGTGTGTATGTGTGTGAGAGAGAGAGAGAGAGGTGTTGTGAGGGTGTTTGTGTGTGTTTTATAATTTTTTTTAATTATTTGATTTAATCTAATTCTTTTATATCAAGGATAATGGAATAAGCACTTATGTGCTTTTTTACATCCAGTCCCTGTGTGGTTAGGGGATGGGATAGCTCAGTGGTTGGAGCACTCGCTTTCCCCCAGCCAAGTTAAGCAGTGTCGAGCGTGGTTACCAGTTGGATGGGTGACCGTTTGCGCGCCTTGGCTTCAGTACAGTTCCCCCAGTTCACCCAGCTGTAAATGGGTACCTGCCCTCTTTAGGGTCAGGGAAGGTAAAGCAGTGAGGGAGAGGAGATGGGCGCTGCCCTCAATATGCTGGCCCTAGAGAAGTGAGGCCTCTGACGCCTCGCTCCCCTACGACCTTATAGGTTATGGGACTCCTTTACCTTCCTTTACCTTTACCCTGTGTGTATGCGGTTTTGTAAATTCTGTCATCTGTTCCCACCGGCACACAATGGCCTACTCTTATGAAAAGCAGAACAGGATTTAACGTGTGCGCAAGATGTTCTGCGTGCGTTCGCACATGGGGCCTCGGTTTATAGTCTCATCCGAAGGACTTTTGGGGAGAGTGGAGTCAGCACTGATGTTAACTCCAGAGGAAAATATCCCCTTGAACGGGAATCGAGCCCGGGTCGTCAGATTGCGAGTGCAATGTTCGAACCACTAGGCTATCCCGTCCCGAGGTTGTGTGTGTATACAGTTTGTGCATATCTGCATGTATGCATGCATATTTACACGTGCGCATGCAGGCTTATGAATATTTGGATGTATGTCGAGGAGTTTGCATAAACACAGGCTGTTTTGATATTGTCAGACACTGTCACAATATTGTCTGTATTGTCTGTCTGCATTGAACTGTAAAATATGTAACTTGTTATGAATATATTATTTGCAGGCCAGGCAACTCGGATCCTTATGAAGAAACAGATGATGAACTTTGTAAGTGAAGTCTTTCTTCTGTGTGTGTTGAAAGTGCAGAGAAACAGCTTTCTGTAAAAAAATTGTTGTCAGACAGTCAGACAATGACTATTGCTGTCTGTCATATGAATGAAAATGCATTGTACTGCACATCTGGCTTAGGTGTGGGAGAGAATTGAAT
>CM054147.1:62571987-62599487 GCA_028751875.1 Rapana venosa | reverse complement strand
CTGGCTCGAAAGAACATACTTTTTACCTTTATAGAATATGATATTTTCAGTTTAACGTCTATTCACATTTAGTGATTTTAGACGGAAAATCTTTATAGAAGGTTATGAGATTATGCACAAGCTGCTTGCTGATTGTATACAGAGGGTTTTGAGATAATGCACGAACATAATTGCACAAACATTCCTATTCACTTGTCAGAGTCAAACTTTTGTTTTCAGATGGTGCATTGAATAAACAAGACATTTGCCTTTGTGTCTGTGCATGTTTGTGTCTGTATGAATGTATAATTTTTCAATCTTATTGGTGAACGGTTGCATGAACGTGAATGATTTGAATGCAAGCTCTTTGATTTGTTTGCTTTACAAGATTCGGTGGTATATAAATTCCATATATTATTATCATCATCATCATCATCATCATCATTCATCCTCATCCTCATCCTTATGATTAATAATAATAATAATAATAATATCATCATTATCATTATCATTATTGTCATCACCATTTGCCCTCTTCTGTCTGTGCGGAAAGTGAAAGACCAGATGATTGAGACATTCCTTAGGGGGGGCAGGACAGCTTAGTGGTTAGAGCTTTGAGCTTGTGATGTGTTGGTGTGACTTTGAGCCTCCACTGAGAGGCCCGTTTCAAGGGGATTTCCCCCAGGAGTTAACATCAGTACTGACTCCACTCCCTTGAAGGTCCTTTGGATGAGACTGTAAGCCAAGGTTCCGTGTACAAATGTATGGAGAAGAAGGAAAAGAAGGAGAAGAAGAGGGATAATAAGAAGGAGAAGAAGAGGAGGGAGAAGGAGAAGAAGAAGAAATTAACAAAGAGAAGAAGGAGAAGAAGAGGGAGAAGAAGAAGGAGAAGAGAGGAGGAGAAGGAGAAGAAGAAGAAGAAATTAACAAAAAGAAGATGAAGGAGAAGGCGGAGGAGGAGGAGAAGCAGAATTCTTTCGTGGACTGAAATATCACTGTCCTGTGTGGCCGTGCAGGGATTGAAGACCAGATGAACGAAATGGACCTGGAGGAGAACGTCGCTGTGGTGGCCATGGGAGGTCACGCTCATGTCATCCAGCACCTGACCAATGACCTCACGCTGGTCAGGGACGCCATTGGTGAGCAGACCCCCCCCCCCCCCCCCCCCCCTCCCCTCACCTCCCCCCCGGGTCACACATCTGGCGCTGAGAGGCCTGACAGGGAAATAATAGGATTATGTTTTTGATTTAGCAGGAGGAAATTTTGTTTGGTTGGATTGTTGTGAGTTTAGATCTGTATTGATTTGTTATGTGGCTCTGCTAGTTTAATGCTGTGGCTGGCACACAATGTGAGGGGACATGGAGAATTACGAAACAACCCCCTGTATGTATGTATGTACATGTTCCCTCTTCTGAGTGCTACCTCGGACTTTCTTGACCATAATAGTCAGCTGTATGTGTGTATGTCTGTGTGTGTGTGTGTGTGTGTGTGTATGTGTGTCTCTTATATCTGTCTGTCTGTCTGTCTGTCTATCTATCCATATATATATATATGTATGTATATATAATATATATATATATATATATATATATATAATATATATATATATATATATATATATATACATACATATATCTATTAAGCCATTCTTTAAAATTTTTTATTTAGGGGTACAGTCATTAACAACAAAGCAGCTTTTGATCGATCAGTTCTGATAATTCTGTCAGTTGTATCCTGAATAAAACAACCATGTAGCGTGGGAAACAACCAGAATGGCAAAAAGAGAAGGAAAAAAAATTCCCTAAAAAATTGTTGCCCCTCTTGTGTCTGCTGGAGTTTGCTCCTGCAAGCACCACCAGTTTCAACTCCTTACTTTACAACAGACATGTCTACCTCGTCTTTTTGGGACAGACTTTTGCATGTGTGTACTACTGGATCAGTGATTTTTTTTGTTTTTACCATGCCAGAGAACCCATGTTCCTGCTATAGTCAGTTGTAAGGAGATTATTTTATTTGGGTTTTTAGTACTTTTTTTGAGTTGTAAAATGTGAAAAAAAATGAAAAAACAAAATCATGAACCCTCCCTTTTTCTTTTTTTTTTTGGTGTGCTTTGTTTTGAAGAGTTTTGGAATAATTTAAAAATTAATAATGAAATAAGCTGTGGAATGTTCTAATATATCCATCACTGTTGAAGAATGTGAAAGAAAAATGTTTTTAGGTATGCACATTGTGTTACGTACCATATAATTTGTACTGCACAGCTGTCAGTTCCCTCACTTTCAGTTGCTGTTCATTCCGACCTATCCCAGCCCAGCTGGAGTCAGCTGGGGCTGATTATTGCAGGAACTGACCACACTTGGACTAAGTAAAAGGAAGGGGTGTGCTGAATTTAGCACTTTTGACTAAGTGATGTTGGATTGGTGGTATGGTTCTCTTTAACGGATGCTGATTTCATGGTACCCATACTGAATGAGCATCGTGCAGATGTCTGTTTCAGAATCCTTGACCCCAGAGAACTGCGGGGGTCGCTCTCCCTTCATGCAGGCGTTGATGGTGTGTCTCGCCGCCAACAAAGGTCGAGGTCAGTCATATACATGCTGTCAAATTCTTGGGGTTTTAATTAACTTACTTGAGGCTGGCAGTTATTTCACTTTGCCAGTGCTGGCCATTAGTATGGAATAATGATAATAATTAAAAAAAACACCATTGAAAAGTGTGGGCTCTTTGTCTTGAGTGAGTAAAAGGGGTGTTGAATTGATAAGCTGTGGCTTTGATTTTTGAATATTTACTTTATACTTTTCATCATAACATAATTCTTTTGACACTTTTTTTGGCCACAAACAGATCGATTCTTATTGCAAAGCAGACCTGCATTGTGACATCTAAGAATGATTTTAGTTTGAGTAATGATGTTTTTGCTTTCTCTTTTTCTGTTTTGATGGAATACTATATATTTCTTCTTTATCTGTGTTCCTCAGCCAGAGCTCCGAGGTTCACCAATGGTATTTTGTGTATGTGACCACCGTTTTTAACCCACCATTAAGGTAGCTGCATTCTGACTTCAGGGATGGTGTGTAAACATGACACCTGTGTGCCTGTGTTTTAAAACGTTTGTCATTCATTCCTACCGGCACGCAGTACCCTAGTCGTCTGAAAGGCGGAATATGTTTTGAATGTGTGTGCAAGGTGTTTAGTGTGTGTTTGCACTTAGGGGCCTTGGTTAATAGTCTCATCTGAAGGACTTTTCGGGGAGTGGAGTCAGCACTGATGGTAAAATTGCCCAATACAGGCGCCCCTGTGATGGCTCCATCCCAGGCTGACAGATCAAGAGCATTGCTCTAACCACAAAGCTATCTGCGCATTGTTTCAGATTGTCAAGTTTTATAAAACTGAATCGAGTTGAGATATATATATATTTTTAAAAATTCAAACCACAGAACATAGAATCAGTGCAGTAGTATGTTTATGATCATTGTTGATTAACTTTCTGTAGTATGTTTATCATCATTGTTGGTTAACTTTCAGTAGTATGTTTATCATCATTGTTGGTTAACTTTCATACACCTGATCATCATTGTTGGTTAACTTTCAGTAGTATGTTTATCATCATTGTTGATTAACTTTCAAACACCTGATCATCATTGTTGATTAACTTTCAAACACCTGATCATCATTGTTGATTAACTTTCAAACACCTGGTGTCACAGGTGGTGTTCTGAACATTGCGGGGGTGTACAAGGTCCGGCCGCGCATCATCTTCATCACAGACGGCTGTCCAACAGATGAAGCAGTTGAGACAGGGCCTGATCTGCCCGGCAACATCAACCAGGTAAGCAGTCCCCTTTGTCTACTAAACGTCAGACCTCTGTGGTTTTGTCTGCTCTCTTTTCAGGATTTATCGCTGCCATTTTAAAATTGTTTTTTTTATCTCTACTTTCATCTATCGGAGGTCAGATCTCATAGTTTAGTGTACTCTATTTTTAGGATTTTACGTGGCCATTTTTTTTTCTCTGCTCTTGCTACCAGAGGTCAGATCTCGTAGTTTTGTGTACTCTATTTTTAGGATTATCAGCAGCCTTTTTTTTTGTTTTGTTGCTTTTTGCTATCTTCTCTCTGTGCATTCCTTTACTGGTTGGCGTGGGTTGTGCTTGGTCTTCTCTCTTGCAACTTTGCAGGAGGTCTGCCCGCTGGCCTCGGCCATTACATTCTGACTTTAGAGCTAGCAGCTCATTTTTTGTACATAATGCATGCTGGGTATGTTCATGTTTCCATAACCCTACAAAACGCTTACAACTGGGAATCACCGTGAGTTAGGAAGTACACAGGATGAGAAGTTTTCATGTATGACTATTTTCAAGTACCCCACCACATAGGCAGCCATACTCCAACTTCAGAGGATTTTCTCGTTTTAAAGGAAAGTGCAAGTTGTTATGCTAAGAGCTTGTCATGGCTGAGGACAATCTCCGCATAACATTCCACAACATAACAACATCTTAATGTGGGCCTAGGCACTTAGCTTGCCAACATCATTGACATCAGCAGTCTGGGAGGGGTAAAGGAGATCGTAGAACTTGGCAGAGACAGAGGGAAAGATGGTAAATCCTGGTTTTTATTTATTTTATTTATTTATTTATTCTTTTATATCGAGGATAATGGAACAAGCACTCATGTGCTTTTTTACATCCAGTCCCCGTGTGTATGCGGTTTTGTAAATTTTGTCATGTTTCCACCGGCACACAATGGCCTACTCTTCCAAAAAGCGGAACAGGATTTAACATGTGCGCAAGATGTTCTGCATGCGTTCGAACACGGGGCCTTGGTTTATAGTCTTATCCGAAAGGTGGCATTGTGTGCAGCTCCTACTAACGACAGCCACAAAGAGACAGTTGAGTTGAGTTGTTGATTTTTAAATTTTGATTTGTGAGTTTTTAAAATGTGTACTTATGTTTTCAGACGAAGTTTTCTCTGGTGAACCTGCTCTCTCAGCTGTCTTCCAAGAAACAAAAGACCATCCCCAGACCCATCAGTTGGGTGCCCATCGGACACAAAGCAGACACGGTGAGATGAAGATAGATTGGGGTTTTTTTTACTTTTAAAAAAATTTAAGTTTGGAGTTCAGTGCAGTAATTATAATATGTACAACATAGTGCACAAGTTGGTTAAAAAAAAAAAAGTTTGGAGTTCGGTGCAGTAATTATAGTATGTACAACATAGTGCACAATAACACAGCACAACACAGTGTAACGTAATGTGACGGGGTGGTAAGTAGATTACCTCCCATGCGGTCAGAGTCCTGTCACAGTATCATGTTTTTTTTCCCTGTTCCTTCCTCAGCTTTGAGCTCTGAGTTCACCAATGGTCAGACCTTGCATGTACGGTTATTTGCCCCCCATCAAGGTAGCCACAGTCTGACTTTAGGGATGATGGCTAAACACGACACTAGGGTGTATGTGTTTTTAAACAAATATGTTTTATTCCGTTTCTGCTTGTATGCATTGGCCTACACTTACGAAAGGTTATAACGTGTGCACAAGATGTTTTGCGTGTATTCATACATGGGACCTTGATTTATAGTCTCATCTGAAGGACTTTTAGGGGAGTAGAGTTGGTACGAATGCATGCAGAACATCTTGCGCATGTGTTGAAAGATGTTCTGCCTATAATACAATAAACACTACACAGTTCGGTACAACACAAAACAATACTTTGCAGTTCAGTGTGGTAATTACAGTATTACAACATAGTGCACAACAACACAACACAGCCCAACATAATGTGACGAGGCAGTAATGAGATTACCTCCCATGCGATCCAAGTCCTGTCGCAGCATCATGTTTCTAAATCGGGACACACCTGTAAATTGTGCGACACTCTGTTTCGGTGGGTGGTGGTTTAAACCTCTCCTTTGCATACACTTCGTCTATGCAGTGAAATGTGGAATTTAAGCCTCCTCTTTTTTAGAGGCCACATCCTAACTGTTGTGCAGAGATGGGACATTACAAATGTCCACTCTGTTAAAAATATAAATAAAGATGTCTCATAACCCAAAAGGTTGTCAGAGACCTCACGTTGTGCAGAGATGGGACATTACAAATGTCCACTCTGTTAAAAATATAAATAAAGATGTCTCATAACCCAAAAGGTTGTCAGAGACCTCACGTTGTGCAGAGATGGGACATTACAAATGTCCACTCTGTTAAAAAAAAAGTAAAGGTGTTCCATAACCCAAAAGGTTGTCAGAGACCTCACTTTTCTAGGGGGCCAGCATATTGAGGGCGGCGCCCATCTCCTCTCCCTTGCTGCTTCACCTTCCCTGGTCCTAAAGAGGCAGGTACCCATTTTCAGCTGGGTGAACTGGGGGACTGTACTGAAGCCAAGATGCGCAAATGGTCCCCCATCCAACTGGTAAACATGCTCGACGCTGCTTAACTTGGCTTGGGGGAAAGCGAGTGCTCTGACCACTGAGCTATCCCGTCCCCTACTTTGTTACAATAACATAATCCAGCTAAACACGGCACAACACAGCATAAAGCAACACAGCAAATAAATGTTGTGACGGACAAGTGATGTGCTGTGTCTGGTGTCATGCTCCAGGTGTTCATGAAGTCTCTGGCTGATCTGGCTGGTGGGGAGCTGGTGATGCCTGAGGACATCCAGCACCTGTGTCGCTACTACAAAATGCAGGTGTGTGCAACACTGCCCACGTCTTACAGTAAAATGCTCTGTCTCTGTCTGTCTGTCTGTCTCTATGATAATAATAATAATGATAATAATAGTGTGTAATAATAATAATAATGTATGGAATTCATGTAGCGCTGAATCTTGCAAAGGAACAAATCAAAGCGCTTACATTCAGATCATTTACACTTATGCAATCATTCGTGCTTACAATAAAACGATATCAATATCACACACACACACACACACAGACACACGCACGCACGCGCTCACAGCATGCATATACATGGTGATGGAGATGGGGGTGGCCGCTGAAGAGTAAGGATAGATAATGTGGAAGGGAAGATTTTAGTCAGGAAATAAATGTGTTTTGAGGCTGGATTTGAAAGTATGGAATGTAGGCTTTTGGTGAAGGGACAGAGGGAGGTCATTCCAGATGGATGGACCACAGACAGAGAAAGAGCGACGTCTGTGTGTCTGTTTGTCGGTCTGTCTGTCTGTCTCCCCTCTCTCTCTCTCTCTTCTCTCTCTCTCTCTCTCTTTCTCTCCGCCCTCTCCCCTTACCAGGTGGGGTGTGTAGTGTCAGGTCTTCTCCTGTGCTTGTAGCCTCTGCATTGGCTTCAGCTGACACATTCCGACTTCAGAGCAGTTCATGTTCTTGTACAGGTTGCATGCTGGTGTTTCTGTAACCCACCAGCTGCATACATGTTCCTTGACTAGAGCTTTGAAGTTCTCCGAATGGTCAGAGTTTGTGTATGCGACCATTTCTGCCCGCCATGAAGGTAGCCGTATTCCGACTTTGGGGATGAGGTGTGCATATTTATTTTCATTTTATTTATTTTATTCTTTTATTTCGAGGATAATGGAATAAGCATTCGTGTGCTTTTTTTTTACATTCAGTGCCCCTGATTATACAGTTTTGTAAATTTTGTCATCCGTTTCTTGCTGGTACTCAATGGCCTACTCTTCCGAAAAGCGGAACAGGTTTTAACGGGTGCGCAAGATGTTCTGCGGGAGTTAGCACACGGTTTATAGTCTCATCCGAAGGACTATTGGGGGGAGTGGAGTCGGCACTGATGATAACTCCATATTTCATCTTGTGCATGTATATAAACACAAAGGAAATAAAGGCACTGGCAGGTCTGCACTTGAAGTTGACCTGGAAGATCGTAAAATTCCCCACCCCTAGTTCAGTAGACGCTGCCAAAATTTGAACCCACGACTTCATGGCACCATTGGATTGAAGTCAACTGGTCTTAACCACTCGGCTATGGCATCCGTCAGTGATGCCTTTGAGTGTAGTGATTCTTTTTCCAGCAACTGTTTTTGAGTTTGTGTTGCATCTTCATTTTGTGTAGTTGGCTGAAAGGATTAAGAACAATTTCAGGTCCCCCCCCCCCCATCCTCCCCCCTACCCATACAAAGCAGGTCAGTGGATTTGCCCAATTAGTGGCTTTTTTTGTTCTCTTTGAAATGTTGACATTCGTGACAAGAGTTTGTGTTTGCTTTTTTTGTGTTTATTCTTCATGACATATTTGGATTTGTAGGGACTATTAACTTGTTACTTGTTGCATGACTGTGTAAGAATCGGTTGAGTGCAAGTGCTTTGATTTGCGTTTGCAAGATATAGTGCTATATAAACTCCATTTATTATTATTATTATTATTTATTATTATCATTATCATTATTATTATTATGATGCATGTTTATGTTTATGACAAGTGGGTCAGTGGTTTAGAGGTAAAGCACCCGTCTAGAAAATGGAAAGTTGTGGGTTTGATTCCAGTTGCAGCCCGAATGATCCTCGTCCACTAGACCTTGAGTGGTGGTCTGGATGCTAGTCTCTTTGTTGAAGTAATAGACCTAAGTCCTGTATGCACACACACACACGCACACGCACGCACACGCACACGCACACACACACACACACACACACACCACACACACCACACACACAAATCCTCGTCTAATATCACTTAGAGTGAACAGACGTTAAATTGAAGACAACAACAACAACACACAAATCCCTGTTGGAGCTCTAGAGAAGGAACAACAACAACAGAAAAGAAAAGCATTGCATTTTGATGCTGTGGAAAAAATCGGGACCACCATTAGAAAAAGAAAGCAAGGTGCTTCCCTTCATTTGGCCATCTGCTGCTTTATTTGAAAACTGAAGATGGTTAAATTCTAGAGAGTGTCTACCATCTGCTTTGATAGACAGGCACGGGTGGAGAGAGTCATGGGTGTATGATCATGGTCGAACGAGTTGTAATAGTAGTGCAGTCTTCAGGTTTGTGTTTCTACGATATGTCTTTTGCCCTTAAGGGAATGGCTGCAAACCAGTACAGTCCAGTACTATCCAGTACAATTCAGAACAATTCAGTACAATTCAGTACTATCCAGTACAATTCAGTACAATTCAGTACAGTAGAGTACAATACAGTTCAATACAGTACAATACAATATAATACAGTACAATGCAATATCATACAACCTGCGTGTGTTCTCACATGACACCTCAGTTTATAATCTCACCTGCACGTTTAGCGCGAGTGGAGTCGGCACTGATGTTAGCTTCAGAGGAAAAAAGCCTCTTGAATGAGATTTGAACCTGAGTCAGCAGACCACGAGCGCATCCCTCTAACCATCGGGCTATCCCGCCCCCCAGTTATGACTGATGTGTGTCTTCAGCAACTGACTGGCCGGCTGCTGAAGATGGTGAAGAAGCTGGACGAGGGCGTGGATCAGAACTCCAGGATCAAAGACTTGCTGAACGCCATGTGTTCCGACTCCATCACTGACGACGAAAAGGTAAATATACTGAAAACGGAGATGTCGTTTTGGCTTCCAGTCTGGTCTGTCTGAGTGTCTGTTTGTCTGTCTGTCTGTGTGATCAATTCTTGTGTATAGATTTGAGTGCTTATTCCATTATCCTCGATAAAAATTGAAATAAATGTCATCTGAGCGCTTTGATTTAATGCTTTACAAGATTCAGCGCTATATCAGTTCCATACATTATTATTATTATTATTATTATTATTATTATTGTTGTTGTTGTTCTTGTGTGTGTGTGTGTGTGTGTGCATGCGTGTGTGTGTGTGTGTGTGTGTGTGTGTGTGGTGTGGATGTTTAAAAATATGTTACTCTCTTCTTTTTAATTTTTTTTTCTGACAGTCACTCTTTCTTTCTCTCCCAGCCTCTCATTCTTTTCTCTTCTGTTATCATCTTGTAACTTTAAGAATGCCATCACCTTTAAAAAAGCACCAAAACCCTGTGGCTGGAGTGTTTGATGTCAATTCAATCCTGACTGTCATGTTGTTTATAGCCCTGCTGACCACAGAGGCCATAACTTATCAGGGCTATCATCTCGACAAACTTGTCAACTTTTTTCCCTTTAGAAACCTGGTTGTCTTCCCATGATTGGGAGTTTTGTCATTCTATCAACATAAAACATAGTTTTGATAATAGTTATATTCTCGATATATTTTCCTGTTAAAAAAATGTATGCTGGGTTTTTTTGTTTTTACTTTTTTAATTTTCGTTTTGCATTCACAAAAAAGATACAAATGAATATTTCTAAACAAAACAAAATAAATGAAGAGAAAGTACATATACAATTCTTTTCATAAACAAGTGATACTAACTGCTTTTCAAGTACTTAATCAACCCAAAACAAACAAACAAACACACACACACGTTTTTGATGCTACATAAGTTAACATAAATGCATCACTGTTTTTTTGGTTGGTTTTTTTGTTTTGAGGAAGGTGTTTTTCTTTCAGAATCTGTAGATAGTTCCTGGAGTGAAACAAACAAAGCCAACAATTATTGCCTCCCCTGGTCTGCACATTTTTCCATCCCAATTTGGGAGAGACTTTGTCTGATATATAAGGCCTGCATCAGACCTGTTCTCCTGTATGGCTCGGAGACGTGGGTTTTCACAAAAACCGTCAAACGTTTGTTGAAGAGCTGTGAAAACCGAATGCTACGCTACATGACAAAGATCAAATGGGAAGACAGGATCACAAATGAAGAGCTATGGAGAATGTGCAAAGTTGATGATCTTAAGTCTGTAGCTAGTACCAATAGACTGCGCTGGTTTGGTCACGTTCAGTGGAAAGCAGACCACCACATCATAAAAAGAGCAATGAACTTCGTAGTGGATGGAAAGAGACCAAAGGGAAGACCTAGCAAGACCTGGGCTGCCTGTATTGCGGATGATCTTAGAGAAAGGGGCATAAATAAGGAGGAAGCTCAAAACAGAGAGAGATGGAGAAGGCTCATCAATGTCAAACCTCCCCTGGGAGAAACATGACAAAAAAGGAAGAAGAAGAAGAATTTGGGAGGGATTGGTAATATCCCTAAAAGATTGCAGAACTACTTTAGTTTTATTAGTATCTTGACACCTGTAAATTGTGGGTCCACAGGTTTATGTGCTCAATGAAAAAAACATGTGTGTGTGTGTGTTTAGAATCTGTTAATCTTTTGTGAATGGTAGCGTGTGTGTGAATGATTTGAATGCAAGCGCTTTGATTTGTTTGCTTTTCAAAATTAAGTGCTAAAAAAAAATCTGTATCTTGTTATCATCATCATCATCATCATCATCCTTATCGTCATCATCATCATCACCACCACCACCACCACCATTGTCATCATCATCGTCGTTGTTGTTGTTACAATAATAATAATAATAATAATAATCTGATATGTATGTTGACATGTCAACAGGACCAGGTTGTGGACTCAGTGAAAAAGCTGATGAAGGGGCCTGAAGAAGAGGAAGACCCTCAGGCTGATGATTTTGATAACGTGTATGAAGATGAAGGTAAGGTGTCTGCACGTGTGTGTGGTGTGTGGTGTGTGTGTGTGTGTGTGTTGGTGTTGTGTGTATGTTTATTTTTTATTTTTACTTTATTTTAATTTTATTCTGTTATTTCGAGAATAATGAAATAAGTACTCATGTGCTTTTTTACATCCAGTCCCCATGTGTATAATTTTGTCATCTGATCCCATCGGCGCACAATGGCGTACTCTTCTGAAAAGTGGAATGGGTTTTAACATGTGCACAAGATGTTCTGCGTGTGTTCGCACATGGAACCTTGGTTTATAGTCTCATCCGAAGGACTTTTGGGGAGAGTGGAGTAGGCACTGATGTTAACTCCAGAGGAAAAATCCTCTTGAGCAAGATTCGAACCTGGGTCAGCAGATCACGAGCACAATGTGCATGCGCATTTGAAAATGAAATGGAAGTAATATTGAACGATAATAATGAATGTGCTCAATAAAAAGACATAGCTGAACACACATAACACACACAAACATCCCTTCCCCCCACCAAACACACACATACACACAAAACACACACAACCACACACAAACACACACATACATGCACTCCCCCTCCCCACATACACACACACACCCTCCCCCCACATATACACACACATGCACCCTTCCCCCCCCCACACACACACATACACACATACACCCCCACACACACACACACACACTTACCCCCCCCCCCCCCCCCCCCCCCCCCCCTGCCCCCTACCCCACACATACACACAAACACTAGCACAACCCCCCCCCTCCCCCCAACCCTCACTCCCTGTCCCCCCCCCCCCCCCCCCACACACAACCCCCCCCCACCCCCCCCACACACACACACACTTACCCCCATCTACCCTCTCTCCCTCCCCACCCCACCCCACCCGGATTCATCCTAACTGATGACAACGAAGCTGTTCACCTGGGTACACACAGGCAAGGTACAGAGCGGCACGCTGCTGCCTCTGGGGGCGCGCGTGGTGAGGGGACCGGACTGGAAGTGGAAAAACCAGGACACAGACAGCCCAGGCACTGTCATCCTGCATAACAAGATGGACAGTGAGTGCCGGGATGATTGTCATGCCTGCGTGTGTGTGTGTGTGTGTGTGTGTGTGTGTGTGTGTGTTTGCTTGTGTGTGTGCTTGTGTGTTTATTCATTTATTTATTTATTCATTCTTTTATATCGAGGATAATGGAATAAGCACTCATGTGCCTTTTTACATCCAGTCCCTGTGTGTGTGTATGCGGTTTTGTCAATTTTGTCATCTGTTCCCACCGGCTCACAATGACCTACTCTTCCGAAAAGCGGAACAGAATTTAACGTGTGCGCAAGATGTTCTGCATGCGTTGGAACATGGGGCCTCGGTTTATAGTCTCATCCGAAGGACTTCGACATTCAGTTCGATTTTTTTTTGTCAAACCGGGAAGAAAGGGTGAGGCTGGGAATCGAACCCAGAACCTCACGGTTAACTTGTTGGCAGGCGAACGTCTTAACCATCCTGCCACCTTCCTTCTATGTGTGTGTGTGTGTGTGTGTGTGTGTGTGTGTGTGTGTGTGTGTGTACTTGTGTAAATCATTTGACTATTGAAATTTTATTTCATAGATTTTGGTCTGCACTATTGAAATTTTATTTCATAGATTTTGGTCTGTTTGTGATATTTGTTTGTTTAAACTATTGATTGTTCGTCATTGGGTTGCATGACTGTAAGATTAGGTTGCATGCATTCCCCCGAGGGGATGCTGGGGGCCTATCAGTATAAATAGCATCCCCACATTCTGGAAATTCTGTGCTAGAAATTTCCTCTTTTCTATCACTCTCTTTTTTTCTGCCTTGTTCCTTTTCTTCATGTCACCTCCTTCATGTCTATTTTCTGCCTTCTTGGTCCATTCTCCTGCCTTTTTTCCAGAAAGAACTTAAAAGGTAACTATTCTGTCTTGTGCCGAAGTCGGATGCGCTGGGCCTGACTTGTCAGGCGCTTAACGGCAGCGTGACACATTTTCGCTCATATAACAGACAACAATAGTTGCTGTCTGAGCGTTCGACGAAGAAGAAGAGGGTTGAATGCATGCGCTTTGATTTGTCTTTTGCAAGATATAGCGCTATATAAGTTCCATTTCTTCTTCTTCTTCTTCTTCTTCTTCTTCTTATGCTTGTGTGTGTGTGGGAGGGGGCAATGGGGGAGGGGTGGTGGCTGTGTGTGTGTGTGTGTGTGGGGGGGGGGGGGAACTCTGTGTTTGTAGGGGGGGGGTAGTGTGTTTTTGTGTGTGTATGAGGGAGATTTTGTGTGTGATTGTGTGTGTGTGTGTGTGTGTTTGTATGTGTGCATGTGTTCATTTTTTGGTTAATTTATTCTATTCTTTTATTTGAGTGTGTTTGTGTGTGATGTGTGTGTGTTTGTGTGTGTTAGTGGGGGGAGATTGTGTGTATTTGTGTGTGTGGAAGATTGTGTGTGTGTGTATGTGAGCATGTTTCACAATGTAGCATAATGGATGCTACAGCTGAGTGTTCCACTTCAGTGCTGGGGGTCCATGAAGTGGTGGGTTTGAATCTCAGAGGCATCTGGTGAATTGAGGGTCAGGATTTTTACGATCTCCCAGGTCAGCTTCAAGTGCAGACCTGCCAGTGCCTTACTTCTCTTCATGTACATTAAACACACGCAGAAGTCCAAGTATGCTTGTTAAAGATCTTGAAGTTCATGTCAGTGTTCAGTGGGTTAGGGAAAAACGAACATACCCAGCGTACATCCCCAATGTCAGAATGCAGCTACCTTCATGGTGGGCAAAAATGGTTGTATATGCAAAATCTCGCCATTGATGAACCTTGGAGCTCTAGCCAAGGATAAAAAATCCCCCTTCCCCCCCCCCCCCCAGTATTATATAACACCTACAGAAATGCATGGAATATCTTCTCTTCTTTACTCCACTCCTCGACGTGCCACTAGTACACTGCAATAACTCTTTCCTGCAGTACATCTTAGGCAAGGTGATTTCTGACTAAGCCCATCCCTACCCAAGTGACAGGCTGCATGCTGGGTATGTCTGTGTACACAAGGTGTTACATGTGGTACAGCATGCTACACAGGGGGGCCAGGTTTTCCATTCTCACCTACAGAACTTGGGAGGGAAGGGGAGTGGAGTCAGAACTCACACTGAAGTCAGATGTGCTGGGCCTGACTTGTCAGGCGCCTAATGGCAGTACAGTGCATTTTCACTCATGTGACAGACAACAGTAGTTGCTCTCTGAGTGTTTGACGATGAAGAAGAAGAAGAGTCGGAACTGATGTTAACTCTTTGGAAAGAGAGATAAAAGCTTGCATCCCCCCAAAAAAAAGTATGTGGTAAAGTGTGCATATAAACAATCTTTTTTGGGGAAGATCTAACATATGTTTTAAAGCTGCAGGATGGAGTTTTAGCCTGCTCCAAAAGTAATGAAAAAAAAAGAAAAGAAATAAAAATTAAGAAAAAGTCGAAAAGAAATGATCAGTACACAGTTATTCTTGATTTTTTTATTGTTGTGAGGGCAGGATGAAAACAAAGTTGTGTAAACTTTAATCTTTTACCCTCAATAAAGGTCATTTTGACTTGACTTGACTTGACTTGTCAGTTTCCCTCACTCTCAGCTGCGATCCATCCCATCCCAGCTGGTGCTGATTATAGCAGACACTGACCGCGCTTGGACATGGGAAAAGGGAGGGACTAATTATAGCACTGGACCCTTGACTGGGTCATGCTGGATCTGCCCGATGTGAGCACTAAAGGAATTCTTTGTGCGGACAGATTGGCTGTACATCAGATGGGACAACGGCACTCACAACGCCTATCGCTACAAGGAGGGGGGCAAAACCGACGTGGTGGAAACGCACCACCACCCCCGTCAGATTCCGCCAGACAGCAGCAGACTAGACTTTGGGGTCCGGGTGGTCAGAGGTAATAATAATACTAATAATAATACTAATAATAATGTATGGAATTTATATAGCGCTGAATCTTGTAAAGCAACAAATCAAAGCGCTCAGATGACTTTTTTTTTTTATTATCAAGGATAATGGAATAACCACTCATGTGCTTTTTTTTTTACATCCAGTCCCCATGTGTATGTGGTTTTGTAAATTTTGTCATCTGTTCCCACTGGCACACAATGGCCTACTCTTTCGAAAAGCGGAACAGGATTTAACATGTGCGCAAGATGTTCTGCATGCGTTTGCACACGGGGCCTCAGTTTATATAGTCTCATCTGATGGTAAGTGTCGGCATTGCGCACAGCGGTCAGTTTCCTTCCCAATTTCAGCTCCTCTCAGCTGCTGTCCATTCCATCCTAGATGGTGCTGATTATAGCAGGAACTGACCACACTTGGACTTGGTAAAAGGAAGGGGTGGACTGATTTTAGCACTGGACCCTTGACCGAGTTATGCTGGATTTTTTATTTTATTTTAATTTTATTTTATTCTTTTATATCGAGGATAATGGAATAAGCACTTATGTGCTTTTTTACATCCAGTCCCTATGTGTTTGCGGGTTTTGTAAATTCTGTCATCTGTTCCCACCGGCACACAATGGCCTACTCTTACAAAAAGCAGAACAGGATTTAAGGTGTGTGCAAGATGTTCTGTGTGCGTTCGCACACGGGGCCTCGATTTATAGTCTCATACGAAGGACTTTTGGGGAGAGTGGAGTCTGCACTGATGTTAACACCAGGGGAAAATATTCCCTTGAACAGGAATCGAACCCGGGTCGTCAGATTGCGAGCGCAATGTTCTAACCACTAGGCTATCCCGTTCCCCCGGATTTGCGTGATTCAAATCCAGCACGTGCATGGCACATCGCTGGGAATGAATGCCAGAGATGCAGTGATTAGAAATTGTGCAAGACTTTTTTTTTTTTTAAATGGTTTCAGTCAAGATTGGAACCACTGGGTCAGACACCATCACACACACAACACACACACACACACAACACACACAACACACACACAACACACACACACAACACACACACAACACACACACAACACACACACACACATAACACACACACACAACACACACACACGCAGCAGTTCGTCAGTGACAGATACAGACTGAGATGTGACTAGACCTTGTGAAATATCGGTAATAAGCCAGTCACACCACAGCCATAACAACATATCACACCACAGCCATAATGACGTGTCACACCACAGCCATAACAACATATCACACCACCACCATAACGACATATCACACCACAGCCACAACGACATATCACACCACAGCCATAACAACACATCACACCACAGCCATAACAACATATCACATCACAGCCATAACATCACATCACACCACAGCCATAACAACATATCACACCACAGCCATAACAACACATCACACCACAGCCATAACAACACATCACACCACGGCCATAACGACCTATCGGTGGTCTAGATGTAACGCACCTGTCTAGAAAGCAAAAAGTCTGGGTTGGATGTGTGCGGTGATTCGTATCTCGTTTGGGTCCGAAATTTTTTCCCCATCCATTAGACCATGAGTGGTGGTCTGGGCGCTAGTCTTTCGGATGAGACGATAAACCGAGGTCCCGTGTATTACACAAAATTTTCAGCGCACGTAAAAGAACCCACGGCAACAAGAGAGTTGTCCCTGGCAAAATTCTTAGAAAAAAGCCACTCTGATAGGGAAACAAATACAGTTGTAGAAAAGAGAAAAAAGGGTGGCGCTGATATTGTGGCGACGTGCTCTCCCCGGGGAGAGCAGCCCGAATTTCACGCAGAGAAATCTCGTGACTTAAAGTGGTATAAAAATTTTTTTTTTTAATTTAAAAAATCACACCACAGCCATAATGACATATCACACCATAACCATAACGACATATCACACCACAGCCATAACGCCGTGTCACAACTGTGTCATCAGGGCCTGACTGGAAGAAGGACAACAACGAGGACGGCCAGGGCCCCGGAACGGTGATTCGCTGTCGGGAGGAGGACGGAAAAGTGAAGGTGAATTTCTGCATACAACAGAAAGTGACAGGGAAAGGCTGTACAGCAGAGCCTGTGTGCCTGTGTGTGGCATGGTTTTGATGTGTACATGTGTACATGAGTGCCGTCAGCGCCTGGGCTTTATCACAGTTCTTGATTAAACCATTGTCGCTGGGGGCAACAGCAAAGTGAGAGGCTGTATGACCAGTGGCTTTCCCACTCATGGAATTCCACTTTACAGTTTAGTCTTTAGTGATTGACTATGACTCTCTGACTAGGAGGCTTGACTTGCACAGTACTGATGTGCTGCAGCCCTGGGGGCTAGTTGGCCTTTTGAGAACATCTCCAACGCTGACTGTCCTTATGCCCACTTGGCCGAGAGAGTGGGGATGTACTGTGGGCAAGGCATCTCCACTATAATCAAATTTCTGCCCAGTTTCCAAAACAGCAGCTGCCTCCTTTGCTGTTTTGGAGGTCATCGCCGAACACGACGGACTAACATATACATGTGTCATGTGGAATTAGCCAAGCTTTTTACTCAGTTACTTCACAGCTGTCAGTTTCCCCCACTTTCACCTGCTCTAAGCTGCTACCCATCCCATCCCAGCCCAGCTGGTGCTAATTACAGCAGGACTTGGACTTGGTGAAAAGAAGGGGCATGCTAAACTTAGCACACTTGACTGAGTGATGCTGTGATGACCAATATTTTGCTGAGTGAAAACTAGGGCTTTTTCGAGAAATCTGTTTGGAAGTTTTGTAGCTTCAGCATCCTTTGGACTGCCCCTGATTGGCTTTGACAGCTGGCATGGGGGTGGGGGGGGGGGAGGGGCAGGGTAACCTAGTGGTTAGAGTGTTGAGTTTGTGGTCTGATGGTGTAGGTTCAAGCCCCCACTGAGACGCTTGTTTCAGGGGATTTCCCCCCCCTGGATTTAACATCAGTACTGACTCCACTCCTCTGAAAGTCCTTCAGATGAGACTATAAACTGAGGTCCTAGTATGGTTGCATGCAGAAATCTTGTGCACACATCAAAACCATCGGTAGGAACTGATAACAAGGTTACATACACACACTCTCACTGGTGTTAACGTCAGTACCGACTCCACTCTCCCCAAAAGTCCTTCAGATGAGACTTTAAGCCAAGGCCCCGTGTGCGAACGCATGCAGAACATCTTGCACACACGTTAAATCCTGTTCCGCTTTTTGGAAGAGTAGGCCATTGTGTGCCGGTGGGAAGGGATGACAAAATGTACAAAACTGCAAACACACAGGGACTGGATGAAAAAAAGCACATGAGGGCTTATTCCATTATCCTCGAAATAAAAAAAAACAAAGACAAAAAAGAAAAAAAAAAGGTGTCATGTTTAGAAATCATCACCAGAGTTGGAATGGGGGCTACCTTTGTGTTGGGCAGATGGTCATGCATGCCAAATCTGACCAACGGTGGACCACACAACTCTAACCAAGGAACGAAAACCAACACGTGGCGGTACAGCTTGGGATGAGAGATTTTATTTATTCTTTTATATCGAGGATAATGGAATAAGCACTCATGTGCTTTTTTACATCCAGTCCCCGTGTGTATGTGGTTTTGTAAATTTTGTCATCTGTTTCCACAGGCACACAATGGCCTACTCTTTTGAAAAGCGGAACAGGATTTAATGTGTGCGTTAGATGTTCTGCATGTGTTCGCACACAGGGCCTCGGTTTATAGTCTCATCCGAAGGACTTTGACATTCAGTTCGATTTTTTTGTCAAACTGGGAAGAAAGGGTGAGGCTGGGAATCGAACCCACAACCTCATGGTTGACTTGTTGGCAGGCAAACGTCTTAAACCATCCTGCCACCTTCCTTCTGAGATATTGAGATTGAGATAAGCGGCATGGCAACAGCAGGACAGGACATCATAGAAGATGAAGCAGCAACCCTAAAAAAACCAACGGAAAACACAAAAACCCACAAAAAAGGAAAGCTGGCATGCAGAATGTGCTGTGCTGTTTCAGGTGCGATGGGACAACACTAGGAAGATCCACGAGTACAAGTACAGCAGGACTGAGGGCAGAGAAGTGCAAGTGAGGTAAAGTGGACAGCTACGTTATTCCGCAGTCTGCTGGAAAAGGATAGCTTGATCTGGCTGTGTAGACATTAGTGAGGTAAAGACGACAGTTACACTATTCCGCAGTCTGCTGTTAAATGATAGTCTGATTTGGAAATGTAGACATCAGTGAGGTAAAGATCCTTCACCTTCACCTATCTCGCAGTCTTGTAGACTGTGAGGGTATCACTGAAGATTTTGCAACCAGCTTTCTCCACTCCCTGCAGTCCTCTGCTTTCCATAGAAAATCGCTCCACTCAAGGCCAGTCAGTCCACTCTCTGATGTCTTCCCATCGTTTTCTCTGTCTGCCTCTTCATCTCCCTCCTTGTACTGTTCCCTGTAGGACAGTCTTGGCCAGTCCAGATGTTCGTGTGACGTGCCCGTACTATTTTAGTTGCGTTTTTTCCCTGAATTCAGGAGCTGTTCATATGGCTCAATGGTGTTTTTAATTCTGGTTTTCACTTTCTCATTAGTGATGTGATTTCTGTATGACAAACAAGAAGTTGGTGAAAGCACCTCATCTCCATTGCCTGTATCCTTCTTTCAGTGTCTGTCGTTATGGTCCATGTTTCACATGCGTACAAAACTATGGAGGTAAAGATCACTGCTACACTATTCTGCAGCCTGCAGTAAAAGGATAGCTTGACCTGGCAATGTAGACATTGGTGAACAAGGTGGCGATTGGGTTTCCACAGAATGAGAAAAATGTGGGGTATTTTGTATGTGTGTGTGTGCAGGGGGGGGGGGAGGTGAGTGTGTGTGTATGAGCATGTGTGCACTGAATGTGTAAGTATGTGTGTGTGTTTGTGGAGGGGGGTAGTATACCTCTATGTGTGTGTGCTCATGTGTGTACATGCGCGAGCATGTGTGTTTGTGTGTGCGCACGCATGTGTATGTGTACGCACGCGAGCATGTATGTGTTTGTGTTTGCACGCATGTGTGTGTATATGACCCTGCTTGTGTATCATGTTGTTCATGATTTTACGGTTTGTTGTCCACTGTTTCAGCCTGCCAGAATTCCCCAGACATGGTCAGAGTGGGAGAGAGGCCAACACTGCCTTCATGGAGCAGGCTGATGATGGTGAGCTACTTTCTTTTCCTTCTTCTTCTTCTTCTTCTTCTTCTCCTTCTTCTCCTTCTTCTTCTCCTCCTCCTCCTCCTCCTCCTGTTCTCGTTCGCTTTTCACACCATCGGATGTGTTTGGGAGAAATAGTGGCAAGTCCTTTCCAGCCCTGTATGCTTCTTTGCAATGCTGATCTTGTCCACAACAATAACAAAGAAGACAACTAAAATAGAACATCTAGGGGGTAGGGGGGAGGCAGTGCAGTGTGGGGGTTAATAATAATAGTAATGTATGGAATTCCTATAGCACTGAATCTTGTAAAGCAACAAATCAAAGCGCTCAGATGACATTAAAATTTTTTTTTTATATCAAGGATAATGGAATAAGCGCTCATGTGCTTTTTTACATCCAGTGTGTATGTGGTTTTGTAAATGTTGTCATCTGTTCCCACCGGCACACAATGGCCTACTCTTTCGAAAAGCGGAACAGGATTTAACGTGTGCACAAGATGTTCTGCATGCGTTCACACACGGGGCCTCGGTTTATAGTCTCGTCCGAAGGACTTTAGGGTTAGAGCCTTTAGCTCATGAACTGACAGCATGGATTGAAGCCACTACCTGTTGGAGGGCAATTGTTTTTCCCCAGGGGTTAACATCACCACCCTGAAAGTCTGCAGATGAGAGTATACACTGAGGTCCTGTGTAGGAACACACAGAAAAAAAACCGAGCACGCGTTTAAACCTGTTCTGCCTTTTAGAAGAGTATGCCATTACATGCTGGTTGTAACGGATGACAAATGTGTTCGTTTTTGTCGTCGAATGTTCAGACAGCAACTGTTGTTGTCTGTCATATGAGCGAAAAACGAAATTTTCATAAAATGTGTGTACACTGTTGTTGTATTTTGACATTGTCCCTGAGGTTGGAATGTGGCTACCTTTATGGCGGGCAGAAACTGACCGTTGGTGAACCTCGGAGCTCTAGCTGAGGAAAAATAATTTATATAGTTGAGAAGTTTTGACAACAGTTGTCTGTGTGCCTAGTTGACAAGGCATGTTGGAAATTGAACTTAACTGGAAATGGGCATGTATTGAATTTGTTCGTCTTTTTCAAAAGAATATAACAAAAGCTGAACAGAATGAGAAGAAAGGTTTTTTTGTTGTTGTATGCCAACATTGTTGATGCCAACAGTGGCTTCATAAGACAAAGTGTCATGTGAGCATAGTGTACTTAATGCTTTTGTGTGAAAGCAGTATGATTTTTTTTAAAAGAATGAAGATCAGTTTTTATGAAGCCCACTGTGTTGTAGTCTATGTTTTCGTTGGGAAGGTAGAGTTGTTTCACATCACATAATTATGTGACACTCCACCACATAATAAATCGCATTGCACTGGAGGTCAATGTTTAGTTGTTAGCAGGGCATCAATCTGCAATAAAAAGGCTAGTCAATACAATAAACAGAGTGAAAATTGAGCAAGACTACGAACAGTTATTCCGAATTGAAATGATAAACTGCAGAAAGTGACAAAATGAGAAATTCACCAGTTTTGCATCTTAAGAGGTGGTCAGAATGAGGGCTTGGGTGTTTCTGAATGTAATTTTAAAGCAAAAGGAAACAAAATTATGCCTTGATACTTCAGTACAAGGTAGGAAAATGGCTATAGTTTTTATAATCAATCAAAATCTCAAAATCGGCCACTTGATCCCCACCTAGTGGAAAAATGGGTGAGGTGCAAAGCGACTCATTTCATTATGGAGCATCACATATGTGGTTTTATATATGTAATAAATGTTTTTTTCTGCATTGAGTAATATTTTTAACCAAATGCTTGGTAATTTATATTTCTTTCTTTTGTTGTTGAATAAAGACAAAACAAACACATAATAAACATGAAAAAAGCCAAATTTTCTGTATATTTGATCCATTAATACCAATACAAACGCCCATAAGATACAGAAAAGGTACATGGTGTAGTTGGTCTCATCGTCAGCAGCATCAACAGTCCCTTGACCAAGATGGTTGTATTGTACTGTTTTGTATCGTATTGTATACCACTTTAGGTCATGGCAGATTTTCTTTGCATGAAATTTGGGCTGCTCTCCCTGGGGAGAGCGCGTCACTGCAAGAGCAGCGCCACCCATTAGTTTGTTCTTTTCTTGTCTGCACATTGGAGGGGGTGTGGGGGGGGGGGGGGTTGGGGAATGCAGGATGCGTTGTTTGGCACTTTACTCCAGGCTGATCTGTCTTCAGCCTCTTGCAGCCACAGCACCATGTCAAGGCAGGTCCAGTCTTTGATGTTCTGCATCATCCAGTTCTCCATCTGTCTGCCCTTGCATCTCCCTCTCTCAAATGTACCCCACAGGATAGTTCTGGCAAGAGAACTATGATGTATGACATGACCAAACTTTGCCAGCTTCCCCCTCTTTACAACAACAGCCAGAAGGCGTTCCTGTAGCCCAGCTTTGGTGATCACCTCTTGCCACACTGACGCGCTGGTTCTGTGGTCCCGCCACAAAATGTGTGGAAGCTTTCAGAATGATTTCATTTCAAAGTTGGTTGCGGTGACCTCCAAACAGCTCTGTTTCGACAGTCCGACGCCAAGTGTTTTTGGGTCGTCCTCGTTTGCGTTTTCCCTCTGGTGTCCATTGGAGGGCTGTTTGGGCGATGTTTCCCTGTTCCCGATGGCAGATATGCCCTATCCATCCCCATCGCCTATGCATGATGATGTTGTCCATGCTTTCTTGGTTGCAACGGGCAAAAAGTTCTTGGTTGGAGATGGTCTCAGGCCAGAAGATGCGCAAGATTCTTCTGAGATTCTTCGTGTGGAATGTGGTAACCATTGGCTGTTTTTAAAGGGGGAAAGGACAGTGAATATTAAAATCAGATTGATCTTCAAAGTCAGAATATGGCTATCTTTATATGTGTGGGGGGAAAAGAATGGCTGCATACGCAAACATCTCACCATTGGTGAACCTTACAGCCCTAGCTGAGTACAGGGGGAAAAAAGGTCAGATTGGAATGCTATTTATGAAAGTGGGCGCCACTGCAGAAAATTCACAAAACTCTCAAAAACACCAATGGATGCCTCACGTCCAGAATGGGGACGGGATAGCCTAATGGCTAGAACATTGCTCTCGCAGTCTGACGACCCGGGTTCGATTCCCATTCAAGGGGATATTTTCCTCTGGAGTTAACATCAGTGCAGACTCCACTCTCCCCAAAAGTCCTTCGGATGAGACTATAAACCGAGGTCCCATGTGCGAACGCACGCAGAACATCTTGCGCACATGTTAAATCCTGTTCCGCTTTTCGTAAGAGTAGGCCATTGTGTGCCGGTGGGAACAGATGACAGAAATCACAAAACCGCATACACACAGGGACTAGATGTAAGAAAGCACATAAGTGCTTATTGCATTCTCCTCGATATAAAAGAATAAAGCAAAAAATAAAATAAAATAAATAAATAATGTTTGTGTGAGATAGAGAGGGGTGGGGGTCGGGAGGGACCCGATCCAATCCTTTCGTCACAAAGAGAGCGAGGGTTGGGAGACTGCACTGCGTTGCTATGATGGGGGAAATACAGGCAGCGACTCTTTGCTGGGCTGTGCAGGCAAAACCATCCCCATGTGGATGTGGCGCGACGAGTTCCGGCAGTGGCGCCTGTACAAGGAGGCGGTGGCCACCAAGCTGGAGACAGAGTACCAGAAGAGGCCGGGAGCCTCCTGCATCATCACACGCGCCGGGAAAGAGTGAGTAGTGTGTTTGTGTGGTGGTGTGGTGTTGTGGTGTTGTGGTGTGGTGTGGTTGTGGTGTGGTGTTGTGTTGTGGTGTGGTGTTGTGTTGTGGTGTTGTGTTGTGTTGTGGTGGTGTGGTGTGGTGTGGTGTGGTGTGGTGTGGTCTGTCGTGATGTGTTGTGGTGTGGTGTGTTGTGGTGTGGTGTGGTGTTGTGTGGTGGTGTGGTGTGTGTTGTGGTGTTGTGTTGTGGTGTTGTGTGTGGTGTTGTGGTGGTGTGGTGTGGTGTGGTGTGGTTGTGGTGTGGTCTGTCGTGATGTGTTGTGGTGGTGATGTGTTGTGGTGTGGTGTGTGGTGTGGTGTGTTGTGGTGTGGTCTGTCGTGATGTGTTGTGGTGCATTGTTGTCGTGTAGTATATTGTTTTGTATTGTACTGTAGTGCGTTGTACTGTGTTGTATTGAATTGTGTTGTATTGTGTTGTATTGAATTGTATTGTATTGTATTGTATTGTATTGCATTGTATTGTATTCCACTTTTTAGTCACGGCAGATTTCTCTGCGTGAAATTCGGGCTGCTCTCCCTGCGGAGAGCGTGTCACAACAAGAGCAGAGCACAGAGAGAGAGAGAGATTTATTATTATTTTATTTATTTATTCTTTTATATCGAGGATAAAGGAGTAAGCACTCATGTGGTTTTTTACATCCAGTCCCCGTGTGTATGCGGTTTTGTAAATTTTGTCATCTGTTTCCACCGGCACACAATGGCCTAATCTTCCGAAAAGCGGAACAGGATTTAACGTGTGCACAAGATGTTCTGCATGCGTTTGAACACGGGGCCTCGGTTTATAGTCTCATCCGAAGGAGAGAGAGAGAGAGAGAGAGAGAGAGAGAGAGAGAGAGAGAGAGAGAGAGATAGAGAGAGAGAGAGCAAGCATGTGTGTAAATGGGTACCTGCCCTCTTTAGGGTCAGGGAAGGTAAAGCAGTGAGGGAGAGGAGATGGGCGCCGCCCTCATTATGCTGGCCCCTGTAGAAGCTGAGGTCTCTGACATCTCGCTCCCCATGACCACATAGGTTATGAGATACCTTTACCTTTACATGTATATATTTTGTATGCATACATGAATCCATATATATGTGTACCCAAAGACACATGAATTAAACACATGCATGGACTCATAGTTTATCATCTCAACCGAAAGACTGGCACCCAGACCACCATTCAAGGTCTAGTGGATGAGGAAAAAATTCAGGCAATAACAAGGATCAAACCCCCACTCTTTGAGCACATTACTCCTCTCTTGCGATCTCTCCACTGGCTGCCTGTGCCACAGAGGGTAAACTATAAGATCTGTACCCTCTGTTACAAAAGTCTCCACAAAACGGCACCTTCCTACCTCTGTGAGCGTCTTCACTTGTACACTCCCTCTCGTTCCCTCCGCTCTGCTGCAGATACCTTGTGCTTAAGAATACCTAGATTCAACCAGTCCACTGTTGGCCATCACTCTTTCTCTGTTTCTGGTCCAGTGATCTGGAACGACCTCCCTCTCTCCCTTCGTCAAAAGCCTACTTATGATGCTTTTAAATCCAGCCTAAAGACGCATTTATTTCAAACCTAAGATTCTCTCCTCTTGTTTCATCTCATTTCTGTCCCTGCCCTCAATAACCCCCCCCCCCCCCCCCCCCCCCCCCCCCCCCCCATTAGCCTGCCCGAGTGTACAACTTTTGTGTGTGAGTGTGTGTGTGTGTGTGTGTGTGTGCGTGGGCACACGCGCGCGTGTGTGTTTACATTTTTATTTTTAAAAAAAACTGTTAATAGTGCGCGTGTGTGTGTTTACATTTGAATTTGTAAAAATCTATTAATCGTAACTGGCTGCATGTGAAAGATTAGGATGAATGAGAGCGCTTTGATTTGTTTTTTTGCAAGATTTAGTGCTGTATAAATTCCATGTATTATTATTATTATTATTTCTGGGCAGATGCATTACCTCTAGACCACACAGTCACTGATGGTGAAGATGGTGCTAGTGATGATGGTGCTAGTGATGATGGTGATGATGATGATGATGGTGGTGGTGATGATGATGATGGTGACAACAACGATGATGGTGATGACAACGGTGGTGATTATGATTACAATGATGATGATGATGGCTGTGTGGTGATGATGATGAGGATGAGGATGACTGTTGTGATTATCATCATCACTATTTTATATATATTTGCTATGTGTGTGCAGTCGCCGTGTCATTTTCAAACAGATGCAAGAGAAAGCCGTGGATGGTAGCATCCATACTGATGTTATTCGAGAGAGTAAGTACTTTTGTGTGTGTGTGTGTGTGTGTGTGTGTGTGTATGTGTGTGTTTGTGCACGTGTGCATGCATGCGTGCATGTGCATGTATGTGCTCATGCAACCATAGTATGTGTGTGGTATATTCATGTGTGTGTGTGTGTGTGAGTGCACATGTGTGCATGTGTGTTTGCATTTTGTGTGTGTATGGCCTACATGCATGTATGCGTGGGTGTTTGCATACGCACATGCTGTGTCAGTCTATCAAAAATGATTTTGATTCTTTGGGTCTGTGTGTTTGGTTCGTTTTATTTGTTTTACAGAATCAGCAAACAGTCTTATTTTTTGGGTTTGGTTTTGTAGATAGGATAAACACATTTTTGAGTCTATGAATCATTCTGTTTAACATTCTTTTTTTTAATCTTTATTTTTCAGTGGTGGATGAAGAGAGAAGGAACGATCTGCTGGCTATTGAGATGTCCTTGCAGGATTTTGTATAGGACCATCTGCCTTGATAGCTCTCGGCATGAATTTGCACAGTGCCTACTGCTGAGAAGGCATCGGCAAGAGTATGCAACACATGTCCATCACTGCAGAAAAGTCTCACTTTTCGTTCGTCAGCTTCTTTGTTGAAAGGTCCCAGGATCATCATTTGTGAGATTTTGATTTTTGTGAACTTCGGTGAGGTGGCTTGTATGGCGAGTGTGTGGATACAGTAGGAGGATCACTGTATCGGGAATGACATTTTTATCTCATCGTTATTGTGGATGTGTTTAACGTTTGTACTTGTGATGGCCTCTTTCTCTCTCTGTCTCTGTCTGTCTGACTGTCTGTCTGTCTGTCTTTCTGTCAGTCTGTCTGTCTGTCTG